>CM070657.1:1912500-2276216 GCA_036346575.1 Dendrocalamus sinicus | reverse complement strand
CATGTTAAGTGCATTTACATTACTCATTTCATTTATATTATGTATTAAATAAAAATATTTAAATCACTTTAATTTAGTCAACAAACTACAGATCTAGTATAGATCTCGGAGCTAGAGTCATGTGCAACGGGTCGGAGTATCCATTAGTACTAATGTGCATTTGTGATGTAGAAAAGTGATGCAACAAGTGTGTATAGTATAAAAGGTTAGGTTTATTATCACACTACCTTTGATCGTTTCTTATGGACACAAGCATCACCCATGCTTGTACTATTCTTTATGATAGCATATCATGTTATTTAATTCATAAAGGCAAGGAGAGTACGATGTAATGTATATATATATATATATATATATATATATATATATATATATATATATATATATATATATATATATATATATATATATATATATATATATATATATATATATATATATATATATATATATATAACTTAATGTACCAACGAGAAGGTAACTTACGTATAATCCTATATTTTGTTTTTTTGTTATGCCTTATATTCTGCTAATATCATGGCATTCTCCCGCCGTAGGTTCGTCATCGAGATTCATCACTTTTGACTGAAGTGTGACTGAAGTGGAAGAAAACATAGATAGAGCTTATGGCAGTGTTCACATGCTAATTATAGTAGATGTAATAGGGTTTAAACTTTAAGCTTTGCATGTGTGGATTTCATAAGTAACAACACATACAGTTGAATAAAATGAAAAGATTACCACTTGTTCGGGATGGATCATGAATGTGCAGTGTCCAAAAATAATTTCTTTGTCTTTATATGTGTAGGAAAGTTTCGAGTCAATCATGCTCAACAATAAGGATCGGAATTACGCTCATAGAGGAGTTGAAGTTCAGAATGGTCAAAATGCCGGGTGAGATGTTAGAGCTCAAGTATGGCACAAGGAAAGCAAAGAATGTTGAGGGAAAGATTTGAGTGATGGGTTGCACCAAGTGGTTTGATCAGTTCAAATGAGGCGTGGTCTGGTGGAACATAAATGGGATAGACTTGCTGACGTGTGGTAAGCCATTGGTGTACCTACACGGGGTGAGCATAGGGATTACTTGTATTAGAAGATGAAGACCGGGTCAAAGCGGTGGTATTTTGGTAGTTCTCCTCTGATCAGACCTATTAGGTGTAGTGTTGTGCACCTTCGGTATTTTTGGTTGTTGCTTGGTTATGGGCTGTGAAATTTGATCTTCTTAGTTCTTAAGCTTTAAAGTAAAAGATTTTTAATATTTAAAGAAAAATTAGGTAAGGCACCGTTTACTACTTTGTTATCCTTGCTGCATACCGAAATCCTTCTTTCATACAGGAAGGCTGCGTTTTTACTAGCAGTGCATTTTCCCTCTCCTTTCGGCCCCTCTCGTTCTATTCCCACACCACAAAAGACTCTTTCTTGTGAACCCAACTAAGAAAAGAAAATATGGTGTGACCCCGCTCGTTTCTGCTTCAGCTTCTGGCTTATTTTTCACTATTCATAAATTTTGTCTTTTACTGAACTTTTGGCTTTTTTGTTGGTTCTTTTTTCCCGTATTCGTTTACGTTGTCCGTGATGAGCTAGCATATTTTTCTATTTTTAAAATTTTTTAAATTTAATTACGCCAAATAAGTCATCTTCACTCTGATGAAATTTCAGTCATAAACCACAATTTTTCAGCCCAACCGAGCACACCCCACCGAGCCAAGAGCATTGATTAGCACTAGTTAATGACATTTAACATTCTTTAAATCAGATAGCTGGTCGGCATCCCGCGTACAACAACCTAGAAGCTCGCAGTCTTGAAAAACCTAGATTTGCATCAAACAGACACTCGTAAATCAAATTAAAAAGCTACACCGACATGTGTGGGAGCAGTTCTTCACACCAAGCCAACTCACCCTTCTAGCTAGTGTAGGGCTGTTAGGTGGCCTCCACCGGCCGGCTTTTCGCACACTGCCATGATGCCTAACTTTAAACGGAGTATTTTCTCAAGACGGGTCTACAAGTTAAACGTAGTACACGTTAAAAGCCCAACATCCGTACCAACCAAAATTGCAAGTAAGTATTGATCTCTCCGTAATCTGTCATGTAAACACCAAAATTCAAAAATTTCAGCCAAAACCATAAACCACACTAAAAGAAGAGACCCTAGCTGAATTTTGGACGCTTTCTAATCGTTGATACCCAAAATTCCAAAAATAGCGCGTTGAAAACACAATTCCAAAAATAGCCCCAAACGATCGCACGATTAACGGCAACGCGACACGTGTCCAGCAGTGCGGCGGCGCACCACACTGAGTGGTGCGGTCCCCGACCGCACCACACCCCGCCGTCGTGCCACGTAGATGGTGCGGTGCCGCACCGCACCACTCCCCTAATGGTGCGGCACCGCACCGCACCACTCCGCCGTGGGTCCCACCCACCCGGTTAGGGTTTGCACGGGTAGGATTTTAATTCAAGTTATTTTTGTATGCATTTGTAAAGATAATTTTTTAAATAAAAATTTATGTGTATATATGAAATGATGTGTGAAAAAATATGAATTTGAAGTGGAGTCCACTTTACTGCTTGTGTAAATAGTTGTGCAATTTTGAAAATTAAAAATATTGGTTGGTAGAGTACGAACGAAATTTGTGTGAAGTAACGATTAGTGTTTTTGTGATTTTCCTATATTGTCGATCGTGAAAATGTGTTCAAGTGACAATAACAAATTTCGATCATGGTATATTGTTTTATTGGAAGCAATTTAAAGAAAAATTTTTCGAGCACAAATGTGATATGAACAATTGGAGGAAATGAAGGAAAGTGATATTGAACATGTATGATTATAAGTTTTGTTAATTTTGTAGTTGTGAATCAGAAAAATTTGAAAAATTGTAAAACAAGTTTATGTTGATTATATGTTGTAGATGCATAAAAATTTGGGTAAAATTTTTTAGGAACGATTGTGCGAGAACGATCGATATATAAAGTGGTAAGTGACTTTTAGGGTTTGGTATGTTTTAAGGGTTTGCAATCCGCGTGATGTTTGTATGTTTTGTCAATTTTGTAGTTATAAACCGCGTAAAAATAAGATAAAGTTGTAATAGAAGTTTATGTTCAATGTAAGTTGTAGATGCATAAAAATTTGGGTACATTTTTTAGGAACGATTCGATACATAAAGCGGTAAGTGATGTGACCAGTGGCATGTGGCATGTGTGGAACTCAGACTTCTAATGTTCAGAATTCCACCACTAGTCCTAACATGCATGCCTTAGGGAAATAACTTGCTAGGTCTATTACATCATGGAATGCGAAAATACGAGATATTAAACTTCATAATATAGTTGGGAGTAACATGCCGTAGATTTTTATTACATGCATAACATATAGCATGATATGCGACTAACCCACCCAACCGCCAGATGACCTCATGTGGGACCGGGCCACTTTCCTTCCTTGCCCGCTCGGCATTGAACTCCTCTCCGGCCTCTTTTGCCTTAGCCGCAATTTCCCTCTTTCTCTCGCGCCCATCTCGCGAGCCTCCCGCTCCCTACGTGTGCACGCTTGAAGATGAGCTTGCGTCTCGCACCAGATACGCAGGTGTGCGCGTGCTTGCGGCGCTCCTCCTCCAGCAACTCCTTCTCCTTTGTGACATTCCACTCCTCGAAGTCAAGGGTCCATTGGTCCTCAGGGTGGATCTCAAGATCGATCCATTTGCGGTAGCCACACAGGGGCTCCGGAGACTGTAAATACATGAGAGATATTGTTAGTGCGTGCTGTGAAGGAGAAAAGGTAGGGAAAAGGAGAAAAGATATTGTTACCGATCGCCGATAGGTTGCGGTGTCAAACGGCGGTGGGGTAGTCACTGGAGTAGTTTGCGCAACCCCAGTAACGCATACCTAGACTGATGTTGTGCTTAGACTTGAAGAACTTGCACACGTCCCCGCACCAACAAAGGGGAGGTGTCTCCCCTCAGTGGTAGTTGTGGTGAACGCCGATGGGGGCGTCCGGATGGGGTTTTGCTCTACGCGCGCTGGGAGGACCTTTCATCGTAGCACGATGGGCTTGTTCTACCCGGCTCAGACGCCTTTATTTTCGCATCGCGTGCGGCATCGCGGGGCCGCACTGACCGTGCTATGTCACGGTCTCCTCCCAATCCTTCACCATCTTGTCCCATTGCTTCTTCTTGCCTTTGTCCATCCCGTTGGGTGAGGTGAGGGAAGCGCGATGTAGTATGGGGTTTGGATGGGCAATGTTCGCTGGAAATGGAATGCATACGAATTTATAGGGGTTGTTTTGTCTCTACTGACGCGTCTAAAGCTGGTCCGCGTGGTGGTAGCAGTGAGTAAAGATGGGAGTGCCGCGGTATCACCAAAAAAGGTCCCGTTTTGTATTGTCTCGTGAGCAAAGCTGCCTGAATTGTCATCTCACCGAGCAAAGTCGACCTCTTGTTGTCATGTCACCGAGAACAGATGCCTCTTTAGTATCGCCACGCCCAAAATCGGCATGTTTTGTCGTCCCATCGAGTACAACCGCGCTGCTTTGTCATGTCATCGCGCAAAGTGGCATCTTTGTCATCCCACCGAGCAAAGATGCCCCGCTTTATCATGTCATCTGCGCAAAGTGGCATCTTTGTCATCTCACCGAGTAAAGCTGCCCGTTATGTCTTGTCTCGCGCAAAGTCGGCATCTTTGTCATCTCACCGAGCAAAGCTGCCCGTTATGTCTTGTCTCTCGCAAAGTGGCATCTTTTGTCATCTCACCGAGCAAAGCTGCCCGTTATGTCATGTCTCGCCCAAAGTCGCATCTTTTGTCATCTCACCGCCTAAAGCCGCACGTTATGTCTTGTCTCTGCGCAGTCGGCATCTTTTGGCATCTCACCGAGCAAAGCCGCCTGTTATGTCATGTCTCGCCAAAGCCGGCATGTTTTGTCATCTCACCGCCCAAAGTGGCATCTTTTGTCATCTCACCGAGCAAAGCCGCATATTTTATCATTTCACCGAAAAGTCATCTGTGTCATCTGCTTGAACAAAGCTGCCCGTGTTGTCATGTCTCGAGCAAAGATGGCCTCTTTTGTCATTTCAATGCGAAGCAGAACTTGTCTTTGTCATCTCTCGAGCAAAGACGCAGCAAGATGTCTCGTTTGGTATAAGTAGCACGGTTGGGGTCCCAGCAATTGTTCACCGAACAAAGAAGTACCTCGTCTTTCGTGCTTGAACAAACCATGTCGAGCCGAGGGCGGTGGGATTTGGGTCACCGGCGGGCGACATTCCCTTAGAAAGGAGGGATATGTTCGGTCCACGCATCGATTGATGCCAAGTCGGCGTGCTCAACCGGCGTGGCGAAATGCGTGCACAATGAGTACGCGGTCGTCCGGATCTTGGATTCCCGAACGATGGCGGGCGACGTTTCTTCCGATGCTCACGCTCCGGTACAATTTAGTAGTTTTACTTTTTGTATTGCTTATGGACCCGCCGGTTTACGAGTCCTTATTTTTGCGATGGCAAATGCGACTTCTCCATTGGATCGACCCTCCTCATGAACGGTATGTTGATCGTTATGTGGATACATTATGGGCTCGAATATGGGACTTGGAGTACCGAATGGAGAGTCTCACCGAGGAGAACAATGACCTCCGCGAATGGATGCAACGCGAGAGGCAACGAGGAGGTCGTGAATATAGGAAGCTCTTATGATCCCACATGTTGTTTGCGAACCCGAAGCTGCATATGTGCATGCCACTACCACGACGGCCACCACGCCCGAGGCGGCCCCGCAGCAATTCTCCATGTGGGTGCCACGAGGCTCGCTTGGCATGTAGGTAACGAGGTTATGGTTGTGTCATATTTTAGTTCATGTATGTGTTGGGTGTACTACTTTCCATAAATTGTTGGGTGTACTACTTTCCATAACTTATGTATGTGCAATGTAAGTGGTGACGCCTTCATGTTCTGCGCCTCTTTCCGTAACGATGTAATGTGCAACGCTGTTAAGCATGCGATGGATTGGTTGTTATCTTCGTGGAGTTGTTATCACAAGCCACAAAAATGTAATATCGAGCAAAGATGCCCCGCTTTGTCATCCCATGGGCAAAGGTGGCATGTTTTGTCATGTCACCGCGAAAGTCGGCCTCTTTGTTCATGTCACCGCGGAAAGTTGCCCGTTTTGTCATATCACCGCAAAGGTGGCATGTTTCATCATGTGACCGGGCAAAGGTGGCATGTTTTGTCATCCGATCATGCGGAAAGGTGGCCTCTTTTGTCATGTCACCGCGAAAGCTGCCCGCTTTGTCATATCATCGCGCAAAGCGCCCTCTTTTTCATGTCGGTAATCAAAGGTGCCCTTTTTGTCTCGCTCACCGCACCTTTATGTGCGTGTATGATTTGTGTTGTCTGTGTTGTTTGTGCGTGAGGCTGCCCCACACACACCTATAAAACGGAGCCATCCTCACATACTCCTTGCCATTTTATCACCACCTCCGAGTTAGTTGTTCACAATCGCAGTAGTTTTCTTTCGTGCTCACTTCCCGACTAGGCAATGAGTCACTCAAGACGTCTTCATGGGCACCCACGGTGATGTGCCCAAATTGCAACATCTTGGTTAGACGTAGGACATCACGCACGACGCGAATCTCGGCGACACTACTACAAGTGCCCAAATCACTCGGTGAGTCGATTGTTTGGGTTCGTTGAAATCATGGTGGTATGTTTAAAAACTTCTTGTCATGGAATCGCAGGAAGCTCATGGTGGTTGCAAATTCAGGCGTGGGAGGATGAAATGGGCAATAGGACAGCGAATGTTCGCCAGAGAGAGTTGTCGTGGGGTTGCGACCCGTCGGGATGCGCATCGTTTGGCTGCACTAGAGTGGAAGATAAATTTAATGTTGTGTGCTATTTTGTTTCTTGTGATTATTGTTATCCTAAAGTTGTAGTGCTGGAGGTTCCCCGTGTATGTTGGTAATGTGTTATGCTATGTTGTCGTTAAGCTATTTTGGTAATGTGTTAAAATACGGTTGTGTTGTATTTTAGTTGTTGTGTTCGTTGGTGTGTTGGTGGTTGTACTACTTGCTACATTTCATGTGTGCAATGTATGTGTTGTTTCGTGTTGTCATTGCTCGAGGCCTTCGTATTATGTGGGTTGTCCTGTTGTCATCTCTCTGTTGGTTGTATGCCCTAGTAAATCAAAGAACTAAGAGCAACCCTTTATACAGAAACTATCTGTGAACATCAAACCATCAAGCACTTCAAGGAATCACCAGTCTAATTAAGTTGTATATATATTTATGCATTACAAAAATTACAACAAAGACAATTACAAAATTCATTTATCATTCATGTCGCCGCCTCGGACGACGATTCGATCCTCCGAGAAGGTGAACTCGCTAGGAGAGCGCGGTGCATCTCGAAGGTCGAGTGCGAGGTCGTCGGAGGCGGTGGTGGGTACATCTCGTGGGAGTTCCACCGCCGGCCTATAATAGAGCTCACCAATCGGATGAGGGTCTACGCCCCGCAATGGAAAATACAAAAAGTTTATAATCATTATTTATATCATGTGTTATGTTTACTACATGCGTACATACCGGTGCATACGGTGTTGGAATGACGATGACGCCCGTAATCACCCATGTACTCTGCGACGTGTAACCTTGGTACGTCGCCGAACCACTCGTCGCCCTTGTGTGTCCGCTCGTGTGGACTGACCGCCAGCGCATATGTCGCTATCGATGGGGTGACTCGGGTCGCTATTCGAAGGCTCGTCCGCCGCCCTCCGGGATGACGACGGCTGTAGCAACGTGCTATTCCTTCGCAACTGCTGCAGGGAAAACGTGTGTTAGGAATAAACGTGTGTTACGAATGAATTGATGGCAAATATCGTACCGCTGGTCCAAAATGCTGTGAGGACGAGGAGCGCAGCTGGGATGACCGCGGACAATGACGGACGGCATCACGGATAGCGACGACGATCACGGATGCGACGGACGATCACCGGATCGCGACGGACGACCACCGACATCGACGGACGTGGCTGAAGGTGGTCCCGATGGCGGCGCTGAAGGCTGCTCTCTCGCGGACGCGTCGTGCATCCACATCATCCTGTCGGCCGACTACACTCAAGGCCTTGAACGCATTCCCGAGGTCATCAAGATGCTACGCGCCAAGCAAGAACCCGCTTGCCGCCCTCCCACGCTGCATCATCCGAAAAGCCTCATGCTCAGACGACGCATATGCTCGCATCGCACGTAAACAACAAACGAGTTAAAACGCATCAGACGTAAAGAAACAATGAGTACAAGCGCATCGCAGTGCACGCATCGCCTCGTCAATACGTCGCCGCCGATGACGGTCCTCGCCGGCACAGTATGGCATCTTCGTGCGCGACCTCGAAGGATGGGGTGGGGCAAGCCTAGTAATCTTGCCGCGGGTGCGTGGAATGTACCACTCTAGGTACGCACCGTATGTGGCTTTGTCGTGTGGCCTAGCCTCGCACAACCTCTATGCTCGTTGAGTCACGCCACGTGTCCGCTCCACGGCCACCGTGGCTAACCGATTGTCACCATGGTGCCCTCTTCTTGTTTGCTCGCAAGTTAGTGCACATATTGTACAATTAGTATTATCAACACATTACTACCTTGCGTGTAGTTACCGTGCAATGGCTTACCGGTGGGCCTTGGTGGTAGTGCCCGCCCCGGCAAGGGTGGCACGTCTTTGGTGGAGGTGAAACGCGCCTCGGCCTCTCTGCGGGTTGTACGGTTCGACGAAGTGCGCAAAGACGAGGTGACAGTCGTCAACCAAGACATGTGGTCTTGGTGGCACCGAGATGACAATCCGTAGGGGCAATGAGCTGAATGAACCCAAGATCCCATGGGAACCGACTATGTCTTTGTCGAAGCCGCCAAATCGCCATGGAAATCGGGTACACACGCCTCACTCTCTCCTTAGCCCACCGCAGTGACCATGTGTCCAACGAGTCCCCATAGTCGCCCATCTATGGGGTCATCGCCACCACCGACCGCATAACTCGGGAGGAGGTCGTAGGGGTGCACGGGCCTCTCGATCTTAGGCCTCCCAACCGTGAAGTGCTCCCAAGACCCGATCTTGAGGAGCACATAGCACACCGCCAAGACCGGCTCGCTGCCTCGGTCCACCGACAGGCATCACACAAGCCTCGATGCGTGGCACTAAGGACCGCGATCCCACCAGATCTGCGCACTCGCCGCAAGGCATCCGCCAAGGACTCCGCAAGGTGTATGTACGTCGGATGCACCGAGACTCAGATGGTCGAGGAAACAAGACCCATCCGAACAAAAAGGATGTATGCCATGAGGTGCGTCCGCACGACCCCTCATGAGCGTCCTCGAGGCAGTCATGAACTCGTAGCCACGAGTGTGGCACACCGCACATGTTGTCTCGCGATCGGATACCGAATCGGGCACCTAAGGCGCCCTTCCAATGCGCCGCTCGGGGGTGGCACTATTGCTGCACCACGGATGGGTAGACTCACAAGATGGACACGCCCCGAAGTGTAATAGTCATCTCGCCCACCGAAGTGGAAGGTGTGAGTCTCCGGTCTCCAACGATCCATGAGTGCGACAGAACGCCGCGATCGAATCGCAACGAATACGGAACATCCAAAGATGCGAGCAAGGGACAAAGACCGGTGTCGCGCAGAATGGATGTACCGCTGCCTAGAGGCTGCTTCTCGGGCCCCTAAGGGCGAAACACGGAGGGCCATCAGCATTGATGCCCACGCGGTGCATCGGTGGCGGTCATCCCAACGGCCTCAAGTAACTCAGACGCCATCTCCGCCGATGATTAAAAACAAGTCAGTACGCAGTGTCATGAGAATATGCAACATACATAATTTGTACGTAATGATAATACATCGTGAAATAAATGACAACAAAACATGAACAAACGTAATTTGCATCGAACGACAACAAATGATAACGAAATATCGAATAAGTCACAACATAACATAATCTGCAAGAAATGACTCAAACAAATTGTACACGAAATAATTTGGTCGATACATTCAAAGATAGGTTACAGGAAAGACCCGCTATAGTTACAAAACACGGAACCAGCAGTGCACAATGACAGTCCATGTGCTGCATACTATGGAGCGTTACTTGATGTCGGCCTGTTTGGGCACTGCCTAAATGAATGGCCAACCGTCTTGCATAGTCTGCACTTCGGCGCCGAACCCGATCCCCACGCTGGCTATCATCCATGTCGTTACGAATGCGACGGCTCTGTCTTCGCCCACGGCGACGTGCTTCAGGGCATCGTTCGGCACCCACTTGATCTGCCTGCCGAGCTCCTATAATGCATGTCCACCGTGCACGAATGGAACTCCGTGCTCCGTGTTTCAAATAGGTGCTTCATGTCATAGTACCTTGAGATGTAATGCGTGGGCGCTGGTTCCATAACGCGCATGCCGCGTGCACGGGGGAGCATGGCTTGTGTAGAAGCTCCGGCTTGTTGCATGTGCAAGATGCTCGTCGCAATCGTGCACACCGCTACGATCCTCTAGCCGCCCCATCATGTACCTGCTGCGAGACGAACCTCAAACTTCCTCCGTAAGCCATCCATGGTCTCGAGCAATATGCGAACGAGCCTTCTCCATCTTCTTGTCCATGTAGGCCCGCGCTACCTCTGAGAATTCTTTGCCTTCGTCCATATGCTTTGCCGCCATCATGGCTCTATTGACGGTATCCTATTGAACGGTTCCAGTCTCTTCAACGATTGCGGTGATAGGTAGGGATCTCACGCCCTTTAGAACACCATTGTAAACCTCGGACATGTTTGTCGTCATGATTCCGCACCTTGCTCCGGTGTCATGCAGAGAGACCACATCTCCGTGTCGATGCATTGGATCGCACCCATTGTGTGAACTCCCAAGTCTCGTGGAGCCTCCCTCCACGGCCCCCGCTTCAGCCTGCTCAAGACGCCTGACATGCCTGCTGGTCTCCTGATCAAGGCGGCTCCACAGGGCATTGAACTTCGTCTTCTGGTTCTGCATACAAAGTTTTTTAAACATCTTCATTAGTTCCTTGCTATGGAACCTTCTGTGGAAGTTTGCCGCAAGATGCCTCATGCACCACCGGTTCTTCATGTCATTCCACTGGTACGGAGGCTGTGTCCCGTTCTGCATCATTCGCATTGCGGATAACAAGCTCGCATTGCGGCTCGAGATAACACACACATCGGGCCGATCTTGTACAATGGCTCGCTTCACATTGACAAGGAACCACAACACTTTTCCGTACTCTCATTCTCTACTATTGCAAATGCCACTGGAGTAATCGGTCATTTGCGTCTGCCGCAACCGCGTCGATTGTACCCTTGTATTTGCGGATAGGAATGTGCCGCCCATCGTTAGCACCGGGCGGCACCACTTGAAGCCTTCTATTGCCCGATGGAAGGCCCGTAACACTCTTTCAAGCACAAAACAATTCGCCCTTCCGCCTCATGAACCCGCCAGACTTGTTAATGAACGTGCTCGGGTTTGTTGCTGCAACTGACACAACATTCTCGGGACCGATCATATGCCTCCTCATATGTCCCGAACATACTCCGCAGCACCTTCTGCTTCCCCGCCACACCTTCTTGTAGCTCACAAAGAAACCCCACCATGTTCGCTACCTCCGCCATGAGAACCTTGGGAGTAATGGATACATTTGCAGCCACAAGATGCCTTATCACCTCGCAACATATGACGACGCCATGTTGCGGTGCCTAGGTAGTGGCGCCGCAAGCTCACAAGTGTGATCGTTCAGCACCGTTATCCGGAAGTCCGTGGCGGCGCTCTCAACCATTGCGCACGGACCTTGCCAGGCGAGAGCCGCCCACACACTTCACAATGTAGGTGTCGGGGTTGGATCTGGCACCGATATGTCCGATCGATGTTGACGGCGTATGTGGCAATAGCTTGTCAGGCAAAGACTCTTGTTACGAAGCTCGCCTACAACGAGTCCGCCTTCATTGAATCCCCACTCGCCTCCTCCGCCCATGGCGTAACTAGGGATTGCGCTGCGATGTCGTCCAACTGGGCGGCACGTCGCACCCTCCGTAGTTACAACACCACCTACCACACCTCCCGCCGTAGGTTCCCCTTCTTCCTCCTCTCCTGAACTCTCTGTTTCCACATCGTCCTCCTCCTCACTTTCCCGCACTGGTTCTCAAGGTACTCGTGATACCAACACGTGCGCCCACCACCTCTCCGCACCTTCATTCGGTGAAAAATTCTCCACGCGCCTCTGCAGTCACCATCTTCCATTGACTCATGGACTCCTCCTTCACCTCTATCTTCATGACCGCGGAGAGTAATGCACGCTCTACATCTCCGCCAAGACTACCGAGCCACCCATGGCGGATGATTCTCCTCTCCACGAATTGAACATACACCATTGGCCCGGTATATATCAATGCGTCTGGATTGCACACGACCTCCATGTAGTTCACCCATGAAGCGTCCGCCGTCACCTTTATAAGTTGCCACACTGTCTCCCTGCAGCACTTCCAATCGTGGCATACACGCCTCGATCCGTAATTTGTTCCTTGCGTGTCCGGATCGAATCCGAACGCACGCATCTCCGTAGCTCCAACAGGCTCATGGTGTTCAGATTGCGTGCCGGATCACAATCGGTCACAATTATTCAGTGCGCGCCTGCACGCCCGTCCGCACGAGACCACTTCCATAGAACACGAACAAGTCTTGGATGTCACCCATGGCGTACCTAACATAAGCCCAAAATGAACCTCTTAGTATATATCACAGCAACAATTGTACCATCACACATAACCTCTGCGTACCACATACAAGCGTACCATTTATGGAGTGCGCTAACAAATTTCTATATAAATCAAATTACTAATGTAATGCACTTTTTCCAATTTCTATTCTACAAATCTTAATTACGTATACATATATTACAATTTTTTCAACTTCATATAGTCTAATTTATTTTTAACTTCTCATTGTATTTTTTACTTTATTTGCAGAGCGCGCTAACACATTAAATTCAAATTTTACTGCAAATCAAATTACATTTTGTATTATTATTCTACTAATTAAATCACTAATCGAGCAACTCATTTTTCATCATTTCTTACTTACGATTTCTTACATCGATCAAATAACTACATTTTTTGCCAATCTGTTAGATCCTCTACATTTCTAATACTACTTCCTCTACATTTCTAGTACTACCCAACAATGTGCCATGCTTCATATATGCAGCGTTACACTTTAACATAGATTTTTTTTATGAACATGCATAGCAAGATCTAATATTATTCAGTGATTTTGGTTACAAAATGAGTACATGTTAATACAAACAGTACATGCGCAAGTGGCCTTTCCGACTAGCTATGTGCTTCACAATGACACCATTTAAATGTAGTTATAATCCACTTAACAAACAACAAGATTATCACTTACAACATCAAGACAAAACTATTCACATAAAATATAAATTACAAGACTCTACAACTACAAATATTTTATAAAAATTGCAATATACTACGACCACAAATAACTACAAATATTTTACATTACAACAACATTACTTCATTTCTTAACATAAAATATAGAATACAACACGATAATTACATAAAATATAGACATATTGAGATCGTGTACGCTAATTGTAGGCTAATCACTATAATACCATCTTAAACGCATGGAGATGATATTTACCTTTTCTTGAAGCTCACGAGAGGATCTACAACTTTCACAATTGCGAGAACTTCAGATACCTTCCAAAATTGCTCCAAATCCCGTGTTTGTGTTCTTCTTTCCTTCGGTATGAGCGCCCTTTCTTGCTCCCTCTCTGGCTGCTTCTCTGTCTAGAGCAAATGCAAATGCACTGGAGCCTTCGAAAGCCATGCCACCCTCTTCCTTTATCGCGAAAATAATACGAGTCACATGCATGTAATGAAGTAGGGGCGGTTCTCATGTATATACACGTGTTACAATCCTGCAGAAGAACATGCAATAGCAACGCAAAGACGGAGCTACTTCCGGCGAAAAGCCAGCAACACGAGGGAATCACGGGCTTTGGCGATGCGACGGGATGCCGGCATGTGGTGCGGTCGGTGCCGCACCATTTGGCCGGTGGTGCGCGCCCCTCCGCACCACCGCTTTGACGTGATTTGCGGGGGTGTGGTGCGATGGGACCGCACCACTCGTGTGTGGTCGCTCCCCGCCGCACCATCGACACGTGTCGCGTTCGTTAATCGTCGCGGTCGTTTAGGGGCTATTTTTGGAATTGTGTTTTCAACGCGCTATTTTTGGAATTTTAGGTATCAACAGTGCTAGAAACGTCCAAAATTCACCCTAGCTACCAACCTTTTCACGCTCAGAGCCCCTCAATAAATGCACATCTGCACGAACCCACAAAACCGCGCGCGCGAACACAACGACGCTCCAAGCCTCTGCAAGCTCAACTCACGCCAGTGTAGTGTAACGTAGTGTAGGGCAGTGCAGTGTGAGTGCGCGCGAAGCAAGCAGCCAAGAACCCAAGAAAATGGCTATGGCAATGGCAATGCCCCTCGTGGTCGCGCTTCTCCTCGCGCGCGACGCGTCGGCGGCGACGCTGGCGCTGTACAACCAGTGCGCGGAGACGGTGTGGCCGGGCATCCAGCCGAGCGCCGGCAAGGAGCTCCTGGCGCGGGGCGGCCTGCAGCTGGGCCCCAACCACGCCACCTCCCTCCGCCTGCCGCCCGGCTGGTCCGGCCGCGTCTGGGGCCGGCAGGGATGCAGTTTCGACGCCGGCGGCCGCGGCCGCTGCGCCACGGGCGACTGCGGCGGGAACCTCTACTGCAACGGCGCCGGCGGCGCGCCACCGTCAACACTAGCCGAGATCACCCTCGCCTCCGCCCCCACTGCGCAGGACTTCTACGACGTGAGCCTGGTCGACGGCTACAACATCCCCATCGCCATGACGCCCTTCCACGGCTCCGGCGCCAACTGCGTGCCCGCCGGCTGCGTCAGCGACCTAAATCGCGTCTGCCCCACGGGCCTCGCTGTCCGCGGCGGCGGCGACAACCGCGTCGTCGGCTGCCGCAGCGCGTGCGCCGCCTACGGCGCGCCGCAGTACTGCTGCACCGGGCAGTTCGGGAGCCCGCAGCTGTGCAAGCCGACGGCCTACTCGCGGCTGTTCAAGTCGGCGTGCCCCAAGGCCTACTCCTACGCCTACGACGACCCGACGTCCATCCTCACCTGCTCCGCCGGTGCGTCCTACATCGTCACCTTCTGCCCTCACCACCGCTAAACCAGCCAACCATCCAAGATCCAACCAAGAAACCAAAGAAATGGCGTCCGTTTACGAGCCTAAAATCCAACACTCTAGTTCTAGTTTAAGCCCGTGCGTGCGTGTGCGCCGCTTGGTGCGTGGCATTGCTGCTGTTCTTGAGGTTCTTGCTGTACTTGTAGTAGTAACTTTTGTAGTTGTGGTGAATTGGTGATGGGTTGGGTATAATGTGATGAGATCCGGTGGTCGACGGTACACACTGGTAGGCCGGTAGGGCTGGGCATTCGGTTTTTTCGGTCTATTCGGTTCGGTCTATTCGGTCTTTGGAAAATTCGGGTTCTAAAAAATAAGGACCGAATTTCTCAGAAAAAAAACAAGGACCGAACCCAAATAGACCGAATTTTTTGTTCGGTCTATTCGGTCCACCGAATTGACCGAAATAAGATGGGGACCCTTGTCACCCTCAAAATCAAAGTTATTTGGTCTATTCGGGTTCGGTTATTTGGTCTATTCGGAATATTAAGTTCATGAATTCAAGAGACATATCAAATAATTCGGTTATTTGGTCTATTCGGGTTTTGTAGGTCAAAACCAACCCAACCCAAAACCGAATTAAATGAAAATATTGATCGAACCGAACTCGAACCCGAATAGACCGACAATTCGGTCTATTCGGGTCCGGTTCGGTTCGGTTTTCGGTTTTCGGGTTTAAAGTGCCCACCCCTATAGGCCGGGATAGTTATATCAGTATATGGCTACATGTTGCTATGTTCTTCGCTCTGAATTTGATAGATCTGGTGCTCTTTGCCAGCTTTTGATCATTTTGGCGTGCATTTGCTTTCAAGTTTCAATCATGCATCGTGCATTGCTGTTGCTTTGTTCCGCACCTATATAGGCCACATTGTTGCATCTTTGCCTCGTGATTTTGAATCCAAGAATGCACTACAGTTTCACTCGTTAGTTTTT
Organism: Dendrocalamus sinicus; assembly: GCA_036346575.1. Classification (NCBI taxonomy): domain Eukaryota; kingdom Viridiplantae; phylum Streptophyta; class Magnoliopsida; order Poales; family Poaceae; genus Dendrocalamus; species Dendrocalamus sinicus. The sequence goes on along the minus strand of CM070657.1, from coordinate 2,260,009 downwards.
TCAGTTATTGGAGCACGGTACAAGCGTGTTCTTCAGATCTGAGTTTTGTTGGAGCTCTGCACTAAAAGTGTTATTCAGATCTGAATTTTGACCACTAGTTTCCTGCTGGCCTAGTAGTGCTGGACGCTGGCCTGTATCCAAGCTATATCGTCCGTAGTGTGTCGTGCAGTACACCGCATTACTGTTAGCTCAGCTTTTGTCTCGGAACATCATAATTGAGGACGCGCAGGATGCGGTCCACGAGCATATGAATTCCGGAAGAAATACGGTGCCTGACTTGGGGCAGCTCGTGGATCACATCGTTACATGTTACAGTTTAATTGTGCGGTCTCCGACCGCACGATTAAGCTACAGTGCTAGCCATTAAAGATGGCAATGGGTCTATACCCATTGGGTTTCACCACCCCAAACCCACCTCCATTAAGCAAAAACATCCCCGCTGGAGGACCCAATAACACAGGCGGGTACAACATTTCCCCCAAACCCATACCCGCGCGGGTGAAATAAACCCGGCGGGTGACCCATACCCAAGACATGATATACAAGATTAAGGATCGAATCACCTAAACAACAAGATCACCATTTAAATTAAAGAGTGCATAAGCATATCAATGCATAACCCAATCCAACATAATAGTGCATAATCCAATCCAACCGGTCAGGTTCATGCACGTCGACGTCCTTCGGGATGGGGTGGGTGGATTGGATGCGATGACTAGGGGTAGTATTAAGCTTCCCGCAATGGAAACAAGGGTTAAAGGAGGCGAGAAGCTTCACCGATCGCCGCCGCTCGTCGAATCGCCGGAGTGCCGCCATAGCGCCGGCGGCTTGGCAATGGGCGACGCGCCTGCCGCCGATGGGTGATGGCGCGCTTGGCGGAGTGCGGCGGCTTAGCAGAGGTCGCGAGGATGGCTTGGAGGGCGCGGCGTCGAACGGCGAGGCGGCGCGCCGAACGGCTTGAGGCGCCAAAGCCCCGAACGCTTGGAGGCCGTGAAATGGGAATTGGGGTTTGGCGCCGTCTGGGAATAGGGTTAGGGTTTTAGTTTACATCTATTGGGTGGGCCAAATATAATTATTTGTTGTGTGGGCTGGGCTACAAATAGATGGCCCATAAATACTCGGGTATCCATTGGGTAATGGGTATGGGTAGTGTCAAACCATACCCACACCCGCGTACCCATTGGGTCCTATTTTTCTCCATTAGTAGACCCATGGGTAGACATTTTAACCCATATATATACCCTAATGGGGTAATTACCCATCGGGTTTCGGGTTATGGGTACTCATTGCCATCTTTACTAACCATGCGGTTCAGAACCGCACGACTAACGCGTATCGCCACCCCATATTCCCGCGGTCGCACAGGAGACCATATGGAATTTTTTCGCTTCAAAAGCTATATTTGATATTTTTAAAGCAAACAATGCTACAAATGTCCAAAACTCCGTCGTTCCACGCACTAGGGCTGTCGGCCAGATTCAGAAATAGCCCAAACATCTGGGGGAGAATGAGATGCACGTACTCAAAGCTTGCTCTCTCTTTTAGTTTGACGATGCTCGATTGAAAGGTCCTGGCAAGTCGTGGCTTGGTTCATTCGTCCTTGGTTACTGTCAACGGCTGCAGGACTCTTTGAGAATCATTTCAGAATTGCTGGATAGCTGTGCAAATAACGTCTAAAGGAAGGCAATTCCGAGCCGTTTGATCCGGACTCCGGAGAGGACGTCCCTCTTATCGATCAACTGCGTTGGCAGGTAAGCTGGGAGTATCCTGGTCTAATTTGGGCCATTGTTAGAGGATAGCTTGGACCCTTTCAGCTTTAATTGGATTACCAGTTGGGATGGCCTCGCTAATCGATCGTTGCCTACAGAGAAAAGCTTCCCTTGCAACGACTATCTACGGGGAACCACTTGTTACTCATTTAGGCCCGCTATATTTTGGCCCATTTGTAATAAGAAGCATTGTTTTAGACGAGAAGCTTCTTGCCTTTTTTTTCATAATGGAAGAGAGCACTGAGCAGAGCAGCACCGCCATTTCTTCAGAGAGATCCCCATGCCCAGCGGAGCGGGCAGTCTGTTCCGAGTCAACTGATCTCACAAGTTTTTTTTAAATCCAATTAGTACTAATATTTACATATAAATCTATTAAAATTTAAAGATTTTGTAATAGTTGATTCCACTGTCCGTTCCAGGACAAAAAACGAACAGCCCGTACAGCAGCAGCAGAGTTACATTTTCCAGATCGTTTGTACATACGAACGCGCCAATCGCTCATTCGCCACCTTTCCTTGCTCATTGCATCAGAGGCGCGCAAACGCCGATACGTCACGGCCACAAGAACAAAACCAAACCGAGGCCGCGTTTCAACACCAACGCACGCAAGGAAACGGCCCAAACCACCGAGCGATCGGCCGCAAACCACCGGATTCCACCGGAACGCGCACGCGCGCGCCCCAAAAACTCCGGCCGAGGCGACCCGTCCGCGCGCGCTGATCGATTAACTAACCAACCAGACTCGATCACAATCACAACTCCTGTTCGATCAGGTCCGAGGAGGATGACGACGGGGAGCCGTGCTCGACGAGGTATCTCTCGGCGATGGCGGCGTGGACGGCCGCGCCGGTGGGGAGCACGTCCTCGTCGATCATGAAGTACGGCGAGTGGCCCGTGTGCACGGACCCCAGCGTCTCGTTGCGCACGCCGATGTAGTAGAACCCGGCCGGGATCACCTGCGAGTAGAAGGAGAAGTCCTCGGCGCCCATCATCGGCGGCACGTCGCGGTAGCTCCCGGCGCCCAGGAGCTCGCCGGCCACCGCCTTCACGTGCTCGTACATGCGCGCGTCGTTCACCGTCGGCGGGTAGAAGCTCTGGTTCTCGAAGAAGTCCACGGAGGCCTCGCACCCGTACACCCGCGACTGCATCGTGATCACCTCCTCGATCCGCCGCCGGAGGTGGTAGAAGCTCGCGTTCGAGAAGGCCCGGAACGTGCCGCCGAGCACGAACGACTCCGCCGGTGCCCCGCGGTGCTCGCTCCCATTGACGACGGCGACTGACACCACCTACACGTGAAAATTCTCACACTGTTACTCAAAGGACCGAACTTTTCCTTCCATCTTTTGCAAGATTTGTAGGGATCGAGATTGACAAGATGGTACGTGCCTGTGAATCTAGAGGATCTGCTTCGCGAGACACGATACTCTGTAGGTTGATGATGGTGGAAGACGCGGCCAGGACGGGGTCGGCAGGACGACGCGATTTCGCGCCGTGTTCTTGCTTCTCGCCATGTATGACGGCTTTGAAGAAGCCGCACCCGGCGAGAGAGGGCCAGTCCTGGATCCAATCACAGACGTCGGGTGCTGGTGCGACACGTGGACGGCGAAGATGGCCTCCACGTTCTCCAGCGCGCCGTCTTCGATCATCCGCTTGGCGCCAGCGCCGGACTCCTCGGCTGGCTGGAACAGGAGCTTCACTGTACCCTGCAAGTATGGAAACGTCATTGCGATGCAGTTAATTTCTGAGTTTCTAATCACGAGAGTAGTGATTACCGTAATAAGCTTCTAATCAGTCCTATCATTGTGGGGATGGTAATAAGATCATTCTCGGGTAACTATTGACAAAGAGATTGGTGCAATAAACATGCTAAGGAATTATAGAATGACTGGTCAAATTTGTTCTCTGAACTGAAATCCAACTCTGTTAGTCTTTACCCTCCTTAGCTCTCTCACTGTATGCATTGAATTTTGTGCGACAGATTTTCAAAGACATTAACGTTGGAAGGTTAAGCTGTAAAATATGTTCCTTAAAAAAAGTAAATTTTGGATTTTATGGTTATTGCAGGACTTTGTCGCCATGAATATAACAGAGTGCTTGGCGTAGGGACAGGTTTGATGATGGCGACACACATTTCAAATCGACATGACAATATGTACCCGGCTATCCTGTTGACGTATAAATTTACAGAGGTGACGTATACGTTTTAGTTACAGAAACCGACGAAGTGATGGTAGCGAGAAAAGTAAAAGAGTCGAGCTGAAAATTTTAGGGAAAAAAGAATTAGGGGGCCTAGACATTTTGCCTCTTTTCCCCCTGACAAGTCAGGTCAAGATTTAACAATTTTTCGACTCACTCTTATTGCACCTAGCTATGTGTGTTGATTACTAAACAAGAATCAACGCTTTTAGCACCACAATGTTTTACTAACCTTTTTTTTGTGAGGAACCTCAACATTTAATCATGAGTTCATGTCAGGGCTAAACGTATGCCAAAGGGTAGTTTTTCCACCTTGCATGTGTCCATAAGTTGCATAAAGAAATAATGCCAAGAATTAAGCAGGAAGCATCTGATACTTCCAAAGCAGCAAACCAAACTGAAGGAATGTTGTACCAACATCACATTGCGTTGAAAAAAATGGAGTCGAGGAGAATAATTAAGCTTTTCCTTGATGCAATAAGACAGATGCCAGTTAGAAATCATAGAATGACTGCAATTAGGCCTACATGAATAACCGCACTAATCTTCAGTTCAATAATAATAATAATCATCCTAGCTAATCAGTAATCAGTAGTACCGAAGACACATGAAAAGTACAGCAAATGGTTTCCAAAAGATGTCCCAGATGACTCCTGACGCGGACATTAGCATGATGCTACGCACGACACCTTCGATCACCCCATATAAACACACAACATATCTGCACTCCAACACTTTATGCGCGTCTTATGATATAATTTAACCCAGACCTTCCCCCAAAGCAAACCTAGGAGCCTAAACTCAGATCACGTCAACATGGCTGGCAGCTACACCAGAGAGAGCATAGAGTCCCTTCCACGGCAAGCGCAACGTACAACCGGACGAAAACTACAGCTATGAAGAATTATGATATGAAGAAGAGTCTCACTGAAAATTCAGAGACAGCGACGGATTCAGAAAGGTGGCGTTGGGTTCATACTGCTGCACGTACCTTGAGATGGTGCTCACGAGCCTTGAGTATCTTGGCCGCGCCGAGAAGCATCGCCACATGCGCGTCATGCCCACAGGCGTGCATCTTGCCAGGGTTCTTGCTCTTGTGCTCCCACTCGACAGCTTCCTAAATGGCGCCGCGACAAGACAGCAGAAGAGAAACATCAGAAAAACGTGTCAAATATTGGGCAGAGCCAAGTCTGAAACGCAGCTGCTCGCTTCCTCCGCGAGCGTTTGTCGACAGAGAAAACTTCGGTGTCGACTATCGAGTGAATTATATTGTCCGTGAAGAAAAGTAAGATGAGGTGCCAAACAGGCATGGACAGACAAGATGCAATGCAGACGTGAAAAAGTTTGCTTCGCTTTAGTCGTTAGAACTGCCCGTTCTGGGCACTCAGAAAGGCAAGCTTTTGGCCGAGCAATCGGAACCTGCGTGCTGCGTGTCTTGGTTTTACCAACGACAGGTGCCATTTTGGGCATGAAACGAGAAAGTTTCGATCTTTTTTGGTTTTCAAATCGGTGGTCGGTCGGATCGGCTGCATGTGTGATCGATGCAGTGGTTTCTCAAGATTCCGTGATGACAGCGAGGCGTCAAGAGCTCAAGATCGCGAGGACTTGCGAAATCTGACAGTGGAATTGATTCTTCTGGAGGTAGAACCAGACGAGCGACCCCAGGACGTGTCCCCTCGGATCAACTGCGTCCTCTCCTTTTTTTTGTTTTGTTCTTGCCTTTTTACTTTGTGCGCGGGTCTTTTGGGAAATTCTTTACGGAGATCCAATACTACAGCTACAGCAATACTATCTGACACACCATAATTAAGCACCGTACTATGCTTATAGTAATTCTAAGGTGGTGATCGGTTCGGCTGAAAAGCTCACGGCTTATAATGAAAACATCAGAATTTACCGAAAAACATCAGAATGACATAGGCTTATTTAGCATAATTAAATTTAAAAATTTAAAATATAACAAATATGTTAGCCCATTACGTATAATACAAACAAATACAGAGAAAAAAGAACCGCCAAAAAAACTCAATAAAAAGCCAAACATTCGGAAAAAGATGAAACTTATGAATAATGAAAAATAAACTGTAAATGTGTTCTGAAGCTAAGTTGATCAGAGCCACAGTGTTTATCCCTTTGTCTCATACTAACTCCAGTTTCATGCACAAACACTAGGAAGAGCTTCGAAAATGCTCACTAAGCACTGTAACATTTCAGAATCTTTTTTCTTTTGGTAAGGACAAGTACACGTCACGCACTCGCTAGTAAGGAATGACACATTTTTCACAAGGAAACACCCGTCCGCATAGCAGTGTGCCAGTGTTCCTCCAGGAAACCAATACCCCACAATTAAAAGTAACCACACAAAAACAAAATTGAACAAAGCGAAACAAGAACAAGCACATGCAAATACTGAAATACATCCTAGATCAACCCCACAAGCTTTCCTAAACCACAAGGTAAATAGAAAAACTGAGGCAAAAAAATTAAAAGGAAATAGTCATGCTTTTTTCAGAGAAAAAAAGCATGATTAGCACAGTAGACCGGTATTAGTGCACCATATCTCATCCCATTAACCAAGTGGCCACAAGCTTCACTCTCCAACTCCAAATGAGAGCGAGCTCGAAAAGGAGAGAGGAAAACAATGATGGTTTGCAATTTGCACCCCCAAAGATTTCATAACAAGATTTAAAACAAAAATGAAAAGGAGGCTGCCATTTGTTGATAAACAATAAGAAATCTGTAAGAAAGCAGCCTGATGAGTCGATAACTATGGGCGGAGGCAGCAAGGCGCACGTGCGTTGCGATGCGAATACGCGTGCGCACGACTTTCACCTACGTACCTGGATGGGCAGCGCGTCCATGTCGGCCCGGAGCGCGACGACCGGCGGGTGGCCGGTGCCGACGGTGGCGACGACGCCGGTGCGCGCGAGCGGGTGGCGGAACGCGACGCCCATGGCCTCGAGCTCCTCGCGCACCAGCAGGCTCGTCTCCACCTCCTCGTACGCCAGCTCGGGGCGCTCGTGGATCCGGCGCCGCACCCCGCGCAGCCACGCCGCCATCTCCGGCCGCGCCGCCATCCCCGCGATCTCCTCCTTCCACCCCACGGCACAGTACCTCCCGCCTCCGCCTCCGCCGCAGCTGCTGCTCCCTCCCCTCGTGCTCGTGTTCGCGCCCTTGTCCAGCCTCGCCGTTGCAACCACCTTCGCCTTCTCCACCGTGCCGAGAATTATGTCCTCCTGCAAGAACGCCGACGACGAGTCTGTGGACACGAGCAGCGGCGGCGGCAGCAGCAGCAGCAAGAGGAGCACGGCGAGTGCATGGCCGCTCTCCATGGCGTTGTGCTGCGCCTATGCGCCGCAGCTCTGCTAGCTTGTGTGGACACCGGGGGATGTATGGACACACTAGAGGGGGCAAAATTAAGCCAGTGTATATTTTTTCTTCTACTTCTTACCCTTTTCATTTTACAGATTTTGTTAAACATTATCCGGATATTTTCTTCCTATCATCTAGATTTAGAACCATTAGATTAGAGATACAATGGCCATAAATTCTCCTCCTCCCCTTAAAAAAATCTCCCCTTTTCAAAAATAAGGAGCCCCTTAATATCTAATCTAAAGGATACACTCCCTTTTCCATTTCCATTTCAAATATTTCTTTTTCTGCTCCTACTTGTCAAGAAATATTTCTTTCCTTTTCTGAACCCTTTCCTTTTTAATTTCGCTTGTGCTTGTGTTATTGTTAACCACTCACCCTCACATTATTTCATTATTTGCGCAGTGCGGGCCCACAGTGACAGTGAGGCATCAGTGTGGTGGCTGAGGGTTCCCAATTAGTTACTGGTTTCCTCGCCGGCCTTGTGATGGATTGTGTCTCATGCAGTGTAGTGTCTGATGTTACTATCAGCATTGCACCATGCTAGGCTATATGATATATGGCGCGATATTACCTTTTATTTTCTCAAGTAATCTTTCGATTTTCTTATGATACGATGGCCGTAGTGCATGATCCGACCACTTTTGCTGACAATTTCTTTAACGTTTTCTTATCCCAACTTCTCTCTCTCTCTCTGATTCATTGCTTGAAATGGACGCTCCGGATTTGATCCGATCAGCTGTACGTACCTGGTCTCAGGTGTGCCGTGTGCGTCGGTGGAATTCAGGTAGCCGGTGCAAACGGACGAGCGAGCCAATCGGACGATGTATTGCTCAGCTCGGCAAGTCATTAACTGTACACAACTTTTTTGGCCTCGCGTTGGACGCATGTATTTATTTTGAGTCACCAGCTTTGCTGAGATGAACCAAATGAGCTTAGGATCTGTTCTTAATGGCTTTTAAAAGTGACTTTTAATTTTTGCTATAATACCTAACTTTTAAATAGAATATTTTCTCAAGATAGAGCTCATAAATTAATTGTAGTACACATTAAAAGACCAACATCTGTATCAATTAAATCGCAAGTGAGTATCTATCTCTACATAATCTCTATCGCAAACAGCTAAAATTTAAAAATTTCAACTAAATGTCAAAAGCCGTAGCCATAAAAAACAGGCCCTAGTAGATTTTTGGCAAGTAATAATGCTTGGTAAGTTGCTAGCTTTTGTATCCTGCTTCCTTTTTAATGTATTGGTTATCTGAGAGAGTGTTTGAAATTTAGCAAGTGTGACATCGAAGCATTGAAAACTGCTTTGATATCGAACATATCCCATTTGATAGTTTTAAAAATCAAGCAGTGAAAACTACTACTTTGTAAGCTAGAATTTCAATATCACTAATCTAACTTATGTCCTTTTGTCGCTGTTGTACCTATACTATGTAACACCTCCTGCCCTTTTCATTTTTATTTTAAAACGAATTCTAGGCTAAACAATTGTCGCATGTTTTCCTCATTAGCCGCACGCCTGCACCTGTAATCAAACATACTTTTTTCTTTAGAGTAGCATATACTATTGTGCTAATAATTTCAACCGATGTGGAGGAAAAGTAATCCTTAAAATAGTACCCATGCGGATAACGTGCCTAACTTCTTCGGATCCCCAATTATTTTACTCTACTTCTCTTCTCAGCGTTGATTTCCGGTTCGATAGTCGTCATGTCATTTTGAGTTCTACAAAAACCAGGAGACTGTATATTATCCCTTCTCTCTCTTGCGCACTTTATCACTCCCAATCGCCGCTCCCTCTCGCTCCCGTCTGTCACTCCCTTGCTCTCTCGCTCACCCTCGCTCATGTGATGGTTGATAGTAGTGGCGAAACCAGAAACAAAATCGAGGGTAGGCTAGGGTGTTAAACTAGATTGTCATAAACACAATATTTTTCTTTAGTTCAATTCAAATTCATTCATCAATACAAGAGAAACAAAGCCAAAAAGAGAGAAATACAATGAAAGTACCTTAGTAATAGAAAGCACATTCCGAAAATATATAAATATGCTTTCGGTGAGTAGAGATCAGTCATTTGCATATCAAAAATGGAAAAAATTAGTGATACAATAACTAATTTTAAATAATCATGAACATTGAAGAAAACATAACATACTACTAGCACACAATATTATATCACAAGGATTAAATTCTATTTGAAACTTCTTTGATTGAGTTGTGCTCTTGTTGGTTGGAAGAGTACTACTAGAATTACTTGCGAAATAGTTACGCAAAGTTTGTTTCTCCATTATAGTAAATCTATCAACAAAATATGACACAACAATTCTAATTAGAACACATAAATCATAATTTTAATTATCATCTCTACCAATTTAAGTTGGTCATTGACAATGATACAATATACATATAATTTCTAACTTAATATAAACAATACAAAAGAACTAATCAAGTAATCAACTAAAAGATAATAACTTTACTATTCGTTTACCCTCTCTGATCTCCAAGAGGCAGCCAAGACCTAATCAATCACCGAAGTGAAGACTTCAAGTCTCAGTGCAATGACTCCAACCAAACCAATTCCCAAATCCCCCCGGGCACCGGCACCACCCGCACTCCCCGTTTCCCAAGCCCAAGTCCCTAGCCGATGCGATCGCAATAGCTCCCTCCGTGCTCCAGCGTTAGGGCTCGCCCCTGCCCTCGCCGCCGCCGCCTCGGCCTCCTCTCAGTGGCTCGCTGGCTTAGGCGCTTGCGCTCAGTGGCTCACCGGCTCAGGCGCTTGCGCTCAGCAGCTTCCCCTTCGGCGGTCCGGCCTCGGCCACCACCCACACCCAGACTCCCGCTTGGCCGCTTCCTGGATCTACTCGGTGGCTCCGCCCCACGGTCTCCCCTTAGAGGCTCGTCGGCTCAGGCGCTCATGCTCAACGGCCTCCCCTTAGGCCTCACCAGCTCCCCCCTCCCACATCCGACCTCAGGGCCCTCTGCAGCTCCGCCTCGGCCGCCGCCCACCGCCCTCCTAGATCTGCTCTCCGCTGGTCGCTGGGCATCGTGCGCAATATTGCTAGCCGCCAGCGCCAGGTGTCGATCGCTACCGAGGTGCATGCGCAGCGCAAACCCTCGTCTCTGGTCTGTGGATGTGGTCTTCGTCTCCGATCTGTGAATGTGTGCGTGGAGCATGGTGTGGTGGCTGTGGTGAACTGCCCTACCTGGGCCGGCCCAACTTGTTGGGGGTGGGGGGTGGGGTTTTGAGACGGATGAGTTCACTATGTCCCACAGATGTAGAGAGATGCCAGGGAGGCGATAAACGGTGATAGAGGATGGTGGACGGTGGCGGAGGGAGGCCGCTAGTAAGGGAGGAGGAGGTGGAGGGAGATGGAGAAATGGTACGAACTACTGTCAGCTTCAGAAAAGAGAGAGAGGGGAGGAAGGGGAATGACGGGGAAGGAGTGGCGGAAGAAGGTTACCACAGGAGGAGCTCCGGAAGACCAACTCTTCACGATATAGATATAGCGTGGTGTAGACGCTGCTTCTGAGATCACCGCAGATGGCATAAGTCACTCTCGAGTACCGAGCTGGAGCAACTGCGGGGTGACGGGGGGCGCATAGCAAGTAGTACTACACGGGCGTCCCCTTCCGTGGCCAAGTTGGTGACCACTGCCTCTGCTTGCGTGTGTGGGAGCCATGCACACGCACCTTTAACTCGTGGCGGAAATGAGCAGCCATCCGTTTTGCTGCAGGTCCTTATCCCTGAATATGAACTTAATTTATACGGTTTTTTACCACATTTTCTGGGACCAGTAGTACTACAGCGCTGCACTGCACCACTTCCTCTACTATGTGTGCAACTTTGGCATCAAACGCCTCTACTTGTTGTGGCAAAAGCTGATGTTCGGAAAACTACCACATACATACATATGTAGAAAAATAGTACTATGCTCTTGAGAGTACGTACTTCCACTCTAATATATCTCTTTAATGTGTTATTATACCTCTGTACCCTTTTGAGCATACTCTAATATTGATTTTAAGATATTTTAAAATGAGTTGCATGATAAATTTCATCAAAATCTAGTTTTTAAAGCATAGTTTGTGTATGTACTTCTTTTATACATGAAAAAATATATATAGCAAAAAAAGGGCACTGATGAAAATTTTTCATCCAAGTATCTTAGAATTAGTATTTAAATATACTAAAAGTGATAAAGATATATAACATAGTCGTTTAAGCAAGATATTGAAGTGAGAGTATGTACTGGAGTACAGAAAAAGCTTCATATATATGTGTGAGAGAGAAATGTCAGATTTGCCCCTCATAGTTTTGCCATCCTTGCACATATGCCCTTTTGGCGACATTGAGTTTGTGATGGGGTCCCTTTTTGTGAAGAGTTTGCGTCTGATCTAATCTTGGTTCTATGGGGTCATTGCCCATGCCAAGTATCATTATCCTTTCCTGATTGAGTGGCATGGGGCCATATGCAGCTAGCAAAGACAACAGCTGGGCAGCCATTCTTCTGTATCTTGAATTCTATGAGGTGCAATGATATCTTTGCCTTTAAGCATCTCCAGATGTTATCTGCTTAATTTCGGGATAACTTCGATTAAGGAGTGCTCATTTGGACTTTTGAAGCTCAAGCCTCTAGTTTTATGGTATTATAGCAGTTTTATTCTGATGTAGTTGTTAGTAGCTTTTCAACATAATTAATTTTTTAAAAAATAAAAATTATAGTACCACAGAGAATGTAAAGAAATAAGGAAGATAAAATAAAAGGCTTTAAAAATTATTTTTTAAAAAAATAAAAAATTATATTACCGCAGGCAATGTAAAAAAATAAGAAGAAAAAAAATAAAAAAGCTTTAAAAATTAAAAAAAAATAAAAAGCTAGAAAAGCCCAAACCCAAACGAACACAAACTAAAGGTCTGAAATGCTGGTTGGTACGGCATCTAGTTACCTACTACGTACCTGAAATATTCAGTTTTATTCGGTTTCTGATCGCCATGTTTTCTTTGCATTTCCTCGTGCATGCCCTACCATGTTTTTCCTAACACAAGTACATTTCCACGAACGAAGTACAACTTTATTTTGAGAAGAATGAACAAAGTACAACAATGTCCAACAAAAAGTAAAGTTTTCGTTTTTTTTACCTGCGTAAGCTGGATGTGGAGGGCACACAATTGCGGCGTGTTTGTATCGGCCAAGGGCCTTTTATATGGTCCTTTATATTTGTCTTTTACATTTGATTTATAAATAGTAATGATTTGCAAAGAAGTTTATAGAGAGATATTTATATATGATCTTATAAATAATAACAGTTTATAGATAAATTTATAGAGAGATACTTATATACAATTTTGATTAATATTAATGAAGTCACTATAGTATATACTATAATTGACTAGTAGATCTCATCTTTAAAAAGCACTTTGTTTGAAAGCTAGATTACGTAGAAAAGCCATTTAGTTTAAAAAAAGCTTTTAGACGCCAATACAAATAGGGTATAAGATTGATGGTTTTTAGTTAAAAATAAATAGTAGTGACGGAAAGAAGTATTTTTTAGAAGGAAAGAGTGAGTAATCGGTGTAAAAAGTGAAAGAAATACATATGTGAGACGAGAGCGAAAGAAGTGAAGAGCGTGATGCGTTTATAACCCTCTCTTTTATTTTCAAAATAAGATAAAAGTGAGAAAAATGAAGAAATCACTTGGAAAAATCAAATGCTAATATTAGGTTCTCACTACGAACAACCCTACGCACGTTGGAGAAACGTGCAAGTCTGTCTGTGAAGCGACGCGACACGAGGAAAATGTACCGAGACGCAGACCTGACGACCTGATTATTGAGAGCAGCCGGTAACCGACGAGCGATGGCACGTCGTGGACAAGCAGACGTTGCTGCTCTGACGAAGTGATGACCTGATCGGCTACGCGACGGCGCAGCAGTGGCTCCGATGCGTTGCCGCCGTAGCTGGACAGTCTCAGGGACGCGCGCGCGGCTGGCACTTACCACGTTTCGCTGGATTTCACCTCCACCATCCCGCTGCAACCCTCCTCACCTCCGTTCACCCAAAATCCCAACCCATAACTCTGATATGTTGCCACGAGCAAAACATGCGTGCGGCCGGTGATGTTACGGCGTTGCTGCACCGTCGTTGATTGCCGCCGGCCGTTGGGACACCGGCCGTCTGGTCTGGAAAACCAAAATTGGGGGACCCGTTGAACCACGAAACCCTCGAGAGGCACCTCTGCACTCACAACTCATCACTACTCCGATGATACCACTAATCCACTCCTAAACCTTGTTTTACAGCGCGTAGGATGGTAAGCTCTATTTTCAACAGTTTCTGTCTTTTGATTTTAAAAAATTAAAAGTTGAACGCAGAGTAGTTTCTATAAGTTATTTGTAACAATTACCATAGGAGCCGTTTTGAATAAAATAGCTTCTCAACAAAGTTCTTTTATTCTTTAAATCTCATTTACAGTCTGTCAAAAATCACAACACTTTTAAATAATGCCTAAATCTAACGAAGCGTTGAGTACCTCGTGATGACATAGCGCAATTGTGGCACGTGTAAACGGGTGGCCTCTTTTCTTTTCTTTTATTCTTGGGTTTTGTTAAACGTCATCCGGATGTTTTCTTCCTAATTATCAACCAGATTTAGTACCATTGGATTAGAGATCCAATGGTCATGAATTCTCCCCCCTCCCCTTGAATTCTACTTCCTCCCTTTTAAAAAATTCTCGCCCCTTTAAAAACAAAGGTCTCTTGATCTCTAATCCAAAAATTATAAATTTGAATAATAATTAAAAAGAAAACATCCGATTGATACCTATACACTCCCTTTGTTCTTTTACGACCGGAGCATCCGTCGACGGACAGCGCACTGCCAGCGGCACGGCGGTTTCCTGTCGCCACGAGGATCACATTCATCACGCTGCGAAATGGAAAGAAAAAGCGAATGTTTGTCAACCGCCCGCTAATCAATCGCGACCCGCTAACCGCAATCGGAATTCGCGGTCTCCGGACACCATCAGCGCTTGTTAATTGAGCTTAGGTGCTGCGGGGCCGGCAGCTCCACTGTCACGGTCGTACATGGGTGACCGGCTCCCGATCGTCTCAGAAAAAAGGCATAATTGTACGCCGCTGCATTAAGTAGCGATGGACCGGCCGACCACGTGCATCTACTACTATTTAATAATTTTGTATTTTCTGATTTTTTACTATTTTTTTGAGCTTTTTATCGGCTCTTTTTTCCCGTTTTCGTTTGTATTATCCGTGATAGGTTAATTTTTTTTTCTATTTTTAATTTTTTTAAAATTTAATTATAATAAATAAGCTACCATCAGTTACAGTATAATTTCAGCCAATTACAATACTTTTTAGCCATAAATCACTAAAAAACCATTTTGAGCACAGCCATGGTCCCCGTGAGAGATTCACTATGGCTAGTTGCGATAAGCTAACACGTGACCTGGCGTTATTGTAAAGGAGAATAGCTTCAGAGAAGCCCAAGGCCCTCTTCGGAGCACAGGAATTCCCCCAGGGCGTTACAGGCTTGGGGAATTTTCCTCTGAAATTCCCGTGAGATTTCTGCATTTCGAACGGGTCTCCTAGGATGTGACGAGCGAGCAGTTCAGTTCAGTCACTGCGTGATGCGTGCGTCGTTCGCAATCGCAAGTCAATGCAATGCCTGCAGGGCGGGTCGTCCATGGGAGTCACGCGGCGACCAACAATTCTCCGCCCATGTAGTCGAGAAAGATAGCGAGGCCCATCGTAAAATTAGAGAAAACGTTAACGTTTTCTCTAATGACAAGCTTGTGCGAGGCCCATTCAATTTTGCCGAGCGCCAGCTGGCCCAGCCATGTAGCAGAATTATTCCTCCCAATATTTTCGTAAATTTTTAATATTTGGAACGGGGCCTAGATGATACTACGAGAGAGCAGTATTGAGTTACCGTGTGATCTAACCGTTACAAAATAGTACAAATAATGACATATTCATAAAATAATCAGAGAAAAGCTGTTTAACACCATCCCGAAGAGCTGTAAATTAAATATCGAGAAAAATATGGAGGCCCATAGTAAAATAAAAAAAAACTAACCACGCGGTCTCATTGATGCACCCAACGCCAGCCAGATCCATTTCCAAAACCGACCGGCCCAAGTGGCCGCGCGCGCGGCCATTCGTGCAGCGAACGCCATATCACCGCATTTTCCCGAGAGAAATGCGGGTGATGAGCTTCCCTCGTGGGATGTAGGCGCACGTGCCTCCGGATGCAGCCACATCATCTAAACAACATCTCTTACATCCGAACATTCCTCCTCCCTTCTAAGAATTTTTTATACGGATAATATATTTTTTATTCAAAATTACAAGAATATACCTGTGGGAAATTTTTTTACAAAAATAGACTCCAGTCGCCCAATGGTTGAGCGATTGGAGCCTTTCGCCTAACCAGAGGCCGACACAATACCTGTCGCCGCACCCTGGAGCGACTGCATCTAGTCGCCCTCCCGTTGGGCGACTTGGGCGACTGCATGAACCCCCCGTGATTATTTTAAATTTTGTAGTTTTAAACTGGTAAAAAATGTGGTAGAGTTGTAATAAGAGTTTATGTTCATTGTATGTTGTAGGTGCGTAAAAAATTTTAGAAACTTCTTTTTACGAAAGATTGACCGTAGAACGATCGGTACATACACTATTAAGTGACATATGCTAAGAATTTCTGTGCAGAGAACCGGTATGTTAATATTTGTTAGATGACTTGATATATGAATGATTGAATGCAAAAAGTAGAGATAACAGGCTTGTTTGAATTTAAATAAACTTCATAATATAGTTGTGAGTAACATGCCGTGTATTTTTTCATTACATGCATAACATATAACATCGGCAACACCCCTCACTCGTCACTCTGAGGTGCCCCGTCACCGCGCCCGCGTCCTCCCGTACGGCCCCGCTTGGGCGTCCTCCGGTGCAACGGGTGACGACGCTCCGAGAAAGTAAAACGAGCAGGAGGGTGTCGCACCCGCCCCTGCGTTAGTGGAGTCAGCTGCACCTCTGGCTGTGTGCCCTCCGGTGCACCGGGGACTTCATACATTTGGTCTTCCCCGAACTGTTTCTACGTGTATCAGCCTCATCACTTGACGCACAACATGCACCGACTTGCTTTTTTACGACTTTTGTTTTCTCTGTGCTTCTCACTTGAGATGCGTAGTCTCATCTGGACTTAAACATTTGGTCTTCCCCGAACTGTTTCTACGTGTATCAACCTCATCACTTGACACACAACATGCACCGACTTGCTTTTTTACGACTTTTGTTTTCTCTGTGCTTCTCACTTGAGATGCGTAGTCTCATCTGGACTTAACCAACAGCATGGACCTCAACGGACTTAACCAACCGCGTGGACCTCAGCTCTCCACCTAGTCTCTGTCCCTTGTCGTTGGCTGCTAACGTTCGCTAAGCCACCTGCACATTTAACGACCAAGCAACTATGTTAAGCACAAGTTTCATACACTTGATTTACGTTAGTCAAAATAAATATATCATGCAACACACTGCCACCAACACAATGATACTCATGCTGTGCACACACTCAAACATGCTTATACACTAATCCTAACCTCCTAGGACTAAATCTCAAACCAAAATGCATGATTTTAGCACCAATTTTCCAAAGCCATCTGGTCGGTTTGACCGTTTGCCCTACAGCTGTCAGACCGCTGACCACCGGCTAGTTAGACCGGCTTGGGGACCACTAGCCATAAAACCTGACAAACAGGTTAAGGTCAATCTAACTTCTATCTCAGGTCCGGTTAGACCGTCTAACACCTAACATCACAATTTAAAATCTGAATTTTCTGAAATTTTTACAAAATTTAATTTCAACTCAAACAAATTAACAATTGTTCATCACAAACATATTCTACACCCGTCTCTCAGTTTACCACAATTTTCCACGCGGTAACTGATAAGAGCATCGATCACATTTCTCTTTTCAAAATGAACATATGACTTGCTTTGCTGCTTCCATTTATGAGAACTGGAAAATGCATACTATACAGAGATAAACACACGCGCTCAGCCCCTTATATTGACCAGTCGATCAATGTCCGGAACCCTACGAATTTGTCGAAAGTCACCAAGACAATTTTTCAGGCTAAAAAAACAAACTTTCTCCAAAGGAGCCCAGAAGAACGAGTCTTGGATACGCAGACACGCTCTTGAATCCGGCTTAGTTACCCTTGTCTGACCGGCCATGTTATTGGACAGGAAGTATAATTTTCAAGATCAAAGGCAACAAATCGCAAGTGCGTCCAGTCTATAACTAATCTCCGGTTAGGTACAATATCCGAGCGATGACCCCAGGAACCATTCAAGATTTCATTCAACCAACTGTTTGAGAGAGTCGATGAATGAGACATGGGCTCAGCATATAGAGTTTCAATTACTTGGTGATGCTTGGACGTTGAATCAGTCGAGGCCATTACAGTAAGCAGGTTGAAAAATGATATCGATGTGTCACTGTCATGAGACCTTAGATCACTTGTCAGCCAGATATTGGATGTTCCTGAGTTAATTTGCCTTTGCCCCCTTTTACGAGATTAATGTGACCTGTGTCAAGTGTGGGTTAAAACAGCCGACCAAGAAATGGAACTGATGTGGCTCCAATCCATCTCAGCTCGCAGTTTTGAGTGAAACATTAGTTTGGGTTAGGTTAACACATTACATATAATTTGCATACGATGCAAGGAAAGAGATGGATTACTAAATTTATAGACGAGTACGTAGTAATAAGAAGTAAACAATTGCCAAAACCACCTCACCTAATGCCAAGTGCCAACTAGATAAACCAAAGTGTACGTTCACCAAAGATGTTGACAATATATACTAGCCCAAGACCAAGCACGTACATTGCTGACTTTACAATGAGAGTTGGACCTAGAAATTCAAATAAGCAGGTAGCACACGGCCTGTTTTGGGCCTGTTCTTTTTTTTGCTACGGCTTGTAACTTTTGGGCTGTTTGTGTGAGAGATTACAGAGTAATAGAAACTCACATACGGTTTTTGGCGATATAAATGAAGTCAGTAAAATATGTACTAAATTAACTAGTAGACCCTATTTTGAAAAGTTACTCCGTTTAAAAGCTAGTTACTATAGAAAAACCGAAAAACAACTTTTAGAAGCTGAAAAGAACATGGCCTTTTTTCCTTTTCAGTGTAGGTGCATGAACCATTTTTAAGCTCGTGCAGTAAGTACAATTAAATTTACTAGTGAAATTCCATAACAGCTTGAACTTCTGACTTCTGGCTTATTTTTTTTTACTATTTTTAATTTTTTGTTGTTTTTTGGTTTTTTTGAGCTTTTTTGCTGGTTCTTTTTTCTGTATTCGTTTGCATTGTTCATAATAGAATAACCTTTTTTTCTATTTTTTAAATTTAGTTACGCCAAATAAACTACCATCAGCTATATTGTAATTTCAATCAGTTATAGTGCAATTTTAGTCATAAGTTAGTTTATTTCAGCCTAATCGAACGACACCTATATATGCGCTGGTTGGGTGAGGACATATCTTTTTCATGAGATTGTGTAGTGCTACCTTCCAAACAAACCAACATAGTATCAACCATGCGTTTACATTCTTACTCTAATTCCATACAAAAAAAGGTTTTCCTCTACGTGTAAGTTGTGACTGTTAATCACCGTGAATCATCTCGCTCAAATCATCTTTCGATAAACAAAGGTTGATTTTTTTCAGTGAGAGTAAGTTCAGAACTTAAGACATCCCTCAAGCATCGTAGAACATTATCCTAATTTTATTGGTGAGTTTGTGGGCAAAGCATCAGATAAGGTGAGTTTGTGGGCGAAGCATTTGCCCGGCAAATCTAGGTGCTTCTAAGATATGGATCATTATCCTAATTTTTTTTAAGAACAGACACGAATCATTCATTTGTCTGTGCTAGCTTCAGCCGTGGCCGTCCATCAGGACAGAGACGGCCGTTGATAGGAGCACAAGCAAAGCTCAACCACCGCTACAATGGCGGAACAGCTCGCGTCCCCAAGACCCCAACCACCGGTTGAACTCGCGATCATGTCAACTCGCCATGGCCCCCTGCATTTCGTCAATCTTTCTCGTCTTTTCTATACTTTTAGCGTACGCAATTTGAGAGGGAAACGTCACTAAAGTAAAGGCCTTTCGAGCCAAAAGACAAGAACTGCAGTTCATCAACGTTTGGACGCCTTCGGAGCTGCGCTCATCACCTAAGCCGTCGTCCTAATTGTATAGTACTACACACGTTTTCAATCCACAAAGATGTCGTAATATGAAGGCAAGAGGTCACGTAAGATAGTAGTAGTACCTTCCAAAGACAGTGTCTATAGACCGGCAATTAATCTACCGAAATGCTAATGAAATAGTACATCACTCAACCAGAAATTTTGTAGATTTTAGTCGAGCTCCTCGCTGCTGGATGTGCTCCTATATTGGTGCACCACCCCCTCCATCTTCCACCAAAATCCGTCAAAATTTTAAATGTGATAAATTATCAATCCCATTAGTCTATTATGATCCCACTCCTTTTGTCCCGCAATATAAATCCGATATATATACCTAAGAAGCATATTAGTTAAGTAATATTTAATAGAATTAGACAATAGTTTTTCGTATTAGATATACAAAATGCTACTCTTTCTATTAAAGATAAATATAATATAATTTTATGTGACGACCCGCATTATTACCATGGGGTAATAAAGCTAGTCAACGGATTATTATTCGTTTTAGCCGATAAAACATCGCTTTAACGAATAATAAGCCAATCAGAGTATTGCAACAGAACAATAATTAGAGACCGAAAGTTACATACATTCACCATGCCACGCAGGGCTAAAATATTATACAACTAGTTCAAGTCTTAGAATTACAATACCAAAAGATAGTAATTCAGAATTCTAATTATACAAGAGAGGTACCACTACAATACATTAATATTACAGGTATTCTAATAGTAGAGTCCTAGTTGATCATAATCTTCTAGTCGTCCCAATCATCATATGTGGAGTGACCTTCATACGGCTCGTACTCGCTATAACCTTCCTCCTCTGAATAAGTTTCATCTCTATCCCCAAACTGCTGGCTATTATCTAAACAAAGGAAATAATAGTAAGAGTGAGTACAGAGTACTCAGCAAGCTTATGTAACAAAAATGCACTGAATGCTCCTGTTCTATCTCCACTGTTCTTTTCCAATGCCATATCCAGTCCCAAATTCCAATTTATAGAAAATAGAGTTTTATGTTGCGAAAGATTACGGATTCATTATTTTAGAAATCTACTGAGCATACGCATGAACAGCAAAAACCCCCATAAGTTTCCGTAATTCTCCTTTCCTGGAGACAGCATGAATTCATGATTTATATAGCATTGCGCAAGCTTGTATCACTTTACCCCTCACCACTCTGATCCTGGTGGCTCATGGTTCTCCGCAATTCCTTAGATGCGGTGCCCAGATCAGAGTACAGAACGTTTGCATCTATCTCAGTAATTATATCTCCACCCAGTTACTCACAATCGGTAGCCTGGAGCGGTGTACCACCCTCACGCAGACCCACCGAAAGCGACATTAACTGTTGGCTGGGGCGGTTCCTGACCATCTCCCAACACTCCACGGCGTAATATATCGCCCATCGCTTACCCGTTGCTGATAACGAACCAGTCTTGGGTTCTTGCGATCCGCCTCACCCGTTGCTGATAACGAACCAGTCTTGGGTTGCGCGAGGCTGTGGATAGCCCACCTTGCGATAACGAACCGATCTTGTGGGTTCCACTCCTAACTAATACTTACCCATGTGGAGAATATAATACTTTGATAGAGCTACTAGTCCGTCCGTCCTCGAACGGGATGTTGGTTGATACGGTTTGGTACGGTCTGTTCACCGGATGAAGTGGTGACTTCTTATATTATAATCTTATGCGAGGTCCCAACCGCCCCTTGCCACCGCCTCGGCAACCTCGCCCACCTCTTAATTAACCTAGATGGCCAATGCTCCATCGGTTACCATCTATCTCTTTTCACTTATAGCCATTTCTCGATTTAAATCTTCTTTTATTTCTTTCATGCGGTGATACTAGATTAATACAAAATACTTATTTTATGGAATATATTCAAGACTTGATCAAAGGAATGCTTGCTGAGTTTATATTAAACTCGCTGAGTCTCCTCGTTACCCGATATGGTTCCCTTTGAAGATTCAACTTTTTCCTGCTAATTAGACGCTAATTAATCTACGGTTCGATTATTTATAAGATTCTGTTATCATAATATTTCTATTCATTATTTTCATGATTCGTTCATTTTTCTCCTTTCGTTCCTTTA
This sequence comes from Dendrocalamus sinicus, assembly GCA_036346575.1. NCBI lineage: Eukaryota > Viridiplantae > Streptophyta > Magnoliopsida > Poales > Poaceae > Dendrocalamus > Dendrocalamus sinicus. The sequence goes on along the minus strand of CM070657.1, from coordinate 2,238,296 downwards.
TACAGAGTGTAATGGTTTTCATTCATTTTAGTAATGTCCACAAATTAGATGCAAGAAATAAGCAATTACAGATGATTGCATTCTAACTAATCATTTTAATTAATGTCAAAATTGGCAATATTAGCTTAATAATATGCATGAGCATGATTATAATTATTCTATCTCATGGCAATTGATCATGAAATTTATTTATCTCCTGTATAATTTCTTACTAAGGTTGCTATTAGTATCATCTTATTTGTGCCCTATTTGGATCTAGGGTTAACTGCCTCCTTGTTTTGGGTTTTCACTGGGCATTCGACCTCTTTCTACTGCCGACGCCTCCTCTCTTCTCCTTTTTCCCCCACCGACGCCTCCTCTTCACTCCTCTGCCGATGCCTCTCCATCTCCTCTCCTCTCCTCCTTTCTCACCCACTCCGCCGGCTCCCTCTTTCCATCTCCCCCTCTCTCTCTCTCGGCTCCCTTGCTCTCTCCTCACGCCGCCTCTCCCCCGCCTTCGGATCTCAGCGCCGCCGCCCGGTTCGGCTCCCCGCACGCGCCGCCTCTCTCTCGCGCCCGCGCCTCGGCGCCTCTCCTCGGTGCCGCTCCTCACGCCTCCTCCCGCGCCGCCTCTCGCCGGCCGTTCCGCCGAGATGACCGGCGCGCTGGAATCTCCGGCGAGATCTGCCCACTCGGATGCTCCTCCTCCTTTTTCCCCATTTCTTTGCGTGATTTACTTTTGTGATTTGCTAACGTGTGGGTTTTTGCCTAGGGTGTGGTATTGGGAGGCGGGTGGCCGTGGCCGTCCTCGCCGGTGAGCCGTCGCCATGCGCCGGGAGTATCTTGCGGCGGTGAACCGGTGGCTCGGCCGTGACTCCGCAGCCGCCGCCTCACTGTACCTCTTCTCTCCTCTGCTACTTCCGGTGATATGCTTATGGTTCATGTGCTCTATTGTGGATGAATGCTTATGGTTGCTACTTGCTAGCCTATGTTGGATGGAATGGAATAATGGCATTGCATAGATGTTGGGCTTTGGGGTTTACTCTGACCGGTGCTTGTGCGGGATGCTAGGGTTTGGGGTTGGGGTGGTGGTCGATTGACGGTGGTGAGGCTTCTTCTGGCTTGCGGTTCTCCCGTGGCCGTCACCTCCCTTGCTTCCTTCGCTTGTTGGTGCTTCACTCCACGGTCCTCCGCTCCACTCGGTGAGGACTCTTCTGCGTCTGGGATTGGTGTGAGAGTTGGGAATGTTACCTTACCTTTCCTTTGTCCCTCTGTGCTCTATTCTCTCGGTTTGACTACTAGTATGCAATGTGGGATATTTGTTGGATGGCTTGCCCGTGAGGCTTATTGGTCTGATGCCCTCTCAGGCGTGGTTGCTCTGCCCTGCTATCTATTTCACCGTGGTGGATATTTGCATGGTGAGGGCTTTGTGGTGGTTTCACTGTTGTGGGTTTGGCTGGAATGATTTGTGCTCACCTAGTCTTTGCCTTGGTTGGATTCCTATGTTCAGAACAGGTTTGTGTATATATATATACCGTGTGATGAGCCTATGGTTGTGAGAGGTGTCGACTGGCCCCCGGACGGTCAGATATCTCCGTGAACGGATTACCCCGCCCGAAGTTAATCCTTAGGGCTCTGACGGCAACACTTATTTTATATTTCCTTATTTTCAATTACTCTTTTGTTTGGTCTTTTTCGGTCTTATAAACTGGTTATTAGTTCATAAATAAATAATGTTGTATCAGTAGTTGATAGCAATTGAATTCCTGTAAGAAATGTTCATGGATGTAATTTTGAAACTTTCTTGTAATATAAACATGTTCAACTTTTGTAACTATTACGTTTTAAATTTTTGGGAATGAAATCTGTATGTATGCAATGATTTATAATTGTAATAAAAGTTTTCCATTTATCTTGCTTCCCAATACAATTGTTATTAGTTGGAGAAATGAACCATTCAAATAATTCATTACCAAATTTTAATTTGTTCCGATAATTGCAAATATTAACGCTAATAACAGCGCTTCACTTAATTAAGAAACGCGGGGCGTTACATTTTATTAAATATTACTTAAATATTGTATCTCCTAGGTATACTTATCGAAATTGCGGGACGGAGGAGTAGTATAGCTTCTCGGACTACTGCTGAGCGTACTGTGTACGATACGTTGAACGACGTGCTGTGAATTGCATGAAACTGGTAGTAATAATCAAGTGGAAGTCTGAACTGAATGGTTTGATTTGGATATGACTGCTGTTTCCTTACTTGGACAGAAAACCGCACGAGGTATACGTGATGAATCAATCGCGATGGACAAATCCTTCCTTCTCTTCAACACCGTTGCAACTAGCAAATCTTTGTGCGGCTACTGCAAAACTGCGTGCTTTCTCCTCCCATAAAAGAAAGCACGTCGTAAATACAGTATGAATACACGAAAAAGCTAACACGAAGAAAGATATCAGCCTGCCTAGTACAAAGAAAACCATCGTAATTCGTTCTACTGAAGAACCATATAATAATGTTCCAAATCAAATCCTGCACCTTGACTTAGTGGCGCGCCACAAATCTGTTTGGTTTGCACACCATGTTGACCCGAAAATCTCGATTGATCCATGAGGCCGATTGAAGAGAATAACAACAATTTCATTGCCGGCGACAGCACATGGATACAGCTCTGTCCAAACATCTTAGCCGCAGCTTACAGCGACTTGGCTTCTCTGACCATCTCCTATCCCACGTTACCTAACGATTTTTTTTGTTTCTTGTGATGATCCACACACAGGTCATACTCATACGCCGTAGGGCCAAGGAAAACAAGCCAGAGATGCTTTCAACAGGCGGATACATCATCCATCCGAAGCTCCCAAAGTAAACGCCTCGGGTCAGGATGGGGTGCCCACCCACCCCCTCCTCCCAATCTCGCCATTATCCTGTGCTCCACTTGCTCCTCAATCAACCACACACATAGGCACACACTGACGACGACGTTAATGATTGCTTTAAATTATGTGAGCTCTGAAGATAAGCAAGTGCTTTACATGTACCTGCCACTACCGGAGGAGAAGTAGTGCCTTGCCAAAGCTCGAATCTTCAGCGCCGGTTGCTTTCGTGCATAGGTGACGCCTTTTTTTCCTGTTCAGCAAAAGCGTTTCAGCAAGGGGGGAAAAAGGGTTCCACGTGTGGGGAGAACATCGCGGTGAATAAAGGAACAAATCGAGCTGTTTATGTTTATATATATATATTTTCATGGAATCAATCTATCCTTGGTGGGAGTTTATCAGCTGTTAAGTGAATTTTTCGCAAGTTTCCCCTGTACTGCAAACCAATGTTCAGAAAATTTTCCTGCGTCATGAAGTTGGTGAGAGCAATGGTTTGGTTTCTTGTCCATTAAGTCATATCATTGGATCAGAAGATATGCACAAATATATGTATTTAAAAATTTTATGAGCATGGTGCAGTATTCAATTGCAACCTCCAAAGTTCGATGACGATCTGAAGAAAGCTAACAACTAACGTTTTGCACAGGAAGGTTGGACTTTCGCATAGAATTATAGCTGCTGAAGCAAAACGTCAAACATGTGAACTGGGGCGCAGACGTATTTCTTTTTTCCCCTCTGAATTGAAAATATGGTGGTGGCAAACGTGTAAAAAACTGATTTGGATGTGTCTATGGCATCTAACCTTTGCCATTTTCTTTGATGGAGCTCGACGAGGAAAGGTCAACAAAACAGAAGCAGCAGGGAGCTTCTTTTCCCCCATGCTATTGCAGAACGAACCATAGGTTCTTCAGCCAATCAGAGTCCAAATTAAGCATCCCTGCAGCAGGCAAGTTTCATGAGAGAACCATGCAGCCACTCAATTTGTCATGCAGCAGCAGCAACACCAAACTATCCGCGCCTTTCTTTTGCCTTGCTGTTGTCCTCCTGCTCTCCTTTGTCTCTCCCACCAGCTCCTGCACGGAGCAGGAGAGCAGCTCCCTCATCGACTTCCTAGATGGGCTCGTGCCAGGCGGCAACGGTGGTCTCAACGTGTCATGGGTGAATGGCACAGACTGCTGCACATGGGAAGGCATCACCTGCAGCAGAGATGGCACAGTCACTGATGTCTTGCTGCCTTCTAAAGGTCTCAAAGGGCGCATCTCGCCATCCCTCGGCAATCTTACTGGGCTGTTGCACCTCAACCTGTCCTACAATTCACTCGACGGCAGTCTACCAATGGAATTGGTGTTCTCCAGAAGCATCTTCATCCTCGACGTCAGCTTCAACCGCCTAGATGGTCCTCTGCACGAGCTGCAATCCTCAAATCCTGGCCTACCTCTCCAGGTACTGAATATCTCAAGCAACTTCTTTACAGGACAGTTCCCATCCACAACATGGGAACTGACGAAGAATCTGGTTGCCCTTAATGCGAGCAACAACAGCTTTACAGGACAGATACCAGCTTCTGTATGCATCAATGCTCCTTCCTTCGCCATGCTTGACCTTTGCTACAACCAATTCAGCGGCAATATTCCCCCGGGGGTTGGCAGCTGCTCCATGCTGAGAGTGCTCAAGGCAGGCCACAACAACCTTAGCGGAGCTCTCCCTGACGAACTCTTCAATGCTACCGCATTGGAGCACCTCTCTTTTCCAAACAATCATTTGCAAGGAGTTCTTGATAGTTCCCACATAGTCAAACTCAGAAATCTGACTGTCCTTGATCTTGGATCGACTGGGCTCAGCGGCAGCATTCCAGATGCTATAGGCCAGCTAAGAAGATTGGAGGAGCTCCACTTGGACAACAACAACATGTTTGGTGAGCTACCGTCGGCCCTAGGTAATTGCACAAATCTCAGATACATTAGTCTCAGAAACAGCAGCTTTACCGGGGATCTTAGCAAAGTCAACTTCACCATGTTGGATCTTCTGAGGATTGCCGATTTTTCACTGAACAACTTCACCGGTACAATTCCTGAAAGCATCTACTCGTGCAGCAATCTAGTTGCGTTGCGGCTGGCTTACAACAGCTTTCATGGCCAGTTCTCACCAAAAATAGGCAATCTCAGATCCCTCTCCTTCCTTTCAATTACCAATAACTCTTTTACAAATATCACTAATGCAATTCAGACGCTCAAGAGCTGCAAGAACCTCACCTCCCTGCTTATTGGTACCAACTTCAATGGTGAGACCATACCGCAGGATGAAACAATAGATGGCTTTGAGAATCTTCAGGTACTGACCATAGATGCCTGCCCATTGGTTGGGCAAATCCCTCTTTGGTTATCAAAGCTCAGTAAATTGGAGGTGTTGGATTTATCAAACAATGAACTAACTGGACCAATACCACTATGGATTAATGGGCTGCCCCTTCTCTTCTATCTAGACATATCAAATAACAGTCTTACAGGGGATATCCCAATTGCATTGATGAAGATGCCGATGCTACGTTCAGAGAAGAATGCTGCCCAGTTGGACCCGAAGTTCCTTGAGTTGCCTGTATATTGGACACCATCACGTCAATACCGCCTGCTCAACGCTTTACCTAATGCACTGATTCTAGGCAACAATAACTTCACTGGTGTGATTCCCCCTGAGATCGGTCAGTTGAAAATGCTCAATTGGCTCAATTTCAGCTCCAACAGCTTATCTGGAGAAATACCTCAACAGATCTGCAACCTCACAAGCTTGCTACTTCTAGATTTATCAAACAATCAGCTCACAGGTGCACTACCATCTGCATTGACCGATCTACACTTCCTTTCTAAATTCAATGTTTCTAACAACGAACTAGAAGGGCCAATTCCAACTGAGGGACAGTTTGGTACATTTTCAAATTCTAGCTACAGTGGGAATCCAAAGCTATGTGGCCCTATGCTCAACATCCACTGCGACTCAGGAGAAGCACCTTCAGCCTCCATGAAACGGCGAAACAAGAAGGCAATTTTTGCACTTGCATTAGGTGTGTTCTTTGGAGGGCTTGCCATCCTTTTCTTGCTAGGACGCCTTCTTGTGTCCCTGAGAAGAACAAACTCTGTCCACGAAAGCAAGGGCAACAACAATGGGGACATAGAAGCAACTTCATTGAACTCTGTTTCGGAGCACTTATGTGATATGATAAAGGGAAGCATTTTGGTGATGGTACCTCGAGGCAAGGGGGAATCAAACAACCTAACATTCAATGATATCATAAAGGCCACAAATAACTTTGACCAGCAGAACATTATCGGATGTGGAGGTAATGGTTTGGTCTACAAGGCTGAGCTACCCAATGGATCCAAGCTTGCCATCAAGAAGCTCAATGGCGAAATGTGTCTGATGGAAAGAGAATTCACCGCAGAGGTTGAAGCACTCTCCGTGGCGCAACATGACAATCTCGTACCTCTATGGGGTTACTGCATCCAGGGAAACTCAAGGCTCCTGATATATTCTTACATGGAGAATGGGAGCCTGGATGATTGGCTTCACAATAGGGACAATGCCAACTCATTTCTCGACTGGTCAACAAGGTTCAAGATTGCACAAGGAGCAAGCCGTGGCCTTTCTTATATCCATGATATCTGCAAGCCTCACATTGTTCACCGTGACATCAAGTCCAGCAATATCCTTCTCGACAGAGAATTCAAAGCTTATGTTGCAGATTTTGGCCTCTCCAGATTGATCCTTCCCTATAATACACATGTCACAACTGAATTAGTTGGCACTCTGGGTTATATTCCTCCGGAGTATGGCCAGGCTTGGGTGGCTACACTGAGAGGTGATATATACAGTTTTGGAGTGGTGTTGCTTGAACTGCTCACAGGGAAAAGGCCTGTCCAGGTCTTGACCAAGTCGAAGGAACTTGTCCAATGGGTACGGGAAATGAGGTCCCAGGAAAGGAGCTTGAGGTTTTGGATCCAGCACTCAGAGAAAGAGGGCATGAAGAGCAAATGCTGAAGGTTCTTGAAATAGCTTGCAAGTGTATCAATCATAATCCTTGCATGAGACCAACCATCCAAGAGGTGGTCTCCTGCCTGGACAATATAGATGTGAACCTGCAGGTGGAGATGTAGTTAAAGGAGAACAGACCTATGCGCGGTACTCTTGTACTTCGCCAGACTAGGTGTAACTTCAATAGAAAGAAGGCTTTCTAACAATCGTACTGTCGTGTGAGTAGTGTACATCTCTGAAAAGAAAAGGCTCAGAGTTATGAGCCTCTGTATTCAATCTTCCCCCTTTTTTTTGTGGAAATATTGTACCTCCAAACTCAATTCCATGAGTATAAGCCTAAGAGCTGCTGTTTAATTCATCTTCAATTATTGACTTGTTCAGCATACTTCTAAAAACAATCCTGCAAAACACGGTGCAGACATGTGGATAATATAATTTCAGGAAACACGACAGATTTCTTCGATTGCTCTGAAAATATTTTACAAGACGCAGAACGTCCTTAGTTCAGCATTATAGCACTTAGTTGTTGCTACAGCATCTCAATACTCAATAAAAGCTTTTCTCGGTACTATTTGATTCAAATTGCTGTTGCCTCCTATGATTTTGAAGTTATTTCTGCGATAAAAATCACATACATGTCTAGCTTCCTTTCTGCTAATTGTTACCACTAAAAAGTGTCGGGAGTGCCAGTGTGTCAGCTCGGTACAACCACAGAAGCGCGATGCGAGGGTAATAAAAGCACGCATTCGATTCAGAGTAAAGGAGATCAACCCACAGAAACAGGGCACAGGCAACGCATTCTAGCAAATCCAACGATTTTGCTCAATGCCATGAACAATGGCCTCTACATCATATGGAAGGTACCAGTGGACAAGCAGCACTAACCAAATCGAATGTCTGGGGTCATCAAGTGGTTCTTACACTGACCCGTAGAGGTTGCGCTCTCGCGGCGGCTCGCCGGCGCCGATGGCTGTGCCGTGTCCGGCGCGAATCCGTGGCGGAACGGAAGCGGCCACTGCGCCTCGCCACGGCGGGCCGTCAGGGAGAGTGGGAGAGGGCGGTGGTTGCGGTGGGAAGGATGGGAACACGAGAACCGGACGGCCCACTTGGATCGTGAGAGCGAGCGAGCGATCTAGGGGAGGCCCGACCGAGTGTGTTTGCTCTTAATGGGCCGGAAGGCCGCGGCGAACTAAAATCTGTAGGCGAATGTGGCCTATAAATTTTAATGGCCTAAGGTTATATATAATAATGTGATGTCAGCTGTCTATATATTTTGCTATATAGGATACGAGATAATGTAGAGGAGAGCAGTGGCGTAGCCAGGATTTGTAGCTATGGTGGTCCATTGTCTAAAATTTATTTAACCGCTATAAATTTAACATGCCGGTACACAAGTATATGAATTACAAAATGCAATTAAGGTAAAAAGGACATACAAACTTCATAAAATAGACGAATATAGTTTTCTTAACATAGAATTGAAATATTACATACCTATAGTAGTTGAAGAACAGTACGTCACTACTTCTTTTTCTTACTGAACTGCGCCTTCTAATAGCCATGAAAGTGTTGATGATCTCTTCTTCACTCAATTGTAAGAAGATATCCCGCTCAATAAAAGTGACTAGACAATCATCCAGAAGGCTATCACCCATCTTCATGTTTCTGAAAAAGAGAGGCAATATCACCACTCCTCTTCATGTTTTAACAAATCTGCAAGAGAATTATATAAAGTTTCAATTTACCAAACCAATAATCTAATACTGCAAAAAAAATATAATTGAGTCTTTGGCTTAGGCTTAGCAATTGAGTCTTCATCTTAGGATTTTGATCAGTACAAGTCCTTTAATTCCACATCATCTATGAAACGCTTGAATCTTCCCATGTTTCTTCTATTCAGATTAATGTTCTTCTTGTCGGATGCCAAATAAATCAAATCCGATCACTGTGATTGAATGAAAATTTCATATTAAAAAAGGTAAGGCTTTTTCGTTATATAGAGCTCTAACATTTAGAATTTCATCTACAGCATTATAATCAAGGCAAGCAAAATTAATGGTACAGTTTTTGTCCCTTTTGGCCCCATTAACGTGAGAATTTTTAGATTTAGAGCCAATTTTTAGATCTTACAATAATCGTATGCAATGTATCTAATTGAACCAATTTTTTCATTATACATTAGATCAAACTGCAGCAGTATTTTTCTTGGTTTTAGGTATGACACTGTGAATGGAGATCCATGCAATCCAGGATCATCAAGGAAAAAATTTTGATGTACGTACTACGTACCTGCGCCGCGCCAATGCTCATGGAGTCGCCGCGCCCGCGCTCGCCGTCGCACTGTCGCAACGTCGCCGTTTGGACTCGGGCGCGGGGAAAAAATAGAATCTGACGGGCGTCGGTGTCGGCGCGCGATCGAGCGAGCGGCCACGCGATCTCTCGGTGATTCGGTATTTCGGTCTCACGCGAACTCGTTGAGTCTCTGGGCCGCGCGAACTCTACAAGATCACCGAATTTGAGTCCTGAGAACTCCGTGAACTTGAGTCTCGGTGATTCGGTATTGCCGTGCGGACTCCGGACGCTGGTCAGGTCTCTGGGCTTTGGCTGGCGCAGGGTGGTCCACGGCCCACAGGACCACCCTGTAGCTCCGCCAATGGAGGAGAGAGATGGGGCATAAAGAATTAGGCTGTCTCTTATACAATAGTCGATTGTAACACGATAATCAAGACACATTGTGTCATAAAGAAACTGTCTATAAAGATATACAAAAGGATAATCTATTATATGAGTTATTTTTAGTGCCGTCTATAGATGACATAGAAAATATTATAGATAGCATTTGTCTATATCATTATACACGCTTTTATATTCATTTATTCTTTGAGCAGGCGATGAAGTTATATCATACTGTTACAACTTTTATATATATATATATGGACACCGGGGTGCCTGGGCATCAAGCCTCCCTGCCTTTAGATTGCTTTTAGATGCGTGCAAGTGCAATGATATATAATATCAGGATGGAAAGTCTTAATCATGGATGGAAAGTCTCAATCATAGAGTATGGACACCATGGTGCCTCATTATTTATACTATATATATATATATATATATATATATATATATATATATATATATATATATATATATATATATATATATATATATATATATATATATATATATATATATATATATATATATATATATATATATATATATATATATATATATATAGTAAAAATATTGAGTACTATTATGTGTCCGGACTCCTCAATCCTCACTGTTCGATCGCGCACGCACACGGTGGCGGTAGAATTGAAGATTAACGGTGGGGCGGTGCTAGACCCGTTGTTTCACCCGAACGCAGCAAATTAGGAATCTCCCGTACGCCTCTTTCCCGGTCACACATTTTCGCCACGACTCAGTACAACGCCGCGCGCGCAAAGATACTCGCCGAGGAAGCCTTCTCGCCCGACCACGACGCGCAGCGGCCACACCGCGCAGATACTCGAGAAACCTTCGCCACACCACGACGCCGCGGCGGCGAGCCACAATGGACGCCTTCACGGCCCCAGCGTCGCGCCGCCGCGCCTTGAGGCGCGGCGGCCGGCGCGCCCACGAACCTCGGGTCGGTGCTTGGACACCCCACCCCAACCTCCGCGACCTCTACGCGCTCGGCAGGAAGCTCGGGCAGGGGCAGTTCGGCACCACGTACCTCTGCACCGAGCTGGCCACGGGGGTCGACTACGCCTGCAAGTCCATCTCCAAGCGCAAGCTCATCACCAAGGAGGACATCGAGGACGTGCGCCGCGAGATCCAGATCATGCACCACCTCTCTGGCCACAGGAACGTCGTCGCCATCGAGGGCGCCTACGAGGACCAGCTCACCAACAAGGACGATGACCTCACGCTCAAGGCAATCGATTTTGGGCTTTCCATTTTCTTCAAGCCTGGTGAGCTGCTGATGCAGAATCCGCAATCTTTACATTAATCGTGCTTTAGTCAACGATTGCAATGTGTTTAATTGGTAAGAGCGAAACTAATGCTGGTATAATTGTGGTTGTGCTTCTGTTAGTTCTGATTTATTCATTCTCGTAGGATTGGTGATGGATGGTTATAGGTGAAATGTTTGAACAAAAGCTTTTCTGGAATCATGATGTGACTGAAATCAGGAAGGGATGACAAATAGTCGGTCGTGATTTTTATGTGATGGCATTAGACAACATTGCAACAATGCAATTTCACATTAGCATGCAACTGCAAGCTCTCAGTTTCTGAATAGTTCAGTTGGGCAGGTAGTGAAATGCTTGTAAAACTACTTTTCTAATCCTTGTTATGACTAAATTCCTTGCTCCTTAGAAATTTTTGGACAACATTTGTCCGAAATATTTCACTGCCCTCATAAATCCGGACAACATATCCAGCTATAACAGGTCCGGGTATGTTTTAAACGAGTTACTTGCAGCAGCTGAAGACGTTCAAAAAAAGATTTCAAAGGGCGAAAGATGTGGATATGTGAATGGGTGTGTAATATTTCTACAGGTAACACACAACTATGATCCGTCATACTCTTTTTTTTTAAAAAAAATATCATACTTCATACTTTCAAGTTAGTAGCACAACATGTCTGCTGTCACAAACCCTGTTTAAAAATGAGAAGTCTATGGACATACTAAGGTCGATTAATGAATGTCAAATGATACCTACCATGTTTTTTAATTACCGGGACAAAGGTGTACAGATCTGGTTCTCCAATAGAAAAGAAAGCTTCAAAAATTTACACAAACACCATTTCCGAAAAGTTTAGCGACCAAGTCTACAAGCAAAAGAGGAGATTAAGATGGCATTTTCACCATTTGATGACATTTTAAGATGGCACAAGCAAAAGAGGAGATTATGACATTTTAAGATGACATACCCATTTTCTTAAGCCGTTTGTCGCCACGAACCATTCAACAAGAATTTGTTGCTCGAATGATACAAAAATTTCACATATTATTTTCGCCTTAACTGCTAACATTATGTGCAAATTCGCCGCTCTAAATCAGTTTGTGCGTCGTATAAAAATAATTGGAAGTCAACACACGCAATTGTTGTCCGATACAATCAATAAAATTAAGATAACATTTTGTTGCCCGCTTATGATGAAAAATTCACACAAGGTAGGAGTATTAACCTAGACACCTATCATGACGTACATTTTCGCCGTTATAAATCATTCCCTTCGATATATAAAAAAATGGAAGTCAACACATGTAGTTTTTCCTACGCCGTTCTTGTCCATCAACAATTCAACGAGCATTTTTTGCTTGAATGAGATGAAAATTTCATATTAGATTTTTACCTTAACCTCTTACATGACGTAAAAATTCGCCGCTCTAATTCATTCCGTGCGGCGTATAGAAAATAATGTAATTAAACATACCCGTTATTTCTGTGCCGTTCGTCTCCTTCAACCATTTAATATAGTTTTTTGTTGTCCGATTTAGATGAAAAATTCACATAAGAATCTCACCTTGAATGCTAACATCACGTGCGAATTTGCCACTCTAAACTATTCCGTGCAACATCAAAAAAATCATAGAAATAATGCAAGTTAACATACTCGTTTTTCTATGACGTTCGTGCTGTCGTACACGCTTAAATTTTTTTTAGTATAATACTTAATTTGATCACAATAACAAATGATATGCTACACATAATGATATTTTGCATACACCCATAATGATCTAAACAGATACATTTTTACACGTTAATTCAAAAGGATATACACACATACCCGTAAACATACATACTCGTAAACGATCAGGTAGCTGGTTATCCGGATCACGCATGGACGACAAACCGGAGAACTAGGATCGCGCACGCACAGCAAATCGGAAAAATGTCGCATATTCAGATCGCTGCATATTTATGGCAATAAATATTCCGGTTTGCACTAATAAATGTCCCGTTTGAATTCTACGGCAAGCATTATTGGCTAATAGGTATACTCGTTAATCTCATACCTATTACAAACTAACACATCTCAATGCGATTTAATGGTTGAGGCGTTAGGTGCCTGGACTCCTTGGAGTCCCATTTCGCTGCCTCGGCGAGTATAGCTGGGCGAGAAGGCTTCCTCGGCGAGTATGCTGCGGGTGCGGCTGCTGCTGCGGGCGTCATGGCTGGGCGAGAAGGCTTCCTCGGCGAGTATGCTGCAGGTGCGGCGGCACGCGCGGAGACGGGCGAAAATGTGTGACCGGGGGAAAGAGGCGATACCGGGGGAGATTCCTAATTTGCCTGCGTTCGGCTGAAACAACGGGTCTAGTAGCCGCCCCACCCGTTAATCTTCAATTCTACCGCTCACTGTGCGTGCGCGATCGAACGGCTGAGGATTGAGGAGACCGCATGACTCGGATGCTGCGGTGCCGGGGCGCGGGACTACGCACGCGTCGACCGAAAGGAGTCCCACGCTTAGGGAGGAGGCTAGAAATGGTATTGCATATAATAAAGAGCTATTTCTGATATGGTTGGGAAAAAATATCTAAAATTCTCTATATTTTGATTCTGAAAGAGCGCTCAGTACTGGTGATTGCTCTGCATATAAGTCCAGTCCGGCCCAGCCTATCTTGCTGCCGCCCAAACGAGGGAGTTACGCCTGACGCCTGCACTTAATTTACACTTTGAGTTCTGATATGTTTTTTTTGCCTGAAAATATTTCTTGAGTTTTGATTTGTTCAAGTTTTAAGCATGTGATTCTAAAACTAAACTCTTCGTCATGCCTATGCCTTCACATTTCTGAACGTGTAAAACAGAGTCTAACTGTGCTCCCAAGTGCAAGCACGCAAACGCAGCTTCAGTTCAACCGACGAAAGCTTGCTGCAGACGTACGTTCTGAAGTAGCAGTACTACAGACTAAATTAAATCGTCCATATACAGGAAGAAGAGGCACATACTTCAGGCTGTGAATTTAGTACTCCGTGCTAATAGCAGTAGTATACCATGAACTGAGATTAACCACACACTGTCAATGAAAGGAACAGCTCATATTCCTTCCTTGGATTCCTGAGTTTTCAGTTATTTAAATCACTCCTTGCTTCAGCTTCGATGTCAGTCCATGCATGACCCTCTATAGAGATCTGTGCTCGCAGACAAACCACCAGGCATCATATGCAGTGCAGTAGTAGTACTACATAAAACAATTGGACACCTCATTATGCCTGACTAACAGTAACAGAGCGTTGCATCATTCCTATCCGTTCTGCAGAGCAGGGCAAATTGTAAAGAAAGACCTGTTGTCTCCTTTGAACCATGAATGATCAGTTCCTGTAGACTGCACATATCTCCTGCCGGAACAGTAGCACATACCGCATAAAGTTAAACCAATTGTAGTATCGATATGGCGAGTCAGAGAAGTAAATGACTCTATCTTTTTCTAGGTATTATCAATTTTATGCAACAGAAACATAAATCCACAAGTTCACTAAAATCAAGAGCTAAGAATCACAAAGATCATCCGAAATTTCCTGTCTCAACCGGTTTGACCACCCTGGCCGGTCTGACTGCTAGGCACATAGGTCTAACCGGGAAAGGCCGATTTGACCTCTTGGTTCCCTACAGTTTGACCACCGCCGAGGGACAGTGCAGAAGTGCACCGCACACGATCTAAAAAACGATCTAACTTTTAAACCACTGATTCAAATACAGTAAAACTTAGCATAAGTCCTCTCTAGAATGTCAGGAACCTATTTTCAATCATGGATCGTGAATATCGATGTTAAAATTCTGACTTTTATCCAAACAAGAAAAATTACATCAAAACCAGGCAAAAGACAGAAACATTGATCTACTCTTACTCGTGAGTCTTAGATAATCTAGATGACCTTGGATGAATTATCACATGTCATAGCAAGTTAGATTACAACACGAACTCAAGCGAAAGTGCCCTCGAGACAAAAAAACCCCCCAAAATCCCTCTCTTGAGAAAAACCGATAAACTCAAGAACTCTCTTTAGAAGATGTTTGATGGATGTGATCTGATTTTTAAGAGATATCTTCACTTGTTACATGTCTTTGGCACCAGAGAAGATCAAGGAGAGAGAAACCAAGCAAATCAAAAGCACATTGAATGATCCATAGCATAACTCATTCGGTAAACTTTGGATGTTTATTTCACTAAGAAATATTTTCCAGTCACTCCTTTGTAAAGTACATAGCTATAAGCCTAGAGCACACCATATAAGGCTCCACACAAAGGAAACCCTAATATCTCTTCCTCAAGTGATACATCTCTCAACACACATAAGCTTATATAGTGGAGTCTCCTCACTTCCCACTTAATCTTAACCTACACATCCTTAGTGGATCACACCACTTATAAATAGGAAAACCCAGTAACCCACACACAAATGGCTTTTACATTTAACACACTTGCATGCTTTTTAAAGTGTGACTTCCAATACTTCAATAACTTGATAAGACGCTCCATCTTCTAAGACATGACCTAAACTATTTAGACCAACATTGCGGTTTTGCAAACTGCCTTTCTAATCGGTATTAGACAATTTCCTCAATCGCTACCGACTGAACTCCACACAAAGATGCAATGCCTAATACCTCATTGTCAAGATAGTACGTCTGCTAAACCATCACCACTTGTAACAACTAAGTCCTATGGCACACTACATCATACCATAGTCCGTGATGCCTAATTACTTACCGCTAAGATCGTACGTTTGCTCTGAGGAATGTCACTATTTGAAACATATAGGTCTAATTGGCACGCCATATGCATACACTTGCCTCGCCATGATCCTAGTCTTTCTTCTATGCTTATTCACTTGATGCTTCATCCAAACTTATGCGATACGTCATGGCCAGAGGATAAGCACACTGATCTTGTACACGACCGGCCATGCAAAAAGTTAAGGTCCTATTTCAAATAGTTTCAACTTGTGGTTTTTTTTTTGTCTTTCGGCTTATTTAAGGTAGAAGCCACTTGTAATGCATCGGTTTTTGATTTTGATTTTTTGGTTTTTTCTCTCTCTTATTATTCCTTTGCATTGATCGAAACGATATAATGATTTTTTATTTTTTTTAATTAAATAACTTAAAAACTAATAACTAAAGCTATATTTATAAGTAGGAAGCTTAGGTTCTTGTGAGCCGTGGGGAGCGGTCCCTAACTTTGCGTTTGCACAATTGTACACACGTACTCGCTGTACTTCGGGCAGGAGAGAAAGCGAAAGGCAAAGCATTGAGTCCCTGCAGGGGCACGTGGCGACGGCACGCCGCCGTACCGATCGGTGCGACTTCCGAGGAAAAAAAAAGCTTCACGTTCCGGCCATGGCTGATGGCTCGTGTTTTTTCCTCGTATTTTTTCCCGTTCAGGTCTTTTTATTCTATTTTTTAAAATAATCTCTCCCTAAAAACTAATTGCAAAACAACTTTTTCTCAGCGTCAACTTAAACGGCGCTGAGATTTAACGTTAGGCCATGATGCGACGTAGGAGCCATGTCAGCAACTAGGGGCGGATCCAGGACAAAATCGAGAGGGCACAACAATACACATAGTATGCTGAATTGTTCTCATTCATAATTTTAGCATGAGTGAGGGCCTTTTAGTTGGGCTGAGTGGGGGCACTAGCATTAAATCTTGGGTTATATACCTGGGTTCCTGCGAATTGAGTGGCGGTTTGGGCCCTCACTCCCCTCTCTTTGGATCCGCCCCTGTCAGCAACAAAGTTGTTAGCGCTGAGATGCACATGCGCCGTGCCAACAGTGTTGGCGCTGACCAACCTGCACTAGTTGATGGTCAGGTCTTGCTTGCGGCAGCCAACTCATGTTTTGATTCTACACGGGCATGGGCATGGTTCTGTGTTGGGCGATGCCACTTACTTTGTGTATAAGTTCCATTTGTCTCGGCTGATCAGTAATTAATTCTCCTCATCATTTATCCTTCATTTCCAATGATCTGTTATAATTCGTCAATTAAAATGAAGTTGTAAATTTGTAAGGTCGGTTACGGCTGTCAAAGAGTTGAATGATTTCGAAAATCTTTCTCTCAAAGTATTAAGTGATCTTTTACTTTAATAGCTAGGAGGGGCTATGAAGATCAGAGCCTTGACACAAATAGCGGAAACAAACACAAAAACCTAAATCGAAAGCTAGAACGAGTTGTTGATGTACTTGAGTCGGATAATCCTACTTGACTTAGATAATCTGCTTGAATCGGATTATCCTACTGACTTGGATGATCTGGGTCAATGCAATGAAAAGCAGCAACATAGCTTGAGACCAAAGCAAGCATAACTCTCAAAACTTTAGCTCCAAATGATTTAAAATTTGGACCAAAGCTAGATCATAACTTTAGGAATCTAAAACAACGAGAGTTATTACAAGAACATAAGAAAATTGGGAGTACTAATACCGGACAAAACCAAGAATCAGTGGTTGAGAGGAGCTCGTGGGGAAATCAATCTAAGGTGGCTAAGGATGGTTTCACGCACATCCTAACATACTCAAATCACATCAAGAACCAATTCAAAAACCCTCAAGATAAAAAACCCCAATGACATTTTTTCTTGAGTCAAAATCAGGCAAATCCAAAAACTTGCAAAGGAAGATACTTAGATAGATAAGATATAGTCTAAAAGAGATATCTCCATCAATCTTGAATAGTGTACGCAGAACTAGCGTCAAGTAAAAAAGAACTAAAGAAGTAATTTGTATGTATAACTAGCGTCAACACTTATTTACCATGATAGCTTCTTGAATGCTGTGGCCTTCTGTTGATCAATTCTTGATCATTACATTCTTTGCTACTGCTAGTCTCTCCGTCAATCTTCCTCAATTATCATAAATCATCAATATCAATGAGAAAAAAAAACTGTCTTTACGAACAGATAGCTCAAAGCATCCTGTGAAATAACAATTAAATGAACTAGCTAGCAGACTAATTGGTTCGTTCGTACAAGGGACATGAGTATTTCTACACGTTCCAGCAAAGAAAGGGATAAGCAAGCCAAACAAAAAAATTGCCTGTAGGTTAGCGCCAAGGATGTTGGCGTGATGTGGCAGTGCTCGATCCCACGTCGGCCCCCTGTGCTGATGTGGCATCAGATACAGTGTCACGAGGTCTTGCACTGGCATGTTAAAACTCAGCTCCGTTCGTGATGGCGCTCAGAAAATATCATTTCTAGAGATAGTTTTTAATAGGACCTTTTTGAAAATAAAACTAAAAAATGACTTTTTTGCGGCAAAAAATACTGAAGCCTGATCTGCACTGTGTCGTTTGGTTATTTTAACACGCACGGCGCCTTCGCTAATAGCTGTGCAGCACTGTTTGAAATCACTGTATCAAATAGCACGATTTTCAGTTTCTAAAAGCTGCTTTTCAAATTTTCTACAATAACTAGCTTTTAAACGAACTATCTTCTACAGTAACTAGCTTTTAAACGAACTATCTTTTTAAGATATAGTCTACTAGTTAATTATAGTACATACTGTACCGACTTCACTTATATCGGCAAAAATCGTATGTGAATTTCTGTTACTTTGTAATCTCTCGTACGAACAGTCTAAAAATCACATGACACAGCCAAAAACCATAAGCTTCATTCAAAAGGAACATGCCCGTATTATACCGATGATACTATATCTAGTCTTAACAGTTCTTTTTCTGATCGGACGGCACTGAATCATCGAAAGTAACGTAACTGGGCTTGTCTGACTTACCTTCTGTCAGAGAATCCAAATCCGTCAAGTGCTGCAGAATGTAAAGCTGTAGTAAACTGCAAAGTGAAAGTAGTTTTCAGTCTTACAGAGTCCAGGGGATGCTAGCTGCTGTCCCTGGGTATGGAACAAACTGCGTCATTACGTAGTCATCGTCATCATCTGTTCAGATAAAAAAATTTACTAACATTGAGAAGAAAATCGAGCACATCCATCGAGATCGCCATCCTTCCTTCCTAGGATCCATTTGGTCTCGGAGACTCCGATCCCTATGCTAATGCACTGACTCTGACTCACTGTTCAGAGTTTCAGACAGGTTAAATTTTTAGCTGTCCGTGGGCAACTTGCACCCGACGAATACGGTGCTGCAGTTTGCCTGCCCTGCAGTTCGTCGATGTGGCCGGAGGATCCGCCCAGATCGTTTCCTCCCTTGATTATTCATACGGCGGTTTGGCATGCCCAGGAACACGTTGTTTCAGCATAGTTTATAACTGCTGTTCCAAATCGTCTTAAGAGTTACTAAAAGCCAATCTCGATTGCACTGCAAATCAGGTGTTTTTTTTCCCAATGTTCATAACGGCCTGCCTTTTCATATCAGAAATTTCAAAGCATTCAGAATTCCGATGAACTGGATGCAGTTTGAAGTTTGAACTGCAGGTCTGCAAAGCCATGTGTAACTGGATTCAGGAGTACTAGCCTTGATGCTGGTGTAAATCTTCTGATCTCATTGTTACCTCATACGCAAAAGTATACGCGCAACGGTAAAAAAAACGTTGTTATTTGCAATACTAAAGTATATGAGCTGCAAATATCTTAGAGATTCTTGGTTACTTGTCCATATATACATCCATGAAGACGCAATTAACAACTAGGAAATTACACATCACGCACCAAGTTTGTGTGGACAAGAAGCAGAAACTTCGATCGGTATAAGTAAAACAAAAGCTACGATATATCTTCCACATCACGTGATCCCGGAAAAAGGAAGATGATTAGCAGTTAAAAACAGGGTAATTTAGTCCTTGGAACCAACCTGCCAAAAGTGTGTATCAGTACAGTCAAAGCTGCAGCACATGACGCCCTGACGTCGCCCAGTGGGAAGCAGATTTAATTATTTAGCACATGAATCCCCACTAGATTGATTGATGCTCTGATTAATATCTTGGTTAGTTGCAGCGCGTAGCGGGTTCAGATTGAGAGTACCATCCGAATGCGTTTACCTTCTGAAATTTGGTGCACTAGCAGGGAAAATTTACATTCGCCAAATTCTCATGAACTGTTTCTTGCCCATGCATGCACATTCTTTCACACTGACTTTCTTACATCGCTTTAGGATCATTTCGAACACAAGAATCTTACAGGAAACAAATCCGTTCCTTCGGGATTCTTACCGGAAGGCTTACCATTCTCAAACATACCGACATAAACGCTATACTAAAAACCCCCCAATTGTGGACAGAGATCTCATATATGAATCTGAAATTTGAAAGCCACGCGTTGCATGCGGTTTGGGCTCAAATCCTGTCCAAGATCCGACCCGCTTATGGCTGGTTCTTTCGGCTTTGGCTTTACTTTATCATTTCACTAGTTAGAGACTTGTGCGTTGCAATAAAGTCATAAAAATAATGAGACGGAACTTACTGTCTGGCCAACTTCACATATCAAATATTGGAAAGCAAGCGACAGAGAGAGAAGGGTGATCAGAATGCGCGAGGAGATAGGAAAAGTGATGGGGATGAGCGGTTGTATCCTGAGAGAGAGAGGAGGAGAGAGACGAATGGTCCAGATCAAATCGGATGGCTGAGGAGAGAGAATAAACCAACCACCAACCCACACTTTTATAATAGTAAGGATACTAAAGTAACTAGTTTTTTAAACGGTGCGTCTTTTTAAAGCGGGTCTACAGATAGATCTAGTAGTCACTGTATCGAGTTCAGCTATACTAGCCAAAATTGTATGCCACTGTTTTCCTCTGCGTACTATTTTTTACGAATAATCAGAATTTAAAAATCATAAGTCGAAAAGCAAAATAAGAGCCTGAAAAATAATCCATACATAAATATTAGGACCGCCGCATGCTAGTTGCTACTTGCCATAGCGAAATAAAACCCCACACGAAGCCCACGTTAACTCCCACCATCGCTCCCCGATCCTCGCTCTAATCCACACCTCACCCGCTACATCCTCGCTCGCACACTGTCCCCAAGCGAAACACACAGGGAGTATTGCAGGATGAGTTCTTCCAGGGTTTCTCGAGCGGCGTTGCTGCTTGCGCTGCTGCTTTGCTTGAGCTCGTCGTCTTTAGCAGCGTGCATTGCTGCTGCTGGTAATGCGGGTGGACACAGGGCTCGACGGCTGCTGGTGTCGCCGCCGTCGACGAGCCGGCACAAGGCCGAGCAGCAGCAGATGCGGGTCGGTGGCGAGAAGAAGCCCTTCGCGCAGGCCGCCGCGAGCTTCGGCCGGAGGGTGCCCAGATCCGGCTGGAATCCCATCCAGAACAGATGAAGGTGCACTGCTGTTTATGTTCACCACTGTGTGATCTAAATTGGCTTAGTTTCAGAAACAAAATTTCAGCATGTCTCGCTCTCTCTGTCTCTCTCACTCACTCTCTCTGCAGAGATAATTTGGCCCCTTTTTTCATATGATTTGTAGATTTATTCGCTACTGGAAGTCAGAACATTGACTGATTTCTGCTTGGTGTTCTTGTTCCAGGGAACGGACTATAGTTAAAAGTCACCGAGCCTAAGCATCGTATGGTGAGGGTACACAGGGGAAGGAAATCACACACATCGAGCTTAGGATCGTTGCATCTGCGTGTACTGCTACCTTTTCAATTTTGTAGTGCTAGCTAGTTTTCCTTTCTTCTTTTTTTTTATAGATGTTTTCTACTGTAAGTTAAATTAGCTAGCTAGCCGGATGGGAGTAACAGCTGGTTTATGGCAGGCTCTTTTCCCTTTATGTTCTCACTTGTTTTTAGTTGTTCTTTTGTTGGATTAGCAGCTGTAATATAAGTTGGTGGTACATGGAAGAAACCAGTGCTGTTCTTTTGCTATTCGGTTACTTGTGATCGAGCATCCAACATGCATGTGTACATTCTGTCAATACTAGAAGCCATGAATATCTGAAAACACTGGAATATCTTAAGTTTGTGTGCAGAGAAGATGTACTACCGCACTAACATGTAAGCAAACAAATTCCAGTGCAGAATATGTATGTAAATGAAAACAATCGGTAATATTTAAGACATCTCCTTCGTTTTGAGGGCAAAAAATAGCACAATAATCTTAAAAAGAAAAAAATCTAAAATTCTCATATTAATCAAAGGAAAAAGAAGGATCTCCACTATTTATTTTGGTGGGATCAGATTATAACATGCAGATTAATTATATATAGATATTAGAGTTATATAACAAATACAATTATTTTCAATTATAGCAAGTACAGTTATATATAAAAGCTAACTATATCATAATATTTAACCGCACAGTTATGCAGATTCATCTACTAGTTACAAGTAAAAAAAGTAGGGAAAATAGAGACAAAAATGTAGCAGTACAAGGCTGCGCCCAAATAAAACCAAACGAAAATGTGTACAAGCTGCAAAGCACATAAAAGGCGCAGCTGGGCCTGAATAGAGAAGGGTAGGCCTTTCCGTTGTGAATTCTCACAGTTTTCTTTTTTCTGTTTGAAGACACGCAGAAGAGTTGGCTCTGAAAGTTGGATTCGTTTCAAAACTCAGCTGCATCTGTTTCACTGTTCGCGTACTGAATACAATCTGAAACAGATGCTTAAGCAACTGATTGCTTCATCAGCACTCTCTTCCTCGATTCCTGTGGCAAAGCTAATACAGACCATCTATTCTGCTGCATCTTCTGTAGACTTACAAAGTTACAATGATATATGAAGTAAGGACGTTGACACATTGTACAGTGTACACCCATTAAGGGCCTATATGGAGGGGATTTAGATCCAAATCCTTGAGAACCAATTCGAATTTGATTTGTTTGAACTAAGGTTGAGATCATTTTGGCTTCAGCTTTTAGTTTTCGGTTTATTTTTCACTATTCATAAATTTCGTCTTTTTCTGATCTTTTGACTTTTTGTTGAGCTTTTTTACCGGTTCTTTTTTCCCTGTATTTGTTTGTATTATATGTAATGGGCTAACATATTTTTTATATATTTTTTAATTTTTTTTAATTTAATTATGCTAAATAAGCCTCTATCAGCTACAATATTTTTTCAGCCAGCTACAATACTTTTCAGCTATAAGCCACAAAAAAACCCAAATAAACACCACCTAAATCCTAAAGTAGTCCCCCATCCAAACACCCCCTAAGAAGTGAGTTCTGTCTGAGTGTTACCCATCTTTTCGGTACAGGAAAAGCCTCCGGTCGTCTAGAAACGTGGAATTTTATAGAAAACAGATTAATTTCTATAATAAGCGGGAAAAATTCCACGCTCCAAATGAGTTACGAGAAAAATTCCACACCCCAAATGAGTTACGAGGCCTGAGACTTTCCGCGACAATATGTCCCTCGTTTGTCTGAAGAACATCACCACTTCACCTCGTCACGTACCATTCAATCGCCCCATGTTAGAAATAATATTGACTTAGTGTTCAAGATGTAGTAGAGTCTATCTCTATGTATAACTTAAGTTGAAGTTATGTCCAACTTAAAATTCGAATATATATACGAGTAGAAGATTATTAGTCTATATATTGAAGAGGCTTGTAGCCAATTTTGGAAAAAAAAACAAAGAAAAAGGGGAGCAAATAAAAAAATAGAGAAATTCAGAAATTCTCCTATGTTCTCTCAGTTTACTTGCAATATATGTGTTTTCTCCTGGATAAAGTTAACAAATAGTATCAGAGCTTAGGCGAGAATCGAGTCGCTGGAAAAAAAAACATATCGGCGATTCCATTTCGCGCTCGTCTCGAGCAGTGCTCGTGAGGCCTCCGCGCGCACGTCTCTTGGTCCTTCGGTCTGTTTACTCAATGCCGGTGCAAGGAAAACCGAGGTGGAGATTAGCAACAGCGCGAAGCAAAGCAACAGAGAGCGAACCCAAGACGGCAAAAAAGTCACCAAGAGAAAAGAAAAAACAGCGCACCTTTTTTCTCTGTTCCCTCGGTCTAAGAGCTACTTCAAAGAAACCCGAGATCTTGATCCGTGCTCAAAATCATATCGCGTTCTCTAGGAAGTGGTGTCACCGATGACGAGGCATCATCAATATGATGGCGAAGGAGAGTTCCATTGTCTCATTGCATTATCCGATGCTCACGACGAGTAATTATGCAGTATGGACAATCAAGATAAAGATGTACATGAAGGCTTAAAGAGTGTCGAATGTGATCGAGAATGTCCAAACTCAAGTAAGGTGAAAAGGAATTGGAACGTTAAGAAGATGTGTCACTGTTCTGTGTTAAGTATAAATTTAGTAAGTCGTAGTTAAGATCGACTGCTCTAAATATTTTAGAATCTTTGCATCCGGATGAATCTGTGCCAGTTAAGTTGAGTTACTATATGTAACTTGCATGTATAATGCTTCAAGTGGAGACGTGGCTGATAGTTCATAATGCATTGAGATTAAAACTAGGGTATATCAATTCAAGATTAAGGGGGAGATTGTTAAAAATAATCTTGACTTAGAGTCAAAGATATAGTAGAGTCCGTCTCTGTATGTAACTTAAGTTGAAGTTGTGTCCAACTTGAAGTCCGAATACATATATGAGTATGAGATTATTAGCCTATATATTGAGAAGGTTTATAGCCAATTTTGGAAGAAAAGTAAAGAAAAAAGGGAGCAAATAAGAGAATAGAGAAATTGGACATTCTCATATGTTCTCTCAGTTTATTTACAATGTGTGTGTTTTCTCTTGTATAAAATTAACACTCCAAAACTCTCAAGATTGCAGTGTCTTTGGGCCTGTTTGATATGGCTGCGGTTTATAGTTTTTGGCTGAAATTTTTGAATTTTAACTGTTTTTGACAGAGATTACAGAGAGAGATACTCACTTGCGATTTTAGTTGATACAGATATTGGGATTTTAACGTGTACTATAATTAACTTGTAGACCTCATTTTAAGAAAATTCTTCGTTTGAAAGTTAGGTACTAAGATGATTTTAAATGCTAAAAAGAACGGGCCTTCGGACCATGCAGAGCGCTCGATTTCTCATAACAGTCTTGACACGTCAACTGGGCCTTTTGGCCATCGCCATCAGACGTCTCCACCCTCCGATCTGCCAATGGTGTCCACGTTCTCGAGCCAGCTTACCACCTCCTGTATCGCCGGCCGGCTGAACGGCGTCGAGTCGACGCACAGGCAGGCGAGGTCGAGCACGTAAAGCATTTGCTTCTCGTCGCCCCTGCCTCTCAGCCGCGGGTCCAGCACCTCGACGTGCTTCCCGAGCGACCTCATCTGCACCACCCACCGGACGAGCTCCCTCTGCTGTCCCTGCCCGTGCTGCGCCATCACCTCGATGGGCCGCCTCCCGGTGAGCAGCTCCAGCAGCACGACCCCGAAGCTATACACGTCTCCCCGCAGCGTCGCCGTCCACTCCTGCCCGTACTCCGGCGGGATGTACCCCGGCGTGCCGACCAGATCCGTCGTGACGTGCGTCCTGTCGGGCAGGATCAGCCTTGCCAGGCCGAAGTCCGCGACGCGGGCCTCGCGCGCCTCGTCGAGGAGGATGTTGCTCGACTTGATGTCCCGGTGCACGATCTGGGGCTTGCAGTGCTCGTGGATGTGGAGCACGCCGCGGCTCGCGCCGCGCGCGATGTTGAGCCGCGCGCGCCAGTCCAGCAGCGCCGCGCCGGAGGCGGCGTCCGGCGGCCGCTCGTGAAGCCAGTCGTGGAGGCTGCCGTTCGCCATGTACGGGTAGAGCAGGAGCCGCAGCCTGCCGCGGATGCAGAAGCCCTGGAGCGGGACGAGATTCTCGTGGCGCGTGGTGGACAGGGCCTCCACCTCCGCCCGGAATTCCCGCTCCATCAGGCACATGTCGCCGTTGAGCTTCTTGACGGCGAGCCTCGCGCCGTCCTCCAGCTCGGCGAGGAACACCAGGCCGTAGCCTCCGGACCCGATGATGCTCGCCGGGCTGAAGTTGTTGGTCGCCTTCAGGATGTCCACGAACGTAACGCTCTTCGCCGCCTCACCGCCGGTCTCCGACATGAACAAGATCGTGTCTATGGAGTTTTCTCCGTACAACTCCGACATGGAGTCAAACAGGGACGCCTCCGCGCCCTTCCAGCCGTCACTGACCGATCCATTCGACATGGCTCTTCTGATGGCGATCACAACGCATCCGAGCAAGAGGACGAGGGCAACCACCCCAAAGCAAACTCCAAGAACGATGGCTATGAGGACCCTTTTGTCGACGAGCACGGACGAAGGCTTGCCTGCCGTGAGGCTTTCGCCACAGGGGACTGAGATCGCCGGGCCGCACAGCTTCGGGTTCGCCGTGAAGCTCCACGGCGGGAACGAGTTGAACTGCCCACCCGTCGGGATCGGCCCCTCGAGGTCGTTGTACGAGACGTTGAAGACGGCCAAGAAGTTCAGATTATTGAGCGCCGGCGGGATCGTCCCAGTCAACCGGTTCCGGCGAAGGTTAAGAATCTGCAGCTTGGTGAGGCCGCTGAGCTCCGGCGGGATGCCGCCGGACAGGTTGTTATGGCTGACGTCAAGCACGCGGAGCGTCTTCAGCTGGCCAACCTCCCACGGGATCGTTCCAGTAAAGCCGTTGTGGCTGAGATTCAGCGTCGCGGCGACGCCGGACATCTGGTAGTACCCGCGGCCCTGCCGGCTCGCCGTTATGTTGAGTGGTGTCAAGGTGAACGTGAGCAGCAGATGGCCTGGATTGAACTCCGCCATGGCCTTCTCGGACGTCAGCAGACGCAGCTCCATCAGCGACGGCGGTATCTCCCCGGACAGGTGGTTGTCCGACAAGTCCACGTAGTACAGATTCTTCATGCCGCCGAGCCAGCTCGGGATCGGGCCGGTGAGGCGGTTCCCGGCGAGGTCCAAGATGTTGAGGTCCCGCAGCTTCGACAGCCACGACGGTATCTGTCCCGTCAGCTCGCATTTCTCCATCACCAGCACCCGGACGCTCCTGACGTGGTCGCCGACCCAGCCGGCGTCCGGCAGGGCCTCGCCGTAGAAATTGTAGGACACGAGCAGCGCGGTGAGGTTCCTGCAGCCCTGGAGGTTCCAGAACATGCCGCTGATGTTGGTGAAGGAGTTTACGGTCAGCGACAGGAACTGCAGTTTTTGCAAGTTGCCGATCTCCCGCGCGATCTGTCCTCCGATCTGGTTGTTGCTGACGCGCAGCGCCGTTATCGATGTGCAGGAGTAGATGCTCTGCGGAATGGTGCCGGTGAAGTTGTTGGCGGCCACGTCAAAGACGGTGAGGTTGGCAAGGCCGGAGAAGTCAACGGCCGCGAGGTCCCCGACGAAGCTGTTCGAATGGAGGTCGAGGCAGCGGAGGCCGGTCCAGTTGCTGAGCGCCAGCGGGAGCGTCCCGGTCAGGTCGTTGTGGCCGAGCCCAAGCTCCTCCAGCTTCGGGAGCTGGCCGATGGAGTCCGGCAACTCGCCGGTGAGCGCATTGTAGCTGAGATCGAGCTTGGCAAGATTGGTCAGCTTGGCGATGCGCTCGGGATCGAGCCTTCCTTCTATCTGGTTCGACGGAAGCGACAGCTGCTGCAGCGTCTTCACGTCGAACAGGTCGTTGGGGAGTTCGCCGGTGAGTTTGTTCCGGCCGGCGCTGAGAACGCGCAACTGCGAGCAGTTGCTGAACCCGGGAGAGATGCTCCCGCCGAACTCGTTCACCGAAAGGTCGAGAACCGAGAGCGCCGGACAGCTCACACAGAAAGACGGGATCCAGCCATGGAAGCTGTTGTTGCTAGCATTGAGCGACACGACGCTCGGCGTGTGCTCCCAGAGCACGGACGGGAACTGCCCCGTTAAGAGGTTGCTCGAGACGTCGAGCACCTGCAGCGGAGGCCGCCGCGGCCGATGGTCGGCGGCGATACGTCCGGGAGCGCACCGGAGAGGCGATTGTAACTGACGTCGATGACCGCGGCATTGGACAATGAGAGCAAGGCCTCGGGAACGGGCCAGCGAGGCTGTTGCCGGAGAGGTTGAGGTGCGTGAGCACCGTGAGGTTGGCAATCGACGGCGAGATCGTCCCGCCGAGCCCGCGGCCCGGCAGCCAGACGCCGGTGACCGCACCATCCCCGCTGCAGCTCACCCCGTCCCACACGCAGCAGTCCGGCGACCCCTGCCACGAGGCGGCGATGCCGTCGCCGGGCCGCGGCGAGAGGTCGGCGAGGAAGGACAGCAAGGCTGCCCTCTCCTCCTCCGCGCACGCACCGGCGCGGCTGCAGCAAAGCGAGACCAGCAATACTACTATAACTCCCGAAATGATGACCCGGTAATTCGGTTGCATCGTTGCGAGATCGCTACGACGAACATGATGAGCTCCAGGTGCAACGCATGGTTGGAGCTAATTGCCTTGGCAATTTTTTAGGTTGAGTATCGAACTATCAAGGTATTAATTGGTTCGTTGCTGTGTAGGTTATCGGGTTATCCAATGCCTAACTTTTTTTTTTGAGGTCATGCTTAACTGGATATTGAAACGCAAGTCAACTACAGGCGGACGTAGTGCTTTGGGGCTGGTTTGACTTTTGGGGTTGGGCCTTTTCGTGCCTCACTGGGTGTGGGTGGAGGGGGCGGTTTATTAGTCTCTCAGACCAAGTTGCGATTTGTTTACTGCAAATAGTTATGGATAGTTGCTCGGATGACGAGACGAACGGCAGTACTTCCATGCTTTTATCTTTAATAATATAAAAAAATGTTGATAAATATCATCCGGATGTTTTCTTCCTAACTATCATCTAGATTTGTGAACATTAAATTAGAGATCCAACGGTCTTAAATTCTCCCCCACCCCCTCCAAAAAATATCTCCCCCTCTTCAAAAAAAATCTCTCCCCTAAAAAAAAAATAGACCGTTAGATCTCTAGTCCAACGGTCTCAAAATTAAATGATAATTAGAAAGAAAACATCCAGATGATACTTATACACACTCATATAAAAATTAGATAAATCACCGTCGAGAAAAGCAGTGGTAGTGCATGCAGAATGGTCGAGTTCGGCAATGTCACTCGCCTCCTGCGTGTCGAGATGGGAAGCATTGGATGGTTTTTGTACGGATAGTTAAATGTTTTTGTTGCCGTCAAACTGTCGAAGCTCATTGCAAATTGGAAGTTGTCAGCAGGCAGAAGAATTAACATATATTTTTAGGGGTGAATTGCTCTTTATAGGATCGGTATAGCGAGGCAGAGAGAGATAGATGACTTTTTCAAAATATTTTCTTAGGTATCAACTCTATGCAATAAAATACAAACTCACAAGTTCACCAAAACCAAGAGCCAAGGACCACAAAGGTTGCTCGAGACTTCTATCTCAACCTGTGGGGACCCAGATCAGTATCTAACTCACACAATAACATCGACGGATACCAAATCCATTTATACGAGTAAATAAAAGGATTATTTTATATTACATAGTCAACCATAAATATGTCTTAGAACCAAGTTTATACAATGTATCAACCGACCAAATAGCATTGTTTAGAGTAAAATAACGAAATAGTACGTAAACCAAAATAGGCCTCTATATCTTGTCACAAACAATCAGTTGGGGTTAAATCTAGTCCCGGCCTTCGCCTTCAATGTCATAGCTGGAGGCATGACTAAACCTATACACTAGATCATCACTTTTTTAATTTAAAACCACATATTAAGCAACAATAAGTAGAAAGATACTCAACAGATTCCTATAGTAAAATGCAATTATATACACACACACACACACCCCTATATGTAAGGCTTATCGAAGTGAAGGTCTTATGACTCTTTTAGCATAAAGCCAATTTATCAAATACACTAATGTAGTTAGATTTCAAACCGATGACATAACCATTTTTACATTAAATCCAATATTCATTTCTAAGTCAAGTTTTATCATGAGAGCGAAATCACTCTACTTTCAAGTTCATCATTGTGAGAGCGAAATCCCTCTGCTTCCACTTTCATTAAGAGTTAGTTATCACAATCATTATTAGTTTATTATTTATTTGTGTAAACTATGCTAGTGTAGCATTTTTACACTTTTGCCCATGTCCGAGGGCATGACTATTCAAAAAGATTTTTAACACCCTTCAGAGGTTGTACAACTTTACCCACAAGATATGATTAACTCATAATGTCGACCACTACATACTTTCGTAGCCGTGCGACTGAGAAAATCGTAACAAGACTTTTACAATGCATAGCTTCGATGCTTACTCCCACTCCAGGGTAGGCGATAGTGACTGCTCCCTTCTTGGGTTACACTTCACCCCAGAACGTTCCCATCATAGTCGACGTTTTCAATGAGAGACTCTATTGTTAGAGAGTCTACGGCTCTTCTCGACAAAATCCATAAGGGCAGTGGCTGTTACAGGTCACTTCCACCAATCACTACAGAAATCCAGAAATTTATAGACTAATATTACCACAGGATTCACACCGGAGTTAAGCAAATTAGTAGGCCAGATATGTCCCATAATCAAACTTGTAGTTATACGATTTGTGTGTAGAAAAGATAAGCATAAGTATTCAATCCTTAAATGACTTAGGCGAGACCAACCACAAACACAAGCTCATGCAGCCCCTGCATAGCTAATCAAGAAAGAACACATGCAATCCTTGCACGGCCTATCCAAAAATGACACATGTAATCCCTATACGGGCAATCCAAAAATGACATGTGCAATCCATGCACGACCAATCCAATACGTGTAATCCTTGCATCGGTTTCCAACCAACCACTCACCTGAGTCTTCACCATTTTTAGATAGTATTTTCTTGTTTCCAGTGGTAACCCATGTTACCATTATTATTATATTTTAAGTTCAGTTGGCAATATTTGTGATGATGATAGAATAATCCTAATAATTATTATGTCATTATATATCTCGAATATACCCCTTATCGATAAGGGAGAAAGTTCATAGGATAGTCGTAAGCTATTCTACGACCATCCCTCGTCATAAGCTTTGTGACGACCACATAGTCGTAAGTATTTTTACGACCACATACTCATAAGACGCCCTACAATCACCTTGTGGCCGTAGGCCTTCCCATGAGTCGTGTATCTACGGTCGACTTGTCTAAACGACGTCCTGTTAGATCGTGGGGTCGTCTAATAAGGTAATTAGAATATACATTTATCTCTAGTAACCGTACACGATCTCTCTTTAACAACAACCGCTGCACAATGAAAATCTTCAGCCCAAACCATCCAGTCATTACTCTCCATTCGATGCACTATGTACTCCATATGCTCCCCTTTATTAGATTGTCCTATAGCCTCATCATGTCGTGATCGTTCTTTCTGTCCTCTATGTACTGCATTGGCCTCGTCACGAGCAACTTCTTTCTCTTGACCAACATGCTGGGCACCCGAGCTGCTCGCACCTCTCGGATGATAGCCATCGGCACAACCTTGTACAACTTCTATTGGGTATGGTTGCACAAGCATCATGCATTCGTATCCACGCCGCCAGCACCCTTGCATAAACCCCTTTAACGCAACAGTGTGCATCAATGTTCTCAATTCTCATCTAATGTCCGTGGGAGACTAACTCTAAAGCCCTTATATGACGTCGCTGCACACATCAGGATCCAAGGAGAAACTGCGGGTGAGCCAGTACATCACATCTGTGATTTGAGCATTCTCATCGTTTGGGTGTACCAGACTGGCTTACGCAAAACCGCTCAAGTCAATACCGTTTGGACCTTCACGAACAGTGCCGACACCGTAATGCACTTTCAATGTAGTGCGTGTCGGCATTACTGATGTCTACCTACATATATTTTCAATGTTACAACTAGTCAAATTGCATCGTCCATTATGGAAGTACTGATGTACTGTAATTTACATTTCAACGACCGTTCGCCGATCATAACTAACTACACTACCCTCATAGTATTAACTCTCTATCGGCAGACCGCACACCGATGTCGCTCTTGTCTCACTGATCGAGCTCTCTCGTACTGTAAATAATTCTTAATGAGTTTCGATAATTTACATGACATATTGATTTAAATGCCAATATACCAGTTGTAATGATATACATGATTTTTTAATGTACTAATGACATTATATTCATTCATAATTAATCATAAATGTTACGTATTATTGTTTTATACAAAGCAAACTATTTAATTTGTACAAAAGAATTGACTGAATTTGAATAACTGTAAATTTCTATAGATGTGTAATTCGTATATAACATTGACTAAATTTTCTACAACTACAATTTTGTACGGATGCTAATTTTCTACAACTATATTCACTAAAATTTCTACAACTACAGGTTTCTACGGCTGCTAATTTTCTATAACTACGTTGACTAAATTTTCTATATCAAAGTTACACTATTCTTTTCTGCAGCTACAATTTTCTACGGATACTAATTATACACTAAATAAAACTATTTACTTCATACAAAAATATTGACTGCAACATACAAAAAATTTAACCCAACGAAAGTCGCGGAACCTCTCCTTCTTCCTCTCCTTCTTCCTCTCCCTCTCCCTCTCCTCTTTTCTCCTCTCTTCTCTTTTCTTCCCTCTCCTCTTCTCTTATTTCTTTCCTTCGCTTCTCTTCACTGGCGTGGGTGGAAGAAATGCCGGGCTCAGGCTGCACCATTTATATGCGCCTCCAGTCGTCGAAGGGTTGGGCGAATGGATTTGCAGTCACGTAACTGCAGGGTAACTGAAAACAATCTCCTGACGGTTTGGCGACTGCAATTATGTCGCCTGATGATTTGGCGACTGTAATTATGTTGCCAAACGACCCATGAATTGCTTGCGTGTCGCGCGGTAATTGGGCGACAGACTTTAGTTGCCTAACGGATGGGCGACTGGAGGCCATTTCTATAAAAAAAAATATTTGTGCGGGTATATTTCTATTATTTTGAATAAAATCTGAATTATTTATAAAAAAATTTGGAAAAAGAAAAAAAGTCGTTCGTATAAACCTAAGCCAGAAACCGCCGCCCATAAGCCGGTTCGATCGGCACCAAAACCATGCGCTCAATCCTCCGCACCGGTCAGAAATTGCTCGGCCGGATTTATTTGGTCCCACATCATGGCGACAACCCACCCCCATCCAAACCGAATCCCCCGTAGCCGGGAAAATTGAATATATAGGACCAAGTTGAGAGTGCTTTTGTGAAATAGGACTAAGTTATTTGGACTTGTAAATATAAGACTGAGTTGAGCACCTTCTTGCAAATATATGATTTTTCCCGTTTTAATTTCATTTTTATTTTTCAGCCCTTTTTCTCTACGCGAAATGACTCTTTTGCCCTTCCTTCCTCCCTCG
The DNA here is from genome assembly GCA_036346575.1 of Dendrocalamus sinicus. Lineage (NCBI taxonomy): Eukaryota > Viridiplantae > Streptophyta > Magnoliopsida > Poales > Poaceae > Dendrocalamus > Dendrocalamus sinicus. The sequence continues at coordinate 2,205,263 of CM070657.1, read as the reverse complement.
CCTGGCAGCGCCGCTGCCGCCGCCGCCGCGCTCGCCGCGCGCGCCGCCGGCGAGGCGAGCGTGGCGGCGGCGGCGCCGGCCAGCGAGGCAGCGCGGCGCACAGCAGCGCCAGCGCGGCGAGCGAGGGCGCGGCGGCGGCGGCAAAGCGAGGGAGGAAGGAAAGGCAAAAGAGTCATTTCAGAGAGAAAAGAGCTGAAAATAAAAATGAAATTAAAATGGGAAAATCCTATATTTGCAAGAAGGTGCTCAACTCATCTATATTTACAAGTCCAAATAACTTAATCCTATTTGATCCTCAGATATTCAATTTTCCCACAGACGTTCGCGACGGTCGCAGCGCCGCGCGCGGCGACGAGACGCCGCGCGTGCCGACTTAACTCCCCGCCGAGCCTCGCGCGCGCGGCGAGCGCGGCGCGCGCAACGGCCAGCGCGGCGAGCGAGCAGCGCGGCGCGCCAGCGAGGGGGAAGGAAAGGCAAAAGAGTCATTTCGCGTAGAAAAAGAGCTGAAAAATAAAAATGAAATTAAAATGGGAAAAATCCTATATTTGCAAGAAGGTGCTCAACTCAGTCCTATATTTACAAGTCCAAATAACTTAATCCTATTTGATCCTGTATATTCAATTTTCCCGCTGCACGTTCGCACGGGTCGCAAGCGCGCGGCGCCGGCGACGGAGACGCCCGGCGCGCGTGCCGACTTAACTTCCCCGCCGAGCCCTCGCCGCGCGGTCGAGCCAGCCGAACGGCGGTTTCGCCTCGCTGCCGTGCGGCGCCCTTCCCACGAGGCCGCGCGTTCATGGGGCGCTTGCGACTCCGGCGGCCGACGCAGGCAACGCGTACGGCAAGCGGCTTCGTGGTGGCAATGCCAGACGCTCCGAGCCTGAAACGTAAGCCTTCGAGTTTAAATTTCTGATTCCGAGCACGCAATCTTCTTCTGTGGAAAGCCTGGAGGGCTCAAACTAGAACTAGAAGATTTAACTGTTTGAAAATGATCAAATGTGCAGATTTGTTCCTGGAAATTGGTTACACCGTTATATTTACAGAGTTGATTCGGCAACTTCATTATACCTTAAACATCTAATTTCATGCTGTTTTTTTGGTTATCGGAGTAAAATTGACAACAATGTGTGCAAAGTCGCGATAAATTTTACAATGGCGTACATGCGGAAGTCAGGTTCACGTGAATGAAAGTACAAGATAGGAAAAAAAATCACAACGTTTAAAGCATCGGATCTTCAGTGCCGCCTCCGAAGGGGAACTAGATTTTCAGTGTGATCGTCATATACCAACCGTGCAATCAGGAAGCATGCAAGTAATGCAAGAGCGATGAGTCCTCCAAAGATGATTCCAAAGATTAGCGCAAGACGCAAGTTGTGCCGCCGTGAGGTGGAGGTTTGATCAATTGAAGTGGAGCCGCAGTGGATGCTGAGCATATGGCCACATAGCTTTGGGTTCCCACTGTAGCTACAATTTGAAAATGTACCAAACTGTCCTCAGTTGGAATTGGCCCTTCTAGTTCGTTGTTAGAACATTGAATTTAGAAAGGAAGTGTAGATGGGTCAATGCAGATGGTAGTGCACCTGTGAGCTGATTGTTTGATAAATCTAGAAGTAGCAAGCTTGTGAGGTTGCAGATCTGTTGAGGTATTTCTCCAGATAAGCTGTTGAAGCTGAAATTGAGCCAATTGAGCATTTTCAACTGACCGATCTCAGGGGGAATCACACCTGTGAAGTTATTGTTGCCTAGATTCAATGTTTTAGGTAAAGCGTTGAGCAGGCGGTATAGACGTGATGGTGTCCAATATAAAGGCAACTCAAAGATCGTCGGGTCCAACTGGGCAGCATTCTTCTCTGAACGCAGCATCGGCATCTTCATCAATGCAGTTGGGATATCCCCTGTAAGACTGTTATTTGATATGTCTAGATAGAAGAGAAGGGGCAGCCCATTAATCCATAGTGGTATTGGTCCAGTGAGTTCATTGTTTGATAAATCCAACACCTCCAATTTACTGAGCTTTGATAACCAAAGAGGGATTTGCCCAACCAATGGGCAGGCGTCTATGCTCAGTAACTGAAGATTCTCAAAGCCATCTATTGTTTCATCCTGCGGTATGGTCTCACCATTGAAGTTGGTTCCCATAACTAGGGAGGTGAGGTTTTTGAAGCTCTTGAGCATCTGAATTGCATTAGTGATATTTGTGAAAGTGTTATTTGTAATTGACAGGAAGGAGAGGGACCTCAGATTGCCTATTCTTGGTGATAGCTGGCCATGAAAGTTGTTGTAAGCCAGCCGCAACGCAGTTAGATTGCTGCACGAGTAGATGCTTTCAGGAATTGTACCGGTGAAGTTGTTCATTGAAAAATCGGCAATCTTCAGAAGATCCAACATAGTGAAGTTGACTTTGCTAAGATCCCCGGTAAAGCTGCTGTTTCTGAGACTAATGTATCTGAGATTTGTGCAATTACCTAGGGCCGACGGCAGCTCACCAAACATGTTGTTGTTGTCCAAGTGGAGCTCCTCCAATCTTCTTAGCTGACCTATAGAATCTGGAATGTTGCCGCTGAGCCCAGTCGATCCAAGATCAAGGACAGTTAGATTTCTGAGTTTGACTATGTGGGAACCATCAAGAACTCCTTGCAAACGATTGTTTGGAAAAGAGAGGTGCTCCAATGCGGTAGCCTTGAAGAGTTCGTCAGGGAGAGCTCCACTAAGGTTGTTGTGGCCAGCCTTGAGCACTCTCAGCATGGAGCAGCTGCCAAGCCCCAGGGAAATATTGCCGCTGAATTGGTTGTAGCAAAGGTCAAGCATGGCGAAGGAAGGAGCATTGATGCATACAGAAGCTGGTATCTGTCCTGTAAAGCTGTTGTTGCTCGCATTAAGGGCAACCAGATTCTTCGTGAGTTCCCATGTTGTGGATGGGAACTGTCCTGTAAAGAAGTTGCTTGAGATATTCAGTACCTGGAGAGGTAGGCCAGGATTTGAGGATTGCAACTCTTGCAGAGGACCATCTAGGCGGTTGAAGCTGACGTCGAGGACGACGACGCTTCTGGAGAACACCAATTCCATTGGTAGACTGCCGTCGAGTGAATTGTAGGACAGGTTGAGGTGCAACAGCCCAGTAAGATTGCCAAGGGATGGCGAGATGCCCCCTTTGAGACCTTTAGAAGCCAGCAAGACATCAGTGACTGTGCCATCTCTGCTGCAGATGATGCCTTCCCATTTGCAGCAGTCTGTGCCATTCACCCATGACACGTTGAGACCACCGTTGCCGCCTGGCACGAGCCCATCTAGGAAGTCGATGAGGGAGCTCTTCTCCTGCTCCGTGCAGGAGCTGGTGGGAGAGACAAAGGAGAGCAGGAGGACAACATTAAGGCAAAAGAAAGGCGCGGATAGTTTGGTGCTGCTGCTGCTGCATGACAAATTGAGTGGCTGCATGGTTCTCTCATGAAACCTGCCTGCTGCAGGGATGCTTAATTTGGATTCTGATTGGCTATAGAACCTACGGTTCCTTCTGCAATAGCATTGGGGAAGCTCCTGCTGTTTCTGTTTTGTTGACCTTTCCTCGTCGAGCTCCATCAAAGAAAATGGCGAAGGTTAGATGCCAGACACATCCAAATTAGTTTTGTACACGTTTGCCACTACGATATTTTCAATTCAGAGGGGAAAAAAGAAATACGTCTGCACCCCAGTTCACATGTTTGACGTTTTGCTTCGGCAGCTATAATATGCGAAAGTCCAACTTTCCTGTGCAAAACGTGCAAAACGTTAGTTGTTAGCTTTCTTCAGATCGTCATCGAACTTTGGTTGGCCCAGTGAGATTGCTGAGAGATGGCGAGATGCGGATTGCGGCTACTTGAGAAGAATGGTGGTGGTGTAGAGCAAAAACGGATTGCGGCTTCACCCAGACCGGAGGAACATGTACCATGAAGAGTAGCTATACATTTTTTTAGGCACTGACTTAGTCTGGAACAAGTTTTATCTAACCTTAAAGAAAAAAAATAAACTTTTCTGTATGATGCAAATGGATGCAATCAGCAAAGTTGACAGTTCCACGAGTGTGGAAACTGGATGTTGCGCGTACTGCAACTGACATATCATGAGAGCCAACTGTTAAGACGAGCGGAGGGAAATTGCCGGGTAAGTACAGTAGGAATCAGTTAACTAGTCCCACTTTTTATCCTACTACCGGTATGCTTACCAGTCCCCGTAAAAAGGCCCCGTTCCAACTCGTGTTGGTTTCTGGCTGCACGAAGCTGGACACGGTTTGGAATTTGCGTCGTGGCTGCTGGGAAACAGGTCGCGTGCAAAAGAAGCCAGCTGCACTGAGTGAATCGATAAGGACAAGGGAGCACTACACTTTCCTCCCTCACACATTCTCTCGCCAAAATTTTCCACACTAGTGTTACACGCTCGTCTGTACTATCCATTGCTCCTCTGACCTTGCCGCCTATGCCAAATCTGGTGAGGTAGTCCTGCCTCCAGCTCCCCCATACCCAATAATATATAATTATTTTACTGTGAATATAAAGTATAAATAAATCACCTGTATATAAAATATATAAAAATTAGTTATATAATAGAAAATTGTGAATAATAATGAAAATTTAGTTCATATAAATTATGAAACATACCACAAATAAGTTAATTTGAACCACGAGACAAATTTGAATCACGGGGCAAATAAGCTAAGGCCCTGATCAATATGGCTTCAGCTTCTGGCTTCAGCTTATTTTTGCACTATTCATAAATTTCGTCTTTTTCTGAACTTTTGACTTTTTTTTGAGTTTTTTTACCGGTTCTTTTTTTCCTCGTATTTGTTTACATTATACGTGATGGGCTAATATGTTTTTTCTATTTTTAAATTTTTTAAAATTTAATTATGGTAAATAAGCCTCACATCACTACTGTTGCTTTTTTCACCAATACTGATGTTTTGACCATAAGCCATGAGGCTTTCAGTAACCGATCACCACCTAATATGAATTATGAAACATACCACAAATAAGTTAATTTGAACCAATAGACAAATTTGAACCACAAAGTTCATTTCTCTATTATAGCAAAATCTATAAATAAATTATTAGTCTAAAATCTAAACTCTAAAATGCTAAATTGATAAAAAAAATGTATAGAAAAATTACCGAGCAGTGGAGCCGGCTACCCCTAATTCCCTTTCCCTGTCCAGCTGTCCTCCTCAATTCTCTGTGGCCACTGCTGTTCACTGTGGAGTATGGACACTCGTCGGCCCGACCGGTCGCACCCACACTCGTGCAGGCAGCAGGCACGCAGCTCCATCCTTTTTAGCTTCGATTCGCCCGCACGGCCACACTCCCACAGATTTTTTATTCGCCCGCACGGCCACACCCGGTAGCTCAGCTCCTCACTCGATCTCGCTCACGCAATCCCGCAATCGCCGCTCCTCGGCTCCTCCGCAGCTCCGCTCCTCGCCTCGCTCCTCTCCTCGGCAGCTCGGCTTCTCCGCTCCTCGCTCGGAGTCGCCGCCTCGCCTCGCTCGGTTGCTCCTCGACTCCTTCGCAGGCCGCAGCTCCACTCCTCGCCTCGCTCGGAGTCCGCCGTCCCAGACTTGCCGGCGGCGCCTCGACCCTCGCCGCCCCGGTCCGGCTCCCCCTGCCCCGGCTCGGCCCCCTCATCGCCCCGCTACGACTCCTCCCGCCAGGTTGCCTCATCGCCCCGCTACGACTCCTCCCGCCAGGTTGCCACGGTGCCGCCAGATCTGGCCTGGGATTTGGGTGTGCTACTGTAGTACTGTGCTTTGTGAATGTCTTTTCTGCCGCCGCCTGGTGAATGTGCTTTCATGGATATTTTGGTGGGCCAAGAAGATAATTTGTTGGGTCGAAATGGGCTGCCACTTGAAGTTTAAACATTTTTGCTTGTTGGGCTTAAAGCCTCTGTGATTGTTGCCGTCGGCCGGCTCGGGCGCTCGCTGGTGGTGGGGGAGCGCTCGCCGCCGGGGAGGGGGTTGGGTTCCTGCTGCCAGGGGAGGTGAGGCTCAAGCCTTACTAAGCCTCCCCTGGCTTCGCCCCTGCCTCCCAGCATTCGGTTCCTCTATAGCCTCTGTCCTCGCCTTTAGCTCCCTATCCCCGCCTCCGGCTCCCCCGGCACACTGAGGTTCGCCGATGTTGGTTGGCAGTTCATGTTTTCGATTTGCTAGGTATATATTTTATTACTTTTGATTTGTTGCTTGTTTATGTCGGCTTCGGTTGTTGCTTCCGATTTGTTGCTTCGTACTATCGACATTGCCATTTCTTGGTCCGATTTGTTAAGAATCCCTTTTGTTTGTCGGCTTTGTTCCACATGGCTTGTGGTCTCATTTTCTTGATTTCTTAGTCGAAACAACTTCTTCCGCACTGCCGCAGATGAACAAGGTTGTGGCAACTTGGGGCGCAGACTGAACGCACGTTTTCTTGGAGATATGTGTGGAGGAGGTCATCATATACAACTGTCCCTTTGGGTGTCTCAACGAAGGGTTATGACAACCTTTGCCGGAAGTTCGACGAGTGCACCGACCGCACGTACCTTCAGAAGCAAATGAAGGACAAGTGGGATAGACTCAAATGGGATTATGCTGCATGGAAGATCTTGAAGCAGCGTGCCACCGGCCTTGGGGTTGATCCGGATACTAGCTCCATTGCCATCGATGGCTGGTGGTGGGCGCAGACAGCCGCGGTGTGTGCCCTTCCTAACCTTCATTTGTTCTTACCTCCAGTTTCTCCGCACTACATTCCATCACCCTTTTGATGATTGCCAAATTTTTTGGTTTTTGTAGGGCAAGCCCTCCGTGATCAAGTTCAAGAAATGACCCTCAAAAATAAAGAACTCATGGAAGTTATGTTCAGCACCGCGACGTGCATGAGTGAGTATGCATTTGTGCCCAGAGCGAACAAGCTGCTGACAAAGAACGAGGAGGACGCCCTCAAGACTGCCCTGCAAGGTGGGCGTTTCATAACGCACATCATCACTTCATGTCCGAGTCCTTATCTTGATATTCATCAACCCATGAGGCATCCTTCACTTGCCCTCCATTAATATATGATGGCCTTTGCTTGACTTGCTAATCAATTTATGATCATCTCTTCTTCGGGATCTTAACTTGATGCTTATCAACACATGATGTCATTCTTTATTTCGAACATTGACTTGATGACAATCAACTCATAACACCTTCATAAGTCATCGTTATTATGAGACATAACCTATTCATACAACTTATGAAAAATATGAGTCCCACAATATGATTGTTATTAATTACCAAAATATATCATTAACTCATAATGACGGATCTAGATTCTTTAATATCCCCCTTTTTGGTAATTGATGACAATCACAACAATTGCAAATAATTGAATTTAAAGCAATATGAGTATATATGAACTACATAAGCTTTATATACTCAAGAGATACGTTTTAAAGTAAAGATCCTTAAAATATGAATAAAAAAGAAAGATCAATACGAATAAAAGTATAAAATATAGAGTGAACTTCCCCTTAATCTATGTATACATATATATGAGTTAAAACCATATGCACGCATCCAAGTTTTGACTTGAAATGAAGTTCATCCTATATTTTCAATCCAAAGAATGCAACAATTGAATAAAAGACAATTAAGCACGTTATTCGGCCGGACAAATAGCCGTTCGGCCATGCGAAACCACGTTCGGCCGCACAAACGGATGTTCGGCCGAGTGAACGGCCGTTCAGCCGTGCCTTTGTCCCCGTCCACCGGCAGCTGCCGCCGACCGCCACCGCTGGTCGTCATCGGCCGCCGCCGCAACCCACGCCACCACCACCACCATACCGTGGTGTGTGTGTGCGTGCAGGCGCGCACGTGCGTGTGCAGGCACGGCGGTGCCACCGCTGCCGTCGGGACGGCCACCGCCGCCATAGCCATGCATGCAAACGGGGAAGAGAGAGAGATAACAGGACAGAGGGAGAGTTGGTTGTATTAGGTGATAGGAGAGAGATGGATCGATTGGGATAGATTTTTTTTTACGGTGTACACTGATTGTTACCAACGAATATGCGATGAGGCCGACTTGGAGGCAAAGATCGAATGCGGATTCATGAATTGCATTTCTAAGCTGACGGCCAAGCCGAATTTTTTCTATTTAAGCCCTTTTTGAAAAATATTCACATTTAGACCCCGGTGGTTTTAATTCCGTTTTGGACCCGGGGTGGCGCCGTGACCCACGGCGCCGAGGTAACACGCGTCTCGGCGCCGTGGAGCACGGCTCGAGGTGCCGTGCCCACTCGGCTGGTGGCACGCTTGGCGTTGACGTGGCGGCACCTCGCGCGCGTGGATCGTGGCTCGAGCTCGGAGCCGTGGGTCGTGGCGCCGAGCTCGGAGCCGTCAGATCGTGGCGCCGAGCCGCCGCCACGTGGCGCCGAGCTCCTCGCCACGTCTGCGACACTCGGCGTCTAGGGTTTGCACCGATCGGGCTTTACGTTGTCGCAAAAAGAATTACTAGTTGTATTTTGTTAATTTTGTTACTAGTTGCGAGAACTGTAATGATTATAAGTTTTGTTAATTTTGTAGTTGTGAATTACAAAACAATTTGAAAAATTGTAAAACAAGTTTATGTTGATTGGCTCGTTGTAGATGCATAAAAAATATGGTAATTTTTTTAGGAACGATTGTGCGTAGAACAGTCGATATATAAAATGGTAAGTGACTTTTAAGGTATGATATGTTTTAAGGGTTTGCAATTCCGTGGTTTTTGCAAGGTTTGGTAATTTTGTAGTTGTAATATGGGAACGAATCGATGAAGTTGTAATAAAAGTTTATGTTCATTGCAAGTTGGACATGCAAACCAAATTATGCTAAATTTTTTGCCGAAGGATTGAGCGTAGAAATATCGATGCATATAGTGGTAAGTGATATTTCGAAGGTGAGTGATATTTTGACATGGCAGGCATGTGGCATGTGTGCAACTCTGTACTTCTAATGTTCAGAATTCCACCACTAGTCCTAACATGCATGCCTTAGGGAAAATAACTGCTGGGTCTATTACATTTTGTCTATTGGGTGTAGCGTGGTTGTTTCCCCTTTTGTCACGCTCAAGATGGCTCATTGCATCATTCTTCCTGTCACTCTTGGTCTTGAGAGCAGCCTCCCGAGCTTGAAGCTCCTCCTCCTGACGCTTGATGGTAGGTTCACGCAGACTTAACTGCTCCTGCCTCCTTTGCAACTCATCCTCCTTGCCCTTCAGACGGATTTGGTCCACCCTCACGCGGCGCTCTTGGTCAAGCCGCATCTGTCGTTCCACCTCGCGAGCCTGAGTCATCTTGACAAAATATTGTGCTTTGTTTTCCACCTCCACTGCCCGGTTATTTGGCCATGCCGGCGACACCCGATCCACCCATTCGATGAACCTGCAAGCCTATGTGTGGCGTGGTAGATGTCATCGATCAAGTTGAAAAAAGATAACGAGAAACAAATGATTTAGTTGTGGTCGTTACCACGAAGTCGTCATCCAGGTCAGGACATTTGAAGAACCTACAGCCGTATTTGGCTCGTTGTACTCGATCAGTCCAGACTCCCAACATCGTCCTAAAGCCGCAATGGCACTTCGGGCGCTCATACCACTCCGGCACTCCAAATGGGTCGGACCTCCAGGAAGACATTGTTGTGTAGTAGTATTGTGATGCCTTGAGGAGGAGATGTGGTATGGAAGACATAGGAGGGAGGCCTTTATGTAGGCAGGTTATCTGGTGCAGTGGGCATAGTCCATGGAGAGGATATTTTCGCTTTTCTTGGATTCCAGTGTAGCAATAAATGGCCCTATGTAGGCTTTTCAGAGACTATAGTCTCGTAATAAATTCATAGTTCGTAGCCTTTTCAGAGATTGGACCATTCAAAGCCTAGAAAGCTAAAGACCTACGCCCCTATATGTGTGCAGCCTCTGGGCCTACTCCTATAAAGGCTAAAGACCTCGCCCCTATATGTGTACAGGCTAAAGGCCTACTCAAATCCTGCGCAAGTCGGCATATCTTTGCCTCGTTTTGTCATGTCACCGAGCAAAATCTGAACTCTTTTGTCATGTCACTGAGCAAAGCTGCTCTCTTTTGTCATCTCACTGAGCAAAAGCTGACCTCTTGTGTCATGTCCCCGAGCAAAGCAGGGCGTGTTGTCATGTCCCCGAGCAAAAGCCTCTTTTTGGTGGTCACGCATTAAGCTGCCCGTTTGCTATAAGTAGCGGGGTTGGGGTCCCATGACATTGTGAATCGAACAAAGTAGTACCCTCTCTTTCGTGGTGAAACATACCATGTCCGAAGTCAAGGGCGATGGGATTTGGGTCACCGAAGGGCGACATTCCCTTAGAAGCGAGGATATGTTCGGTCCGCGATCGATTGATACCAAGCCGGCGTGCTCAACCACCGTGGCGAAATGCGACACAATGAGTATGCGGTCGTCCGGATCTTGGATTCCCGAACGATGGCGGGCGACGTTTCTTCCGATGCTCACGCTCCGGTACAAATTAGTAATGTTACATTTTGTATTGCTTATGGACCCTCGAAGTTTACCGTCATTTTTGTGCAGATGGCCAAATCGACTTCTCCCATCGGATCGACCCTCCTCACGAGCGGTATATTGATCGTTATGTGGGTACATTATGGGCTCGAATATGGGACTTGGAGTACCGAATAGAGAGTCTCACCGAGAAGAACAACGACCTCCGCGACGGATGCAACGCGAGAGGCAACGAGGAGGTCGTGAATATAGGAAGCTCTTATGATCCCACATGTTGCTGCGCGAACCCGAAGCTGCATATGTGCATGCCACTACCACGATGGACAACCACGTCCGAGGCGACCCCTCAAGATTTCTCCATGTGGGTGCCACGAGGCTCGTTTGGCATGTAGGTAAGAAGGTGTATGGTTGTGTTGTATTTTAGTTGTTGTGTTCGTTGGTGTGTTGATGGTGTAGTACTTGGTTGTGTTGTCATTTTTGGTACCCTCCATGTTTACCGTCGTTCTTTGTGTTGATGGTTGTAGTACTTGCTATATTTTATGTACGTGCAATCTATGTGTTGTTTCGTGTTGTGACTGGGCAAAGTCGTTTTATTTTAGGTCGTAGCCTTTTATTAGGTGTGCTTTTTCAGGAAGCATAAATTCATAAGCAAAAAATTCATAGTTCGTATCATTTGCAGTCGTTTGCAGTAAACATAAATTCATTGCAGGAATTATAGAACAACAAAGTACAGACTACGGATTCGTACACAAATATCACATGAATATAACATATACACATACATACAAACAAGTAGCTCATTACAACACGACCCACAAGCCTACACATAAATATCACTGCCTCCTAGCCTTACCCTTACCCTTACCAAGGGCGTCGGTGCCTGGAGTGTAACGGCTAGGCTCGCGGCGGCGTCTGCGTGGTACAGGCTGTGAAGGCCGAGTCTCGAGGCGCCTACGAGCCGAGACGGCCTATCTCATCGTAAGTCTGCTGCTCCACCTCGTCGCCGTCCTCACCCCTCGTCGGGAAAGTGTCGCTCGTGGGGATGAGCTCATGCCGTGTAAGACCCTCGCCGCGTCGGGTCCGAAAGTCGTGTCGTGAGGCACGTCTCGTCCCTCCCGCGCGGTGCTGCAACCACAACGACTAGCCGCACGACGTAGCTGACCGCTAGCCTCGTCATCCAACATTTTGTTAACCAACAAGATACGAAGATATTACGTACTAATTTTGTAAGTGGCTTTGTCGAAGCTTACCTCTAGGAAGGTAAGCGTCCGGCGCCGCCGATCGCCCCGGAGAAATGCTCTATGTCTGTCGGATCGCTTGGTGTTGTCCCGCAAACAAGCAAAAGAATGGATAATTTACTATATGTAGTGATATTTATATCTATTGGAAAATAAGCAATGAGATTGAACATTACCACGGTCCAGATCGTGCCGTCTCCACTGCGTCCCAAGGCGAGTCGATCGTCGTCGGCGTGTCTTCGTCGCCCGAGGCGCAATGTCGGCGTAGTCATCCCGAGTCCATTGGCCCTTAAGCTTTGACCGCGTGCACGCGCGGTACCAAACTTGGTACCGCGGAAGTTCTCGTTCTTTGTGCGGCTCGTCGTTGTCGTCCACGTGGTCCCGAAAGTGTCCCCACTCCTCAACGTACACGGGTGGTGCCGCTCAAGTCGTGACCTTCTTCCGCCGCCGATGATCAAATCGCATGTCACGTAAACCAAACGTTAAAAATAGAAAAACTCGTGCAATTGGATTCCAAGGTTAGAATTGAAATTGCATGCCACTTACTTGTGCAAGGCCACGACGTGGAGAATCTGCGCTCATCGCCACAAATGCCTCATACCAAATCGGCGTGCAACTCTATGTGGCGGTGATACTCAACAAAGATAGAAACAGATAAGAGGACACCTCTTCTGTAGAGGGCCTCGTCTATGCTGCATAGTGCGCTGAATCAATGGCCTCCACCTCCCGCTCGGCACGGCTCCCACTTAACCTGCATTGAAACAATTTAACGTTTAAGGTCATATACTAACAAATGAAAATCACGAAACCAAATGGAATTAACTTACACCGAGGCCGTGGCGCATCTAGCTCGTTCGTGTACTCTAGGTAGGCCCTCTTCGTCCGGCGTAGGGCACGAGACCTGGTCCCAAAGATATGCAAGTGTCGGACGTCGACGAGAGGAACCTCTGCGAACCACGGACGAGGAGGCGAAACTGTGGGACGACCAACTAGTAGACGACACCACATCCACAGCTGCAGGAGGTAGAGGCAACCACCTACTGTCGCGTTCGGCGAACTCCGACGACACGCCTCGCAGAGGTGGCGGTAAAGGAACGCCAACACCGGAAGCCAGGTGCATTGCCCGCCGTGTCCTGGGCCGGTGAGGCGGTGGATGTACATCCACGACGCGCTGTCCCCGTTCCGTCGGGAAGAGAACGCAGCCAAACAAGTGCGAGATCCATGCCCGCAATTATATGTGAAATGATATTAAATCAAACTATGTCAATTTAATCAAAAGCTCGATTAGGCGGCGAGTTGGCTCGATATCCACCCCTACCGCAGTAGTAGGCAATCGTGCGCTTTCGTCGCGTGTGCGGACACTCTGCGAAAGTCTGCCGGAGCCATGTGATCATAATCTGCAGAATCTGCGATGGATCGCCTCGTGACTCGTCCCGAGGAAGGCCTCTACTCGGGCTCTCCAACCAGCGAGCACGCACGGTCCGATCAGCGACGGCCGTGAATGGCGACACCAAGTATCTTCGAGTGTCTGGAGCGTAATAGTCATCTCACCGAAAGGGAGGTGGAAGTCGTGAGTCTCGGCCTCCACCTACATGATACAAAAAGAGGACTACATGTCGAGAATTTGAGGCGCACATAGCCGACCAACAATGAACACGCAAGTGGAGCAATGGTTTAGGAGAATACCACAATCGGTGCGGTGATGGCCGGGGTTGAAGGTGGGCAACCCACGGCGAACTCGTAAGAGATGGCGTCTAGGCCACCCTCTCCGGGAGGGAGTGTACCTCTCGTCGTACCGCATGTCCAGGAACCCGTCATGGGTTCGAGGACGAAGGATGGGCAGCTCCTGTATAGAATAGACCAATTTTTGTAGTTAATGCATCAATATAAACTCAAATTGTACAGGAAGTGATGAAGGCAATACCCCCCCCTCCGCGGTGAGCCGTCCTCGGTGGCTCTCCTCGTAGTACTGGTCTAGCAGGTGGAATTGCGCCATCCTACAAAAAAATTGAATTTGTCAGTCCAACATACAAGTAAACAAAAAATTGAACATGCATAAAATATGGAAAGAATAAGAAATTAAATAAGAAACATAGCAAATTACATATGAAAAAATAACTAGACGAACTATGAAACATAACGAATAACAAGCACTCGCACCTGACTAAGTGGCCAATGGCATGTGCGTGAATTGTGGCCAAGTCTACCACATCTGCTACATTGGTTCTGCTCGGGGTTAGTAAGAAAGGGGGTTGCTCTCCCTCGCCTCGTTGTTCCTTGAAGCTGATCCATAACCATCTTGTGTCTCGTCCTTTTCCTGGTTCCACGTTTGTTCCAACGGCTACCCGTATCCGCAATGTATTTGGGCCCGGTGTACGGTGGCCACTCTCCTCATCCCGATAAGGCTCAAACGGGAGACCACGTAAGCACAAGGTTGTCAACACCGAACTCCCGAGGTATCTTGCTCTCGTAGTCAAAGTTGCGATGCCTCATTGCTGCCACATAATGAGAACATGGAAAGTGGTGCGCCTCGGTTTACCACATGTGCATGAGAAATCAATAAGGACAACCTTATGCCTCCTCGTCGGCGGAGCTCTCCATAGGTCGTTGTACCACCCTTTCTACAACCTCGTAAGTGCCCGTGGAGTTGTCAAAACAATGTACCTCATGTGCCTCAACCCTCGCCTTTGCCTTTTCAAGGTGGCGCTTCGGTTTTGGCGCCCATCTCTCTTGTTTACTCTGTAGCGCCATTGCATGTGTGTGTCTTTCGTTGAACCAGGCAACAAGCTTGTAAAAGGTGAATGATACTATAGCATTGACGGGCATACCACGTATACCCCTAAGCAAGTTATTGAAGGATTCGGCCATATTGCTTGTCCGAAACTCGTACCTCCAGCCACCATCGTCATGAGCCCTTGTCCATTTGTCGACATCTCTCATCAATCCCGACAACCACTTTGTCTACCTTCTGCGTTTGTTGCGATATTAAGTCGCTCCAACTTCTCCGGAAGAACTTGACCTCAAGCATTCGAGCGACCTCCTCGAGCAGAGGAAAGTTATCCTTCGTACCATCCTTACGGAGTAGATTCTCGACAAGATGCCGAGTGCACCAACGGTGGTGCAAAGGTGGATACCCGGTATCTGCTCTTGTCACGGCAGCAAGTATGCCACGGTGTCTATCGGATATGACACCCACCTCCCTACCGTGGCCGACCACGTGCCTCCGAACGAGCCGCAAGAACCATCCCCACTGTCTTTGTTCTCCTCTCAACCAAAGCAAGCGCCAAAGGAACCAACGCGTTGTCTACGTCACAGAAATGGCTATCGGCGTGCCCGGTACTTGCCAAGAAGAAGCGTCCGTCAATGGAGAAGACGGGACGACAATGCCGAAAGGCCTCGATGGGTCGAGCAAAGCACCGAAAGCACGGAAGAATATCGCATCCCATCTTGAGTCCATTCGTTTGGTTTCGGACGTACTCATAATGCATGCTGGATTAACCGCTTTGATTGCATTGAAGAGTCTTGCAATCGCAAGTACCCATCTTCCCGTCCCCATATATCATCTTCCGGATGCGTTGCTTTGCCCTCCATGCTTTTCCATACCTTATCTCGTATCCAAATTTCTCCTTAACAATCCCAGCAAGTGTCTTCACCTTCATATTAGGTTCTCCTTTACTATGTGACACGGTGACTTGGCAATAATGGTAGAGGTCAGCGCGATGCTTCGCTTGAGCTCGCCGGCACAAGTGTGTGGGCCAACGATTCTTGTGATCTTGAACTTTCCGTGTCCTTCTGTTTCCTAGCACAAACCCTCCATTCACATGTTTCCTTCTACACACAACTGTACCTCCGCTCCACATAAGAATGCCTCACCTTGAATGGCCTTTTACGAATCATCAATACTCCTGCAGCCACCTTCTCAATGCGGACAAGTCCTCAAACATCATGCCCTTCTCAATTGTCATGCTTGAACCGCCTCGGGAGCATCTAGCGCTCGTCATCCCTTCCTTCGCATAAGCCCCATGAGAATGCCTAAGATCGCTGAATTCATGAACCGATGGATCCCGGCGAGGCAATAACGCTGATCGACTCAATATCACTTTCGGTCGACTCTCCAAAAGGGCGGTCATCGTCGAAATCAACGGCCCTTGCGATCTCGTAAGGTGCAGATCATCCACAATTTGAACATCCACACCGTTGTTGGAGTCCTGCAGACTTCTTCAACGTTGCGGATGGAGCAACGGGAGGAACACCAATATTATCGGGAATGTCTCTGCATCATAAGCACGAAACGATGGGATTGAGACAAAAACAACAATGACGGAAAAGGCTAAAGTGTGGCTCGACACTTCTGGGATGATCTGAGGCCGCCACAACATCATCGATCCGACATTCAACTCGAATCGGTTGAGAAATCTGAACCTCGTTCGGGCGAGATAGAGCATCGGGCACCTCGTGCTCTTCTTCCACATCCACCGCAAGATCCGTGCGGAGGGTCAAAGGGTGCTGATCACCTAGTTCGGTGAATAACCGTGAGGGTGGGATCAATGGACACCTTCCGCACAACAAGGTCCAAACATTTTAACTCATTCCGCATAACCAATCTGACATATTTGTCCCACTCATCCTCACAACCAATTAAGATCAACCGCCTGAGAATTATGTCTTTCGAACCGTAGTGAAGTAACCCTCAACCGTGATGCTCTCCTCGTTTCCATGACAATGTAGCTCCTCCCGAGCCCTAGCAACCAACTCACTAAACGACGGCCGATCACCAATATCGAGGCACCCTTTGCATTTCAACAAATCGAACATTTCCATAATCATCACTTGTCACACTGCGTCCATGATATATGGTGACTAGGTTGTCCATCTAGTTCATACAGAAAACATGGTGAGCATCTTTTGACAAAGAGGGAAGCATGGTAAAGGAATAACAAGGGGCAGTACATCTTAAATAACATTAGCTACATGTTTAACATAAACTAACTATTGATAATATCATGCACGATGCATGCACCGAACTACCATGATCGCAAGTCCAATTCTTACAAAGCTATTGAAGGAAGAAAGATTGGTAGGAGCAATCCAATTCAAAGGCAGAATTTTGCTACTCTGATCTGATCTAGATAACCCATTAAATGCTTCAAAGACAATGGTTGATAAAGACACGTAGCAAAAGATTTGGATCGCGGTATTCCCACGACTACCATGTGCCACACTCAATCCATTTCGCCAACAAAAGTATTTACTTGGCGGTGCCAATTTCGAAGATTAAATGTAAAAGCTTTGCGCTCGGCAGAATCGTCGTCAAGCATCGACATTACATCATCCATCATAGATCTGGCAGCGAAGACAAATGCCGATGGTAGACAGAGCTAATAACAAATAATACGCACAACACCATAGCTACAAATTTATCATTACAAGAAGTCTCATCATCCATCCACCCACAATTAACTAATGTATAATTGCACAAACACAACTTCTTAGTAAACTCTCTTTTTTTAAACACGCAATTTCAATTTGAAAGATTAAGGATGCTTGACCTTAGACGGGAGGCGGCCGAGGCGCGGGCGCGGCCGGAGACGCGGAGCGGCCGGAGACGCGGAGGCGGCGAGGCGGCGGCACTGCGGGCGGCGGCGAGACGCGGGAGGCGGAGGCCAGCGGCACCGCAGGCGCGGCCGAGACACGGCCGGCGCGGCGCCGCGCCGGAGGAGCGGCGGCGGAGTTCTGCGGGCCCCGGAGAGGCGGGTGGCCGGGAGGCGGCGCGAGGAGGCGGCGGCGGGAGGCGGGCGCCGAGGAGTCGAGCGGCGAATGAACACGCGGGCGCTCGGCGCCGCATAAGTGGCCGTGGCTCGGCGCCAAGATCTACGGCTCGAGCTTGGCGCCACGACCCGACTCGAGCTCGGAGCCACGATCCACGGCGCCGAGGTGCTGCCACGTCAGCGCCACGCAGGCGACCAGGTTGGAGTGGGCCTGCGACCTCGGAGCCATGGACCACGGCGCCGAGACGTGTTACCTCGGCGCCGTGGGTCACGGCTCCGACCCCCTGGGTCCAAAAACGGAATTAAAACTACCAGGGGTCTAAATGTGAGTATTTTTCAAAAAAAGGGTTTAAATAGAAAAAATTCGGACGGCCAAGTGACATCGTGCGCTATCCAACTCAGCAGATGAAAGATGGTGTCGCTGGGCAAGGTTTGGCCATTTGACATGATCATAGTATCTTTCTAACTACTAGTTTTACTGCTAATGATAAGTGTTATGTCGGGAAGGGAAAAATCAACATTACTATCTTGACCCGGACGTTCGGAGCTGCTACAAGACAGACAGCAGACAGCCAGAAAAAAATACTGTTTGTGACGACATCATCTTGATGTCACAAGCTATGGTAAAAGGAGGTCAAGTTATGCACAACCCCCTTTATTGGTACATCAACAAACAAACGAACTGATGGCCTTTACAGACAAAAAAGAATCAACCCAGAATATACAAAATGCACAGCTAATCCTTTCAATTTTCAGTGTTTCAAAATGCCTACTCTTGGTTTCTCTTCAGTTCTGGGACCTAATGTTGTCAGGCAAGAAGAGATACCGGAATTTTGAGTCGAACGGGATGATGCTAAAACTGCGCACTCCAAGAAGCCGCTGCTTGCGCGACGATGAAGTATCTTGGATCGCTGCGACTTGGTCCGGTGTTAGGTGACGGCAGATCCAATCGGCAAGCAGAGAGTCCTCCACGGTGCCCTTGGCATAGCTCTGCAGTAACTTTGGGACTAAGAGCTTCCCTTTGTCATTTATGCCAACTGATGCTTGGATGTAGTCTCTCATTGATTCTTGAAGCTCCTGCCGAACATTCTCGGCGGAGAGAATCCTGACCTGTTTGATAGCAATTTGTCATTTCCAAAATGTGGATTGGCAGGAACTCAGATTCCACGATTCTTATGTTTTTGCTAGGAATACTGGAACAACTCAAAAAGCAAAACCAGCTCTGAAAGATTCTGTCTTATCGTGTTTTAGAGATGTACAGTAATGCTCATTGCACAAATGTTAATACTAGCAGTGATGAAGGTTTTAACTCTCAAGGTCTCAAAAATAAAAAAAAGGTTTCTCAAGGTCTCAAAAATATATAAAAAAGGTTTTAACTCTCAGGAACTAAAGATGAAAACACATGAAGTATTTCATCTGAATTATATAGCGCATCCTTATAGTTAATTTTATCAAGCTAAACCAAGAGTACAACAAAAACATGCTGGTAGCTTTGGTTTCTTTAACAGATTGCGCGTGTATACATACATGTTCACAGTACAGACTAAGATAAAGTCGATTCACTTACAGCAGGTGAAGAGAACATTCCACAACAAAGTGCAAACAACACCAGGGGCTCGGTCTCATCCACCGAGTATTTCTTGTGCTCCTCGGTAACTCTGAACTTGTGAAGGGCTAACATCAAAGACTGAAAAGAAGGAAAACAGTTAAACAGCAAGATGCATCGCAACTTGCATGACAAACAAATGAAACTGACAAATGAGGAACAGAGTAATACAAGTTGTGGCCGGTGTACCGGAGTCTTCATCTTTAGAATCACAAACTCTATTTCAGCTGCACTGAAGGACTGTCCACCAACCATGTAACAGGCCTGCAAATTTAGCTCAAGTTGGTTAAATATATTATTAAAGACATGAGTATAAATCAAAGAGATACTACATTAGACAAACCTTTTGCATTAGCGAGAAAAGCTTAATGTCATTCCCGGGAACCCCATATGCTAAATATGCCTGCAAGAAAACATGGACAACATTCAGCAAGCAAGCAATCATGAGCAACAGATATGCATGACCCAGAATAAATGGCAGTGCGAACACAGAGCAGGAACTGGTTTTCAAATAAATCACTCACTAGTACTACTAAGAAATTGGAGCTACTACAAAAACTATGGTGACATAATACTAAGCAATGTTGCCTTCAAAATTTCCACTTCATTAAAAGAGCACACTATTTTGCTTAAGGAAGAACGAATACAAGTTCATCTTTCTATCTATGCTAAACAAATCAGTGACAGATGGTACTTAATGCATTATTAAGGCATTGTACAGGTTAATCCAAAATGCTAACCGCTCATCTTTCTATCTATGCTAAACAAATCAGTAACAGATGGTACTTACATGCATTATTAAGGCATTGTACAGGTTAATCCAAAATGCTAACCGCTCATTGCTGTTCATACAAGTAGGGTCAACCTTTGATAGTTGCTCCACGAGGGACCTGCAGACAAGAATAGCTAAAACAGTAAATGGCAATGCCTTAAAAGTCATGTTATGGCATGAAGAACATCATTTGTTTACAAAACCAACACCAACTAGTGCTTTATTGCATTATAAGGTAGAATAAAACAATTCCGAAAACTTCAATTACAAATGCAGCTTCTATGGTAACATTTTTCTCACATATGTAATATGGCGTCATATCATGTGCTTCATTATTACTCTAGTTCCTCGAAATTCTACCAGACTGTTAGATTAATAGCTTTAGACAAGGGTTCAATAGGAAACCTGAACTTTTTCAGAGAATCGGATGCATATTCAAGTTGTTCCTTGCCAACATACATCCAAGATACTTCAGCTACCGAACAATAGTTTCCAATGTCTCTTCGGGCTTCATTCACATTAACATTGTATGGATCGAAGTTTCCTACTTCATCAATAATATCATCACCGTGGTTTAAGTAAACCGAAGGACTTCGTAGCACTGAGGCCATTAAGGATGAATCTGACACAGACGTCAATGAAGACACCTTTGGTGATATCTTGGATGATTCAGATAAACGAAGAAAGATATCTCTCATGCAGCGCACCATCTCTTCAGAGAGCTGATTTGGATTGTTCCAAACATTTCCATTCATGCTGCTTTTCTTCAGATTAGATTGGCCAAATGATAATGCATCTAGTGTCTGATCTTCTTTGCCTTCTTTTTCCATAGAGCATGGCTCTTGCATCTGCAGGAACAAGTTAAAATTTCTTTACTGATAACTTCAAATATTTTGCATAGAGTACAACTGATAAATATGCATGAAATAAGACCTCTTCATCTTGGTGTTTTTCCAGCAATATATTTGAAAGGACATCTTGGTGCTCTTGTAGCAGCCCATTTAGAGATACCAACTCTCTATCATCACCCTCTTTTCCAACATCCTGTTGGTCTTCAAGTTCAGGGAATAAATCTTCATGCATTGGCTCAGATTCTCCAAACTTCAAATCACTTAATGTTGATATGTGCTTAGAAAGTTAAATAAAGAAGCTGTCAGTAATTGCATACCAAAAGAAGAACTTTAAAATGAGATTGTTACTATAAAGAAAACTTACTTCCTCCGTGTATAGTTACAAGTTGATGACGGCTGGTCAAGTGATGATGCAGATAGTACGCATCCTGGATTATTTTCTGCAAGTAGCCTTTCATTCCTTACATGACACAGTTGGTAGCGTAAGTCATATAGATCCTTCTCAAGCTTTGAGACGGTAATCTCCAAGGAAGCTATGCTAATTATTAGTTCCTGCGCCTGGAAATGAAATGTTAAAAATAATGGGAATTGCTAAACAACATTCGAGTGGTTTTTTTTATTCAGAGCACTCAGAGTTTTTTCCCATATATACAACATTTTTCGCCTATATATGCAACATTTTTTCCTATGTATGTAATATTTCTCGGCTATAAAATATCGCATACATAAGAAAAATATTATATACAGGGAAAATGTTGTATACATAAGGTAAAAAATGTTGTAAACATGGACGAAAAATGTTACATATATGGGGAAAAATCTGAGTGTTCTTAATCACAAAAAATACTCGAATCCCTCCTAGATAGCACTAAAAATAATATTAGAGGGTAGCTATCTACAAACACATGAAACAAATTTCTAATATATGTAAGGGGTGCACCTTGTTTGGAAGCTTTGTAGAGGACTGTATCAGGGAGGCATTATGTGCGATGGCATCTGTCAACGCCAGATGCAATTCGATCTCTTCTTGGAGTTGCCACTGCAATTTCCTAACCTGTAGTATGTAATCACATCCGAGAATATTAGTTCTTATTCTTTTGAACTTGCAAGACGCATTGTTCCATAACCAAAGTAAGAACTTTCATCAATAAGAACTTCCATTTAACAGGAACACAAGTCATCAGAACTCAAAACAAGCAGAATTATTTAAATTTTAAACAACATTATACTACAGATACCAAAATTGTAAGATGATGAAGCAAGAAAAGGACTCACTTCCTGCTCGAGCTGCGATCTGTACCGCCGCATGCCGCCCCTTCGGTTCCCTTCCCATTTGCCACTACCACCATTGCTGCTATCATCCTACAAAGGAAACACCAGAGCAATCAGGTTCACGGATCACCTGAAACAGTCCTAGAGCCAAGAAACAGACAAGATTGCCGGTTGACGATGAAGCCGGGGTCGAAAACATCTAAAAAATTGCAGAACGGAATGCAGCAAACAGAGTCAAAACCCCAGCATCTACAACACGAGACGGGCGAAGAACAGCAAGGGGAAAGTGACATTTCATTTGGGGCCCTCGAAACAAAATTTTCGCACGCGAGCAGACAGCTTGTCTGAAGCTGATGGTGCCCTGCGCTGCCCAATACGGGAAGCACAAAAAACAGCACTGCATTTGCAAAATTCTCGGAGCAAAAATCCTCGCACAAAGAACAAAAATTGCACGTCAATTGCGTGGATACTTGACACTTCTATCAGATGGCAGTAATTAACGCTAGCCGAGAAGAAGTTTGAGGAAGAGAGAAGAATGGGCTTTTGATCAAGAAGACAAGAACCACCAACCCCGGAGCAGCTCGCCGACGCCGACGCGTCGCTGCTCCCCGGCGCCGCCAGATGCGCCGGCCGCTGCGTCGCGCGCGCCGAGCCGCCCGATCTCCTCCCGCCGCCGCTAATCCTCTGCATCGCCCTCTGGATCGAGCCGCCCCTGCACACACAGAGACCAAGAAAAGAGCCAACTTTGAACAAAATTGCTTGAGCCGAAGCACATTTGCAGGCAAGACCCAGAGAAACAAGAGGCCAAGACTGACAGGGTCACAGAGTGCATCTTCCGGCCACGGCTGCAGCGGTGGCCAGGGCGTCCTCCGCGCGGACGCACAGCATCCACCACCACCGCCACCAATTCTTTAACCTCCCAGAGTCCCAGCAGAGTACGGCGGTACAGCCTCGGCACTAAACTAACCCACTTAAGACATACACCCGGATACAAGGCAAACGACAAGACAGCAGCTCCGCACAAATGACACAACCTATCGCTAATCACTGACGTTGGTGGTGACGATGATGGGTGAGTTCTGATTTAAGGCAGCGGCCGATGTTTTTTTCCCTTGAGCGCTTGCGTAAACCAACCAAACGATAAATCACTTGAATATAATAAACCGTTTTTTAAAAAATAAATAAACTATCTTATTTATTTATTGGAGAAAAATATAAGCTAAAAAAATGGAGCCCATTGCTGCCATGACTAGCTAGCTACTACTAGCTTATAAGCCTTTTGTTCTTTTATGTTTTTGGTTTTTTCGAAAATCGAAACAAACGGAATTTTTTAAAGCGGATTCTTCAAACAGCTTTCCGAGTCCAAAATTGTATGTATGGTCCATATTGGCATATCTATTGTCCACTGTCGTATTAAAAAACACAAACAAAATCTATTAACCACAGCAAAAACCATCAACCACAATCTACAAGAACAAGGCCATAGTTGCACCCACGCCAGTGAAACCACACCTGTCGCCGCCTTCTTCTCTTTAATAATGATTTTGTTGAGACATTGTCGAGGCAAGGGCACCTGAAAAGGCAACGGGAATGATAGTACAAAGCATGTACAACAGTGTGACGCCAGTTATCTTTAAACCTTACCGCGTATGACACAAGATGATGTGGATGAGAGAGAAGACGTATAGGGAATTGGCTGTTTCTCTATTACAACACGATAAACAAGATATTATACATGAAGGAATTATTTATACAGATATATAAAAGATAATCCATTATAAAGCTGTATTTAGTGATGTTGATGGATAATATAGAAGGTATTATAGACGATAGTTGTCTATGGCTAGGTTCTTTTGGGCTTGCTGCTTGTGGCTTTTGATATTTTTTGCTACAATAATTAGCTTTCAAACGGTGCATTTTTCAAGATGGAGTCTATAAATCGATTATAGTAGACATTCTACTGACTTCAGTTATACCGACCAAAATCACATACGATTGTCTCTCTTTTCGTACTCTCACTCGAGCAAGCAGAATTAAAAAACTATAAGTCAAAAGTCATAAGCTATAGTCTAAAAAAACCCACCCTATATAGTTGAATGTGCCCTTAGGAAGTGCTCCATCCGGCTCACGACTTCGATTGTGTGCTTTGGTTTCTGATTGAAGTTGTACTATAACGGTTGTTAGATTTTTAAGAAAAAAGTGAGGAAAAATAGAAAGATTGAGAAAAATCAAAAAATATTATATCGTCATGGACAATATAAAGGAAAAAAAGAGAAAAAAAACCCAAAACCTAAAACCTAAAAAAAAAGCTAAAATTAGAAATCTATATATTTTAAGTGATTTCTAATTTAAATAAACTGGGAACTAAAAAAAAGACAAAAGCTGAAGCACTTTCGGTGCTAGTTAGCTGGCCAAGCTCACCTCAGGTTCAGGTTGGTCAATTTTGGTTGGGCTGCGTGGTTTGCCAGTGGGGACCGCCACGTAGCCAGAGGGTGTTGAGTTCAGAGTGAAGTGAGATGGTTTGGTGGAGTTGGTGAGTAATCGTGCCCTGTGGCCGAATGCACTTGAATTCGGTTGGCGAGAATGCAGAGCGTGTCGGGACTGGAATCCTCAAATTTCACGCGTAGGAGGGAGGAGAGCCCAGCCCAGCTCTTGACTCTTGTATAGTTGTATGGTACAACTCCTAGCTGTTGGTGTTGTACTAGTCAGCAGGAGTATGTTTTTATGTTTGGTGTTCATAAATGTGTCTGTACTACTTGGAGTAGGGTTTATGTTGTTGTTGTTGTTTAGTACTTCTAGCTCTTGTATTATTGTATAGTACTACTCCTAGCTGTTTGGTGTTGTATGATTGATCGGGTGGTCACCACAAGTCCACAACTGCTGAGTTACTTGTGTTTAATGATGCCATTGTGTTTGCAGTACTAATCCTACGTGGTACTACTACTGCCTCTACCAGATCTTGAGTGCAGCTTGCCATCTTGAGGGGAGCGACGTTTGTTTTGGATTATGTTGGAGGTACACGTAGCAGTAAAACTGTTTCTAGCCGTTAACTACTCCTACTGCTACTAGTAGTAGATCTTGATCGCTTTTGACGAAGATCTGTTTTGTTGGGCATGAAAGTTCCTAGGTAAGTTGAGTCCGTAGCACTCAAACGTACCAGCAATCCGGGTGATGGCTTCAGTCTGGGTCGTGATCTCCGCCGGGAGCGCAGCTGGAGCCGAGAAGCGGCTGCTTTTTCTTCGTTTGGCCAGCCACCCGCGGCAGGAGACGCGCTTTCCTTGCGCCTTTCCCGTTGGTGTACTCCATAAATATTTACTTTATTTTTTAAAACATACAAATTTCAGCGAACGATTAATTTGTACATTACGGTAACTGAATTTTCTATAACTATAATTTTGTACGCATGTAAATTTTCTACTGATGCTAATTTTCTAAAACTATGTTCCCTAAATTATACACAACTACACGCTTCTATGGCTGTTAATTTTCTAAAACTACATTTTAAAGAAATTTTGTATGCCAAATATTTAACTATTTATATCTGCACCTACACCTACCGTTGCTTCTTTCTCTCATCTCCGTTTCTACGCCTGCTAATTTCCTATAACTACGTTAACTAAATTTTTCTATACTAAAAATTGTACTAAATTTTATATACTAAAAATTTTCTATACTAAATTTTATACATCTACAATTTTTACTAACACTAACATTAGATAAAAAATATACTACAAATACAATATACCAAATAAAAAGATACCTAGATCTGACTCTTCCTCTTCTCTCCTCCCACTTCTCCTTCCTCCCTCTCCTCTCCTCCTTCTCCTCTTCTCCCCCTCCTTCCTCTCCTCTTCTCTTCTCCTCTCTTTTCTTCTCTCAGCCGAGCGACTGGTTTGCAGAATGGGTGGTGGGGGGGGGTCGAGTGCACGGCCCTTTTTAAACTCCCCTGTCGCCCGAGCGTTGGACGACTGGTGCTCCAGTCGCCAACCGTTAGGCGATTGGAGCTCCAGTCGCCCAACACTCGGGCGATAGTAATTATTCGCCCAACTGTTACCATATTGGCCGCGTGTCGTTTCCCCGTTGGACGACTGGCTCCAGTCGCTCTCTCATGGGCGATTAGAGCTTATTTGTGTAAAAAAATATTGCCGTAGATATATTTCTATAATTTTGAATAAAAAATAGATTATTCATATAAAAATTTTAGCTTATAAGCCTTGCTTCTTTTATACTTTTGGTTTTTTTTTTGCTTTGTGTACATTAGCCCTGTGGCCGCATGCACTTGAATTCGGTTGGCGAAAATGCAGAGCGTGTCGGTACTGGAATCCTCAAATTTCACGCGTGGGAGGGAGGACAGGGGAGAGCCCAGCCCAGCTCTTGCATAGTTGTATAGTACTACTCCTAGCTGTTGGTGTTGTACTAGTCAGCAGGAGTATGTTTTATGTTTGGTGTTGCATAAATGTGTTTGTACTACTAGGAGTAGGGTTTATGTTGTTGTTGTTTAGTACTACTAGCTCTTGTATTACTGTGGGCATATTCTTTATCTCAAAAGTTAGCAGTTTTTGATTTTTGCTGTAGTACCTAACTTTCAAACAGGGTATTTTCTTAAGACGTCTACAAGTTAAACGATCTACACGTTAAAAGTTCAATATTTGTACCAGTTAAAATCGCAAGTAAGTATCTGTCTCTTCGTAATCTGTACCGTAAACAGCCAAAATTCAAGAGTTTTAACTAAAAGCTATAAACCACAGTCGAAAAGAACAGGCTTTATTGTACTACTCCTAGCTGTTTGGTGTTGTATGATTGATCGGGTGGTCACACACACTGCTGAATTACGAGTGTTTAATGATGCCATTGGGTTTGCCAGTACTAATCCTAGTTGGTACTACCTCCACTGGATCTCGAATGCAGCTTGCCGTCTTGGGGAGGGCGACGTTTGTTTTGGATTATGTTGGAGGTACACGTAGCAGTAAAACTGTTTCTAGCCGTTAACTACACCTACTGCTACTAGTAGTAGATCTTGATCGCTTTTGACGAAGATCTGTTTTGTTGCGCATGAAACTTCCTAGGTAAGTTGAATCCGTAGCACAACGTACCAGCCATCCGGGTGATGACTTCAGTCTGGGTCGTGATCTCCGCCGGGAGCGGAGCGGAAGCCGAGAAGCCGCTATTTTGGTGGTGATCAGTTGGGCTTAAAAGCTCATGACTTATAACTGAAAATACTATAGCTGACTAAAAAAAACATTGTAGCTGATAGAGGCTTATTCAGCATAATTAAATTTAAAAAATTTTAAAAATATAAAAAAATATGTTAGCCCAATATGTATAATACAAACGAATACAGAAAAAAAAGAACCGGCAAAAAAACTCAACAAAAAGCCAAAAGTTCAGAAAAAGACGAAATTTATGAATAGTGAAAATAAGCCAGAAGCTAGAAGCTCAAACCGAACCGATCAGGGCCATTTCTTCGTTTGGCCAGCCACCCGCGGCAGGAGACCCGCTTTCCTTGCGTCTTTGCTGTTGGTGTACTCCATCAAGAACCGTTTTTCGCAGGCCTGTTCTGAAGTTACTTGGTTTTTTATTTTTAACTAAAATAGCATTGTAGTAGCTATTAATTTTTTTAAGATATTTAATTAAAAATAAAAATACTGTTATAGCTGTATAGATAATATAAAGAAAAAATATATTTAAAAATTAACATATTTTAAAATGTAGAAGTCATTGAGAAACGGGCACATCCGCGCGCAGGTCAGTCAGTGCCAGGTTGTGCGTAGAGATGGCAACGGGTAAATACCCGTCGGGTATAGCCAAACCATACCGTGCGATACCCGCACCGCACTGCTACAATACCCGTACGCACTTTGCGGGTATAGAAACTTACCCATACCGTGCAGCAGCGGTATTTATACCGACGGGTAACCCATACCCGAATTGATAAGGGTATATACGGGCTGCGTATATATACGAGTGTGGGTATTTCCATCAACCGTTTGAATATATATATACGGGCCACGGTATATGTACATTGCTATATCTAATATACACCGGTCGGGTATATTTTACCAGCGGGTATGCGGGTGCGGTAGTATACACCGCACCCGCATACCCGATGGGTAGAGATTTTTGCCCATTAGCATACCCGCGGGTGAAGATATCTTTCCATACCCGCCTCCTTATC
Organism: Dendrocalamus sinicus; assembly: GCA_036346575.1. NCBI lineage: Eukaryota > Viridiplantae > Streptophyta > Magnoliopsida > Poales > Poaceae > Dendrocalamus > Dendrocalamus sinicus. The sequence continues at coordinate 2,177,092 of CM070657.1, read as the reverse complement.
GGGTAAAACCCATCGGGTACTCGGGTTTCGGGTACCCATTGCCATCTCTAAGGTGCGTGTTTGCGTGCAGTGCCAGTGATCAGGAATCTACCTCCACTGCTACTGCTCTTTTTACTCCGTACGTGTGTTTCACTGGGGAAGTAGATTTGAGTGAGCAGTGACTGGAGCGAGTTAATTCGATTCAATGCGGCCGGCACGGACTGCGATGGCCTCTATTCAATCCCTACATATGCGTGGTCCAGTCCACGATCCCTACATAATCCATTGCTCGTGTCCCGCCGCCAACAAAGCTTTCATGTGTTCTTAATAAAAATATTATTTAGTAGAAAATGTAAAGATTCGTAATAGTAAAAATTAAAATATAATCGTTTATACTAAAGACAACATCTCAAATAATATAAAAAAATTAAAAATAATTTAAAAAATTACAAATTAATTCGATGATTCTTCATGCCTTGGAACCGATTAAAAGATTACAACTAGTTCTACTAATATGCAATTCCACTTAACTTCCATTGTCCCTTCTAAAAATATCTGTATTCACTATTCACATTCGAGATAGTGAAAATCGACTTAAAACTATTTATTCACACTTATGAAATACTTGGTATTTGTTCACAGAATCACAGATAAGAGGTGGAGAATATGTATTTCAATTTATAAGCAATGATTCGTAAGAAACTTATTTCACAGATTCACAGCAAAGTGCTCAGATGAAAACATGACATGAAGCTCAGTAGCTCACACATCTGAAATACTTGTCATATAGATATAGACTACTCAAACTTAAAAATGTGGAGAACATGGATTTCAATTCATAAAGCATAAGTATTAATTTAAAGACAACTGAGCCAAATCCAGTAATGTACCACATCTAAACAAGATCTAAGCATCGAAAGTAAAACAAAGAAGAAACATATGCCAAATCCACCACATCCATCCAGTCATCCACGGATCTATCATCTACCTAGCTTAGAAGTACAAAACTATAAACTATAGGGGTACACAAGCAGAGCAAATCTACCGTCTCACATCTAGATTCTCTGACATGGGGCTTCTTTGGTTGGAGAAGATGAACTCGCCCTAGTGCTATAGGCTCGCAATGCGCAGGTGCGCTGGCTCATGGCGCTTTAATCTCTAGCGCTCTGCCGCATGACCTCCGAAGACCGAACCGTGGCATGGACACCCATCGTCGCTAGGTGCCAAACGAGTGCTAAGAGATGGAGAGACGATTAGGCGCCAAATGAAGAGATGAGAGACTGAGTGAGACACGGTCTCACAAATTGGATATGAACATGATGATAGTGGGTCTAAGCCAGTATCGATGGGATGGAAAAATGGGCCAAAAGGATCTGACGTTAATTTGGGCTAACTGGGTATGAACAGAACGAATTTAGCCTAACTACTAGTATACATATGTATATCTTGTACATAGGCCAAATTACGGCCTACCAGATGGATGAATTACGGATTTTTTTTCCCGGTCGCATGACTAACGTGTTGTATACCTCCAATCTCGATCACTAACTTTTAGTTATGTTAGTAACTGAAGATATCAAAAATAAGAACCCGTGACACATGGTAGTGTATATATTGCTCCCATGCTCGATACATGCCTTGAATTCCGATAGGCATCTCCAATGGTCTGAGTCAGCTAGCTATATGCATGTACACATCAGCATATATCCTATGTGGAGGAAAGAGAGTATGCAAAAAAAATCGAGCTAGCTCTTCCTTAAGCACTAGTCTATAACACCAAATGAGGCAGCCTCTATAAATTCTGTGTGTGCATGTAAGCATCAAATAGCTATCCTTTATAGATAGTTCTTTAGAATGCTAGCTTTAGTGTGTACTATATAAATGATGTGGAAGTCTTAGGGCATGTACAATGGTATGAGCTAGTTACTAGCTCTAAGATAACTTCTCCAATGATATTAACTTTTAGCACATAGCTCATAACATAAATAGTCCTACATGACATCCTCATATAATCTTGGAATGTGTGTATGAGACTAGCTCTTGATCAAGAGCTAGCTTTTCTCTCTCTTCTATTAAAATATGAAATAATATGTTTAGAGTTAGCTCATAAATCACCATTGGACATGCTGCTAGCTATAACCATTGGAGATGCCCTTAGCACTAAACAATTGGTGTTCAAGTCGGAAGGGAATATATGGGTGCATGCATGCATCAGTGCATGCGTCAATAGCACCCCGGGGAACCCCAACGTACTGATTCTTCATGTGGGCTTCTTGTCGTCCTGCGCCCGAATCTTGAGGCAACATCCTCTAGGCTCTCGATCGATCAACGTAGTATATTATTGCCAATATACTAATGATCACTAGCCTCACGTATCCAAGCTAGGGAAACGCCGATCGATCTGGAACCTGATATCACGAGATTCATGGTATGGTTCTAGCTAACTCCTGCTATGGCACTGGTACACATGTGTTTGTATTTTACATATACTTTTTCCACTGGCCACGGCTCAGTTTAAAAGTGAAAAAGATAAGATAAAAGGCCGAGAAGCCTTTTTGGCTAAAAGTTTTTTTTGTATGAATTGTTTTGCTAAAACATTTTTGGATAATGATGCAGATAAGGTCACCATTTGGTAATTTTTTGCTAATTTTTTTGGGTATTCAGCTGAATATCTATGAATTGAGCTAGATCCGTTCGTGTGTGTTCTATAGTTATTAAAACCACATCGGACAGCTTAGTTAAACCAGAAAAAAATAGAACCGACACTACATCGGCTCGATTTACTTCAAAAAGTGTCCATACAATTAGACTACAAAAACAGACTAACCTACTGGTTTTTAACAAAACCATTGAACCGGACGGTTTCAAATGAATCAAGCGGTTCGTGTTAACACACCAGGCCTAGGACAACAGAAGAGAAGGGTGGCTCGTTTTGGCCCAGCCCAATTGGCCTACTGGTGTATCTGGAGGCGAGAGCTAGGGATCCCTAACACAGCCGCCATCTACACTTCCTCTCTCCCTTTTTCCTCTCTCCCAATCGAGGTGACACCAATTGGATGCACCACCTCCGGCAACCTCCTTGCTACTTGGCGACCCAGCCCAAGCTTGCAAGTTGGCCAACGGCGTCAACGATTAGTCAAGGCATAGCTTCGTTGTGTTGCTCAACTGCTCGCCGAGGAAGGCCGGCTGTGGCATCGGCTTGGCGATGTGCAGAACAGCAGAAGCCCAGAAGATCCAGTGGCCTCGGTTCTATGCGGTCAGCTTGCGGCATCTTCCGATGTGACGCAGTGGCTCGTGAATGGTGCGTGTGCTTCCAGTTATGAAGTTTGGATGTTCGTTGCTCGGTCGGGGGCGGAGCTAGAGAAAAATTGAGGGGGGTGCGGCACTTCCTTCATGCCATGTATATGTATACATACGTACAATGTTTAAACATAAAAGTTTAGAGGTTAGCACTGGTTTTCGATTTTTACGTGGGTGCGGCGCCCCACGGTCACCTACGTAGCTCCGCCCCTGTGCTCGGTGGTGCATCTTCCAATGTGTTTGATTCTCCTAATTCATTTTTTGAAAGCGTGAGGTCAGCGAATTGATCACGCAATGATTCGATTGAAGAGATATGTTCGGTACATATAGCCAAGGAGGCAAGATTACATGCATGCTTAAAGATAGAAAGCCGAGGCTAAACCGAGGCTATCTCTACTGCAGATAGGAAGCCGAGGCTATCTCTAGGAGGCTGCCGTAACCAACCGAAACTCTTCCGTATACGCGGCAAGACGATCATGGCACTGTAGCGTATTGCATGGCACTGTAGCGTATAAGCCGGATAGCTACCAAGCCGTCTAACACGCCCTCGTAGTCGGAGCGGGAGGAGACCGGACGTTCAGACTAGTCCGAAACTCGTTGAAGACGGAAGTAGGAAGACCCTTGGTGAAGATATCCGCAAATTGTGAAGTGGTCGGCACGTGAAGAACGCGAACGTGGCCAAGAGGCAGCGTTCACGAGCGAAGTGCAAGTCGATCTCCACATGTTTGGTCCACGGTGCTGAGCAGGTTCTTTGGAGAGATAAACAGCGCTCACATTGTCACAATAGACAACGGTAGCGCGAAGGGAGGCAGTGAAGCTCGAGTAAGAGTTGGCGCAGCCATGTAGCCGGCCACACTATTAGCGGCGGCGCGATACTCGGCCGGCCTTTGGAACAAGAGGCGATGTCTTGCCGCTTGGAAGACCATGACACCAAGTTGTCTCAGGAAGACAACGTAACGAGGTAGACTTGCGCGTGTCCGGACAGCCATTGTCGATCATCGAATAAACAACCAACTCGGTGGAGAAGTGCGGTGCGGCGTAAGATCGTAGTCAAGAGTGCCACGAAGGTAGTGCAGAATGCGTTTGACCAGCGCGAGATGGGGCTCACGGGGGTCATGCATAAAAAGACACACTTGTTGAATGGCATAAGCAATATCCGGACGAGTGAAGGTCAAGTACTGAAGTGCCCTAGTGAGACTGCGATAATGCGTCGGATCATCCACAAGAGGGCCATTATGTCGGAACCCGGAGTAACGACTCCTGGATCCTCTGTGTAAATCGCACTAGTCTAGGATCAGCTAGTGCACACAGTTACAACAAAGATCATAACAAAGCTCAAATGACTTAATATATTAAATAAAAGGTACGGCCTTATGGCCAAGTCTTACATCAATGCTCATTGGCAAAATAAATAAAGGAAATAACTGCGGAAGCAAACTGATAAGAAGCGATGCCCAAGCCTGCCCACAGGCAAATGACAGTAAGACGCGGCCTACTCGTCCATATCTTCACTGTAGTTGATGTCGACATCTTCCTCTGTGTAGGGGGTGCAAGGTGAGTACAAACTTGTACTCCGCAAATCACACGGAGAAATGCAACATAATGATAAAGGCTTCAAAGGAAGGCTTATAGGGTTAGTTTGCAAAAACAACATTTAAGAAATACAGTAAATAGATTGAAACTGCTGAATTTACTACAGTAAGTAAAAACAATACTTGTAATCGAAAATAATACCGTCAGTGCAGGCTCCGACCATACACCAACCTATCCACGGGCATCTCACCCGGACCATCTTTTCCAAAATATCACATATGGATTCCATCCATCCACATGTTTCCAAACACTCGTGGATTCCATCCATCCACAAGCTTCCAATCTCTCTCATGGGTTCCATCTACCCACAAGGTTTTCACTCTCTCATGGATTCCATCCATCCATAAGGTTTTTGAAAACATTTTTGAAAAACAAAGTCTAATCCATGAAAAACTTTTACTCAGCATGCCCATGACCGTGGGCACGACTATCCAGGATAGATTATACATTCTGCAGAGGTTGTACAGCTTTACCCACAAGACACGGTCATACTTTTGTGCCACGCGAGTTACACACTTCCTTAGGTGTGCGGCAAGGAGTCGTGACAAGGCCTTTACAATGCAAAGCCCTCAACCTGGTCGAGCCAACTCTAAGGTTTCACCCCAGTAAGGAATCCACCAAACCGGGATCCCCTCTTGAGCCTAGACGAGACTTCTCATGGCTTAACCACGCTCGCCCAAGTGAGACTTCACATGGCACCAACCACGCTCACTTTCAACCTACAACTCGGCTCAGGTTGGGACTTCACAAATTATTCAGCCAGGGCTGTCCCATACCAGCCATGTGGTAGTAAGATTAGGGCTTTGCAATAGTAGCTCACAGACCGGTCCTTAATCTGATTTAGGCCCAACCACATACCCCCGTGCACGACAATCAACCACTGCGGCTCCAACCACAGGGCATGCCTGCACCCACCATTCTAACCAATTGCCTAAGTCTAAACCAGTTTTATATTTTGTTTTCAAAATATTTCATAACACTCCTTGACTCACCAAAGTCAAGAGTACATAACAAAAGTATATCATTTCATGTAAAAAGGTTCATCATTTTATGTGAAGAGGTATCCCAAAAACAAATAATATGACTTCGCAGGGCTAAGCATTTGAATAAACTCTCTAGCCAACACTAATGTATTAACTAGAGTTTGATTCTAGGGTGACAAGGTATCGAGGAATTCAATAACAATGGAGGAATTAACAAGTAGGCTTTAACTATATTTAAAACTGAATTGAAATACGTTGGATAAAAGTATGCATGCAATATAATTTAAAACAACATAGTTTTATTTTGAAAAGAGAGAAAATGGAAAAAGAGGATTTTTGAAATTATTTTTCTACTGAAAAAGGGATTTATGGCGTCAGCATTGCGTCAGCCAGGATTTTCTTTTTGGCCGGATTTATTTTTCAACTGAAAAATTTGATTTACTACGCCAGCTGGCGTCAGCATGGGGTAAACCCCACTGACAGGTGGGGTCCCGGTCCATGGACCGAGCCCACAGAGGAGAGGGTGGTGGTGAGGTGGCACGGGGCGGCGGGGCGGTGGCGAGGCGGGTTGGGCCAACGTGGCGGGCGTGGCCGGAGCGCGCGGGAGCGAGCCTCGCCGCGCTCCGTGCGGCGGCGGCGGCGAGGGTTGGGAGAGAGAGGCGCCGCGGGGATCTCGAGAGGGCACGGGCATTACGGAGATGGCCGGACTAGGCGCGGCGAAAAAGCCGCGCTCGGCTCGGGTCTCTGGGAGGAGCGGTGCTCCGCGGCTGGGGCACGCAGCGGAGGCGGGCGAGGTCGAGGGTGGCACGGCGAAGACAAGGGCGACGTCGGCCGGGCGCGAGGGACTCACCGGCGCGCACACGGGGACTCTCGATGCGGGGCACTCGGCTCACCGGGGAGGGGAGAGGAGGGCGGAGGGAGGATGGGCAGGAGAAGGCGGCGCTCGGGGAGGGTTTTATAGGGTCGGAGGAGGAGGGAGGCCGCGGGAATCGGTTGCCGGAGGGGAGGTGGTGGGCGGCGGCCGTTGCGGAAGAAGGTGGGGGCGTGGTGCGGAAATGGGGGAGGAGATGGGCGCGTGGGGCGCGAGTCGTGCGGGAGAGGGGCGGCGACGTGGGGAGTGGGGGCGCAGCGGGGCGAGAGGAGGCCGGGCGGTGCGGACGGTGGTTGCGGGGTGGGCGGCGCGCGGAAGAAGATGACCGGGGAAGAAGAAGGAGGCGGGTGGCTGACAAACGGGCCCGGGTTGGAAGAGAGAAGGGGAGAGGCGAGTGGCGGACGGGTGGGACCGGGGAGGAAGAGAGAAGGGGAGCGGGGCGGCGTGCCGACAGGTGGGCCCAGGCGGCCAGAGAGAGGGAGGGAGCGGGTGCGGATGGTGGGGATCGGGTGAGGGAGGCGACGTGGCGCACATCGGGTCCAGACAAGTGGCGGCCGATGGAGAGGGGAAGGCGGGATCGGCGGCGGATCCAGGCGGGAGGCGTGGATGGATCCCGGCCGTCCACGTGGCGGCCGGAGGAGGGGATTTAATTTTTTTTAATTTTTGATTTCAGATTTTCAGAAATGCTAGAAAATTCAATAGGCCTCAGAAAAAAATACCAAATGACCTCCAAAAATTCCAGAAAAATTCATAGAACCTCCTGGAGACATTTGTAACTTAATAAAATTATTTCCAACTAATGTTGGTATTAGTTTTCATAATTTAAAATACTTTTTAATTTCAAAAATACATTTTAAATTCCTGAAAACTCAGAAAAATCAAATAAGAGCCAAACAAATCCAAATAATTATTTTGAACTAGGATTTTTATAGAAAATCAAAATATAACTTTTATTAATAATACTCTTAGGTTTTCACTTAAATACTTTTCAAATACAGCTTTTTCAAAAACAGAAATTCAGGGCAAATCCAAATTTTAAATTTAGGCACAAAATACTTATTTTAATTTAAAATTTTATTTTAATTAATTTTTATTTTAGCAAAAATCTGGGATGTTACACATCACTAGACAGCTTGGAGTGTGTGTTGACAGGCGTGCTGCAGGGTTTACAATCAGACATCCCGGCGCGCTCCAAAATATCCAGAACATAATGCCGTTGAGAAAGGAACAAGGAATTATGCTGGCGAGTGACAGAAAGTCCCAGAAAGTGATGAAGGGGGCCAAGATCCTTCATGGAGAACTCTTCCCAGAGGGCGGCAATGATCTGCTGAAGAAGTGTACCAGAGGAAGCTGTCAACACAATATCATCCACGTAGAGCAGGAGATAGGCCGTGTCTGAGCCTCGGCGAAAAATAAACAGGGACGTGTCGGACTTGGCTTCCACAAAACTGAGAGAAGTAATGTGAGAGGCGGCGGCGCGCCATGCGCGGAGCTTGCTTCGGCCGTGAGGACTTGTTTAGCCGCGAACATGATCGGGCGGCGGGATCCACGAAGTCGGATGGTTGGACGCAATATACGAGCTCAGAAAGTGTGCCATGAAGGAACGCATTCTTCACATCCAGCTGATGAATAGGCCAATCGTTGGAGAGAGCCAATGTGAGGACGGTCCGGATGGTCGCAGGCTTGACAACCGGACTGAAAGTCTCGTCGAAATCAACACCAGGCCGCTGTGTAAATCCGCGAAGGACCCATCGAGCTTTGTAGCGCTCAAGGGAGCCATCAGGATGAAACTTGTGACGGAAAACCCACTTGCCAGTAACCACAATGACATCCGGAGGACGAGGAACAAGATCCCAAGTATTGTTGGTTTGAAGAGCGGCAAATTCATCAATCATGGCGGCGCGCCAGTTGGGATTGGCGAGGCCACTGTGGAATGACTTTGGAATGGCGGAGATAGCAGCGGCGTGGAGGTTCAAGCGGTCTGTCGGAACGCGAAGACCAGACTTCCCACGGGTAGCCATATGGTGCGAGTTGACTACCGGCGGGACTTGGACGGGAGCGCGCGGACTTGTACGGGTGGCAACGATCCGCTGAGCAGGAGCAGTCATGTTGATGATGCTGGGCCCGGACGTAGCCACGCCAAGAGATGGCACGGGCGGATCGGTACCGTCGACGGTGCTTGGCCCGGACGGAGCTGCGCCAAGGGACGCCTGGCCCGGACGGAGCTGCGCGACGGAGCTGCACCAAGGGACGCTTGGCCCGGACGGAGCTGCGCCAAGAGATGGCGCAGGCGTGCGCGTACCGGTATGGGGGATGGCGACGACGCTTGGCCTGGACGGAGCTGCGCCAAAGGGTTGTGCAGGAGGCGAGACGACGGCGCTAGGTGCAGACGGAGACGCTCCAAGTGATGACGCAGGCGAAGCCACCTCAGGTGACACAGAAGTGTCAACGGGTAGAGGCGTGCCCAACAAAAAAAAAAGCCCAAATGATCACCACCTATTTGTATTTTTGGAGAAGGTGGGTAGACGATGGAGTTGTTAATATGAATGGCACAAATATCAACGGGCTTAGGAACAACTTCAAAAAAACCTTTTAAAAAAGTATCTTATTTATTTTAATTTTGAAAGTTCCTGAAATAACCAAAGTCAAAAATGAACAAAGCGCCTTTGTCGTTGTCCGTTCACCCAGCGAGCCCTGTTACTTACCTAGCTGTTAAAAGCTTACTCGCGGCTAGAGCTTGTAGTACCTCGCAGGGAGTTCTGTTGGCAGCTCCTCCAACTTTCATGTGTACGCCTGGCGTGATAAGGGTCTCTCAGAGCATATCCTTTGCATAGTAGATTCAGGTAGAAGCTTCTGGAGAGAGTGCCGCACGTGAGCTCAAGCAACCATCCACCCCAATACATAGCAGCTTCATATTGATCCATGAAAATTGAAGCGAAGCTATGCCTCCACTCCAATACTGTAGCTTCACGATAAGTCAACAAAAAACTGAAACAAGCGATGTTACCCTCGGTCCAATGCAGTAATTGGGAAGGAGTTGCTCCAGATTGGATCCACATGAATTAGCTGAAGCTAATGTAACACTATTTGAAGCAGCTATCCGTGCTGACATACCATCATCCTCTTCTACATAGATAGCTGGAGCCACCAGTCTAGGTATGGGCGCGGCCTAGGTCGCTCGGGCCACCGAAGCAAGGGCTGGACGTGGTAAGTAGGCCATGTCCGTCAAGACTAGAACGTCCATCAAGCATAAGTTTTGTATTGGACCAAAATTTACGCCCAGTAGGACCTGGACGGGACATGTTTAGTTAGGCCTCCACGCCTTCTCAATTTAGACTAACTCTCCTCAAAAGAAAACACGACCAGGATGACCAGTGTATACGTGTCATCAATGGCGGCGACGAAGCCTGGAGTTGGTGAGGCTGCAGCACTACAGCCCGCAGGAAGCGGGCGGGCGTGGCGGCGAGTCCATGGGGCTGTTAGGAAATCTAGATCTGATTTAAAGTTTTGGTCTATGGTGGATATCTTACTACTAAATTATAAATAGGGAATACTATTGACTGTTTTGTATACGAAATCAGAAAGAAAGCAATAAAGAAAGATCAGAAGTTATGCATGTATACATACATACATGCATATGCATAATATTATGTGCTTGAGCATAAAATAAGTTATTCTACGCTCCAGCTAGTTCACCCCGTCCTGACTAAGCCTGTCCTGCAATTGAGCACACCGAGCGCACGTGACCCACCTGTCCCCACTCGCCCGCGCTAGACCCCGTCCAACTGGGTCAATCTCAACATATACATGCCACGAACCCACGACTCCCGACGCTGACATCACATGACCAATATGTGCTATAGCTAAGTGTGGTAGTAAACTCTAATGACGTGTCAAGTAAATTTATGAGTACAGTGAAAGCATTTTCAATTGGTAGTAAATTGGAATGTATCTAGATGTAAATGTGGTATCCATTTTTACTGCTACCATTGCATAGCGGTTTTATTTTTTCATCTGACCATAAATGTGAATGTATCTGTACATAAATGTGGTATTCATTTTTATTGTCGCCATCGCACAGCGGTTCCATTATTTCATCTGGTCATAAATTAGAATGTATCTAAATGTAAATGTGGTATTCATTTTTATTACTACCATCACACAGTGGTTCTATTTTTTCATCTGTCTATAAATTGGAATGTATATGGACGTAAATGTGGTATCTATTTTTACTACCTCCATCACATAGTGGTTCTATATTTTCATCGGGCAGTAAATTGCAATGTATTTGTATGCGAATATGATATCCATTTTACTGTCGCCATCACACAATGGTTCTATTTTTTATCTGCCCGTAAATTGAAATGTATTTGGACATAAACATAGTATCCATTGTTACTGTTGCCATCACACAACAGTTCTTTTTTTCATCTGGTCATAAATTGGAATGTATCTTATCCATTTTTACTGGCGCTATCACATGGCCATCATGCGCCACGGTTTGGTGTGGTAGTAAACTCTAACAACGCGTCCTTGAAATTGGTCAGTACAATAATGCATTCATCTGGCTGTAAATTGATTTTGTATTGGGTTGTAAATGTGATATCCATTTTTACTGCCACCATAACACAGCGATGGCGTCAGCACGGGAGATGGTGGATGTGTGGCGATGATAAAACTCCACGACATGGACAACGGTGATCGATTACTGCAGATGGGGTACGGTGGGCTCCCACACCTTCATGGTGGACGACCTCGCTCCATTTTGCCATCGATTCGGGTGCTGTTGTTGTGCAGCATGATCGAAGACAGCGGGTAGAAGAGCGACGCGATGGAAGTGGGCGTTAGGAGGGTGCTAGAAGACTGGGGTCATGCGGTTTTATTGGTGGTTTAACAGGGGGCGCCTAGCATGGTGGATCGTAGTCGGGCACGTAGGACGTGTTAGGGTCGTGTGGCTACACATACACACACACATATATATAGAGAGAGTATAATTAACTAAGACACCATGGTGTTAGGGCACCATGATCTAAAATACGTATTTCCCCTATGCATCGAGTGCAAAATTTTGGATATCAAGTTTAATTAGTTTATTGACTAGTTCAAACAAGTTTGAACTGTGGTTGCCTTTTTTATGATAGTTTGATTGTAAGTATGTACTAATTTTATATAAAAGGAACAAGTCCATTTTTGGCCCTTGAACTATGGTTAGAGTCCAATTTTCACCATAAACTCAAAAACAAGTTGTTTTCACCTACAACTTCTAAATCTGGATAAATAACCCCCTGATCCAATTCCACCCAGGTTGGGGCTGAAAAAACAACTGATTTTTTGAGTTCAGAATGAAAATTGGACTTACATTTATATTATTTAAATATAAATAATTGGGCTCGGGGTGAAGCCTTGAAGCGGAGAATGCAAAAAAAAAGAGTAGATCAATGATACAAAAAGTGCATGGGTGAAAATTGGTATGTGTTAGCAAAATAATTCTTTAATTAATTTATTGAAAAAAGTCCATTTTAGACCCTTGAACTTTGCTCGGAGCCCAATTTTCACCTGAACTCGAAAACTAGTTGTTTTCACCCCCATCTAGGATGAAATTGGGTCGGGAGGTTATTTGTGTGGATTTAGAAGTTGGGGTGAAAACAATCAGTTTTTGAGTTTAGGGTGAAAATTAGACTCCGACTAGAGTTCAAGGGCAGAAAAATAGACTTAATCAACAAAGCATGTTATCTAAATTCATTCAAACTAATTGAATTTGAGTATATTTTTCAAAGGTATGCATTTCATTTGAATTGTTATTTATGGCTATATACCTCAAACTAAAATTTTCAAAAAATATACTTGAATTTGCATTGAATTAACGTACATTTCGGCATGTGAGTGAATATATAGATAGAGGGGTTGTTTGTAGAAATTTATGTAGCACCTGTAGGAACTTGGTTGGTGAATGATGTAGTGGCTGTCCCTGTAGGGTGGCTCCATGTACTTGCATGATTCTGTAAACTATTCATCTAGTTTCACCCGCACGACGAGTTAGCCAAGTTGGCCGCTTGTCAGTGAGACTAGGCACACCGCTTGCAGCCTTTCATGTAACCGTCTATGAAAATGTTCTATACGAACTGGAGTGAAAATGCCGAGCGTTTGCAAGGCCGCAACTGTTGGTAGTACATCTTGCTAGCTGGCATAGTCAAGAGGCACAGTCGTGCAGCAGAGGTACAGAGGATTCGCCTTTTCTAACAAACCATGACTCCTTGGTCGTCTTCCTAACCACGATGCACCAATGAAATGGGTCTTCCAAAAAGGACAAGAATAAGAACCAAAATAGAGAGAGAGAGAGAGGGAAAAATAAAAGAAATTATAAACAAGATATAAATGATGGTGTATGTGGAAGGCAAACATATGCCATTTTAACACACGCCTTTCACCTTTTGCCCTTCTTTTCATTCACCCTCTTTTTTTACCTCTAAAAAAGTTGATGTCTTTTCTTCACTTTGTACTGTGAAAGGTGTAAGTCAAGAAGCTAAACCTAATGGTGTGATCAGCCTCCATTCTAAAAAAAATTGTTAGCACTCCGGCCTCTCGACTCTCGATTGCCTATACAATCACGCTTGCGGTCTCATCAAGGCACACCCACAAGAAACCCCACTCCTTCATCCAGTGGTAGCATCCATGGTGTACTACGCGCTTATGGTGGTGGTGGGCAACATGAAGGGCATCTTCAAGGTCAAGCCGGTAGGCGGCTTCGACAGGCCGACCGTCTCGTACTTTCTTCAGGTAGGCATATCCGACCATATCGATCAATCATCCTTCGGGTTCTTAGTTTAGATTTGGCCTCACACTCGTTCTTTCGTTCTTCCTTTCCTTGTGGATCTCTCTTCCTGTTGCAGCTGAATTCTCATTCACATATACTAAAATAACTTTTCTTGATGCGCATATATTTTGAACCATTTAAGCTTATAAATCTTTCAATTTCAAATGAATTAATAGTTTGTAACCTTTATTTATATTTAACCATTCACGTATTTTTTAAAATATTAAGATGATACGGTTACACCCATAGATAGAATATTATCATAGCATTACAATTTTATGATTTTTTAATAATCTACTATGACATTGAAAAGTATTATATGTCAAAAGTTGTAATGTTACATAATAACAAATTAAAAGGGGAAAGTTTCTTAATTTTTGCCCTTCCTAGTCCTTACCCACTTCCTCCACTCTATTTATAGGATGAGTAATGTGAATAGAAAAAAAAACTAAAGTGCATAAAATACACGCGAATGTTCCATAGATATTCTCTTTGCATTATAGGAAGTAGATATTTTCACCAACAATAATATCAATTCAATGAACACTATAAATATCCTTAAGTGATCATAAAAAAGTTGAAAGTGATTGTAAATGAAAGAAATAACATGCACAGTTCTTGATTGGTTCATGATAACCATGCCGTGCGGTAGGAAAGAATAAATGAATAGAGGCCCTGTTGCATTGAGGCTAAGGTTAGAGAAAATAATTAAGGTTCTATTTTCTTAATTTCTTGTTGGTGTTAATATTGCTCGTACAGTTACTATCAAGTACTATTCCCTCCATTCTGCAATATAAGCACAAGCCGAGGCCAAGGAGGCACTAAACCTGATAAAAATTACTCGGTTTTTTTACTTAACATTTTTTATGGTATCAGGATACAACTTTGATAATTACATTTTATAACTTTATATCAATATGCATTAATAAAATTATTATATCATGAAAGTATTTTTAATAGCAAATCTAATGATATAATTTTTACATAGCCAATCTAGATAGTTTTAAACCTAAAAATTTTAATGGTATTGATTTTAGGATGTCAAGTAAAAAAAATGAAGAAAGTAATATCATTGGACTATACATAACCCTGTTAAATATTATACTACAACTACACATCTGTTAAATATTATACACGCCCCTATTGGTGCCGGGCCGTGGGCAAGTGACCTTATTGCCCTGGCCCAGGGCCAGTCCTGCTCCATCTGTTCCTCTTCTATTCCCCATCTCTCACCTCGCTTGGTTTAGATCCTAGCTGGTTCCTCTCCCCTGTAGCTCCGGCGACCTTGCCGGCGGCGAGCCACCCTGCTGTTCTCTCCGTAATCTCCTCCTCCTTTGATCTACTATGTTTCTTGATTTCACTTGGTGGCGGTTTCTGAATGGGGTTTGCTTCATCCTCTTCCCCTTCGCTGGCCTCCGGCGCCGGCGACGGGCTTCGAAGTCTCTACCGATGGAGAGCCCGCATCTGGTCTGATGCCACTTACTTACGGCTTCCATAGCCTCGATCACCGCACCGTGCTTCTTGCCGATGGCACCGAGTGCACATACTTCGAGCTGCCCTCCGAATACCTCATCGAGTCCACCGCGGTGCTCGACGTTGGCTATCCCGTTGCCTACACCGACCGCGACGATGACCTTGCCCTACTGCAACCGCAAGAGGAGACCACGTCAGCTAATACCATTGAGCCGACGCTGCATTCCCCGACGTCCGTGTCCACTCAAGCCCCGCCGACATCACCATCACATATGACCGTGTTGACGCTCGACTCCAGGATGGCGTTGTACTCTCCGGACATCGCACCGACATTGGCGCGTGTCGGCACCGCCCTTGCTCCTTTGCCAGTAAGGAGCCCAAGAGCAGCAACACCGGGTGCATTACCTGCTATTCACCACATCACCAGCGGTGACAATCCTTGGCGCTGCGGAGTCCTGGACGGCAGGGACAGAGCAGGTGATCGTTGGTTGAGGCTGGTTCTTAACGCGCGAGATGTGCTCGACGAAATGCCTCTACAAATCCGTGTACTGCAATTTCCTTTGCTGGGTGCATATCCGTGCGACGCCCTTCGGCCCTTGCGACTCTAGAACACACACCTCACCGGAGCCGTCTTGCTATGTAGCTGTGTGTCGTCTTGTGCTGTTCAACATCATGGCAGAGTTGTCTTGAGAAATTTGAAGTGCACACGAATCCCAATTTTGCGTACTGTTATAATGAATATCTTGGTGACAAGAATGCACTTTGTTGTTACATCTTTACTTAGGGGTGATGCACTTTCTTGTCCCAATTTTGTGTACTGTTTTAGTGAATACACATGCAGCTTAATACCTGCATGCTAAAGGACATATTCATGCCTTTTGTTTGAGGTAATGGGAAACCTGGCCACAATCTTGCAAACAACTTGAAGGCATATGCCATGTAACAATGTTGTAAAGTTGAATTATGAACTACAAGTCATATTCATTGCCTACACATTGCAAAGTTGAATTATGGAATTTTTGGATACCTTAAAGGCACTCCCTTTGGATGATTAACTGCTAGTATAGACATATGTGGAGTGTTCATTTAGTTGATCATGATGTTTTCTAGGAATTAGACACCCTTGTGGGTTTATGAATAGCATTTAGCACCTTCTAACCTATAATACAAAAACTTATTAGATGCTTCAAATCTTAAGTAATACTGTGAGCAGCGCATGCATACCTTCAGGGCTGAATATCGAGGTCATTCACCCACACAAGGGCGTAAAGGTTGGGTGACCACTTGCTAACCGCTAAATGCCTTTTCTAAAATTGACTGAGATCAGACAGCTGGAGTCATCACCCTAAGCATTTTTTTTCTATATCAAAGTATGTTTCCTTGCTTAGCTTGTCTTGTTGTTAAGACATGTAAAATTAGGCAAGTATTAGTTCAAACCGTTGACCACGAAATAACAAGTGAATTATGGATACCAATTGCAGAAACTGGATGGAAAAACAAACTGACAACTCATGGAAAATGATTTAAAAATAAGCTACGACATATAGCTCTCACCTTACCGACCGAGGGGAGAGGTGCATCATTCGTTTGAGGGCTCTAAACAGCTCTGCTTTTGATCCCAATGGCAGAAAGAACGAAGGATGACAAGCGATGGCAAATTGGCAACATATCAATCTTCTCCAACATCCGCTGACAGGTGGGTTCCTCTAAATTATACTACGATGCAGCCATTTCAAAAGTAATAATATTTTTTGTAAAAAAAATCCAAAATGTAAATTGTCTTTAGCATTTCGCTGCAACCAAAGCAGTAACACCAAAATTGAAGGAAAAAAAAATGGTGAAAGGGAGCGTTGAAGAGAAGATAAAACATCCACGGGTCAAAATCAAGAACAAGCACAGCCAACTCTCCAGTTCTCCAGCTTAAGAAGTGGAGACTTTTTGGCTACCTCGCGGCTGTTCCACCGTTGCAATCCTCGCGAAGCCCCACCCTGCAACGAATTAGGACAAAAACATCCGTTAGGTACAGTTACCACCGTCGCCGCCGCAGATGCTGTGCGTGGTTGCCACCGTCGTCGCTGCAGTCCCCTTAAACCGGCCTCGCCGCCGCTTCCACCCGCCTCGCCCCCAACCCTAGCAACGGAGATCGCCGCTGGTACGGTTCCGCCACCGCGACCGTCGGTACGGAAGTCCCTAGTCCTCGCCGTCGGTAATGGGAACCCTACCCACCGCGGCTGCGGCCGCAACTGCCACCCCGCGTTGGGAGAGGAGGCGGAGAGACCGCGGCGCGTGGGGAGGAGGCCCAGCTGCTGCGTGCTGGATCGACCAATCGTGCCTGTGAACAAACCACGAGCAGCTAGCGACGTACATAATTTTCGGTCCAGGCCTCAGTTACAGGTTTTAGTTGTGGTGTGTGATTTTTAGTCAATTTGTGTAAGAGATTATAGAGTAACAAAAATTTATATACGGTTTTTGTCAATATAAATAAAATCATTACAGTGTGTACTACAATTAACTAGTAGACCTTATCTTAAAAGATACTTCGTTTGAAAGTTAGTTACTGTAGAAAAATCAAAAACCAAAAGCTGTAAAGAATGTTCTCGTGTGATGCGGCGGATGGCTTATGCCTGACTGTGTTTGGCTCTAACTAACTATTTGTGTAAACGAAATAGTTGCTGGTAAATTATTTCAAAAATTAAAAAAATAATTATATTTATTTGTCTGAAAAAAATCATAAATCATAAAATATGGATAAAAAAAAGATGGATGATAGTTTACATAGAACGGCAAAATAAGAATGTTGTTCACAAACATGGAGGGATGTTTGCTCGGAATATGCGAGAATACATGTAGAGCAATTAACAATACGGATTCGGATATAAGTGTTTTTTTTACATATGATGGGATGTTCAACATGTAAGGGCGCACGCTCGGCTGGGAGGTTACTTCGTAGTCGGCAGTCTCATCACTCGTTTGTTTAATCGGGATCCACGAGCTTGGTGGATCATCATTATACCACCTGTGTATGGAGACGGGTTAAATAAATAGCGTGAGATAAAGCTTAGTATATAATAGTCGCAAACCCATAAAAAAGGAATGGATAAGCAGGAGTATTCATCTTTGATAAATTCTGGACAACATTCTCGACTTTATAAACTTACTTCGGGCAAGGCTGGGCCGTAGATGTTTATCTTAGGAACATGGCGGATGAGATGGTAATTCTCTCCGGATCCAACCGCGCATCTCCTGCCCAACTCGGGGCAGTCACGAATCACGATTTTCTTAAGAGAAGTGAAATCTTGAATGAAACTTGGCAGCTTTTCCAACCCTTTGCAATCACCAATCGCAACATATTGAAGAGAAGATGCAGCAGATTTGAAGCTCTCTGGAAAACCCGCCAACTTCGGAAGCCCAACAAGATTGAGCGAACGAAGACTCACCAGCCCACTCAATGCTTCCCCTGGTTCCATCAGATCCAGCTTTTCACAGTTATTAATCACCAACTTCTGGAGTATGGAGAGCTGCCTCATGGCAGAGGGGAGAGAAGCCAACTTCGGACATCTGAAGATGTATAGCATTTGGAGGGCAGCGAGGCTACCAAATCCCTCTGTCAGTGATGCTAACTCAGGGCAGTCATCCAGTTCCAGAAATGTCAGAGAAGACCAACCACAAAACCCACTTTTTAGTAAATACGTTTGCTTTGACGTGAGGCTCAAGAATATAAGGCTGACAAGTCCATGCGCATGTCTTGGTAGCTTCTCTAATTGGTCGCAGCGACCGAGATGAAGCGTTTGTAGATTGACCAACCTACATAAAGAATTTGGTAGGAACTTGATTTTCCCGTTCCATTGTAGATCAAGGTACCTTAGGTGCTTCAAGTTTCCAATTGAACTCGGTAGCTCTTCAAACTCAGCGTCAGAAAAAATTAAGACACGCAGTAGTGTGAAGGTTGAGAAAAGGTCCTCAAGAAAGGCTTTACTCACAGTACCATTATTATCTATGCTTGCAAATATTCTAGCTTTAAATGCATTTTTCAGCTGTTTAGGAAATTTGAGCTCCGTTGAGAAGTCCTTGCGGTCCCAAACTAGATGCCTAACCCTTTCGGAGATAGGAAGTTTTTCACAACTAACAACTGTGTGTTCCTTCTTAGATACTGAATTTGCTAGATCATGGATAAGGTCATGCATTTTACAACGATTAATGAAGCCATCAAAAGCAACACACTGATCTTGGAAAAGAGATCTACCAAGAAGTTCATTAAAGTATTTTGTTCCAGTAGTTACTGCATCCCTGCTTTCACTACCTGTATGGAGCAATCCCATCGCCATCCAATACGCACCCAAAGGATATGTGCAAATCTCATAATCTTTGGGATAAGTGGATAAGCAAGAGAAACATGCTCGTAGATGAGGTGGAAGTGCATTATAACTCAATTTTAACGCTGGCATGATATCACCTGTGTTTTGCTCCATATTCCACAAATTGTCTTCCATAATGCGCCGCCATTCTTGAACATCTCGACAACTAGACAATAGGGAACCCAATGTCTTGGCAGCCAAAGGAACACCGCAACACTTTTCCACAATGGCCTGCCCGATTTTTAACAACTGCTGGTCCTGATTGTCCTCACCTCTAAATGCATACCGAATAAATATTTGCATGCACTCATCAAGAGGTAGTTTTGCCACATCATATGGTTCCATGGTCTTCACCAACAATGCAACACTTGTGTTGCGTGTGGTGACGATAATCACACTTCCACTTCCACCACGGGATAGCAGGCTTCTCAACTCCTCCCAATCAGTAACCTTATCATTCCACATGTCATCTAGTACTAGAAAATATCTCTTTTCCTGTAAAAGCCCACACAGCCTGCTCTGTAGCATCTCCAGATTTAGTTGCTTACTGCTTTCACCAGTTCCTGATTGTATTATGTCATCCAAGGTCTTTTTTAGATCGAACATATCTGATACACAAACCCATAACTTCTTCTCAAACTTACTGGTAATCCGAACGTCATTGTAAATCAATTTTGCCAGTGCAGTTTTTCCTATGCCTCCTAAACCAACAATTGGAAGCACAGATAAGGGACTTGAGTCTGCAGCTGTCAGTATCCAATTAATGATCTCGTTTTTAGCTTCATCTCTTCCAATAATGTCTGGTTCGTTGATGAAGGAATGTGTTTCCCTGTTGCTGGCCCTGGATGTCTTGCTATCAATTGGCTGCTCAGTCAACCCAAATTGTGCCCTGTTGGCTGCTACCTCATCAAGTTTTTCACGAACTTTTTTTAGTTTGTGACTCAATTTGAATGGAAAAGAAAGCAGGTGGCTTTTTCGAGTGAAGAAACCTTTATGAGCTTGTTGCTCCAGAGCTTCAGTTGCCACGTCATCTAACACATCATCTATGTCATAGACTGCATCCTTCAAATTGTCCAACCAGTCTTGAAGGGCATGAGAAGTACACTGTTTGCCCTCAGCATCTTGAAGAACACCACAGATGGATCTCAGCGACCTTTCCAACTTCCCTATTTCTTTCTTGACGTTCCAGGCTAACGTGATCTCATTGATAGCCCAGTCAGTGCCAAAGGACCCAGCTTTCTCAAGAACTGAGATTGCAAAGCTCGCTATATAAACCTCCGCCATAGTGTCCAGGTGGATACTACAAAATAAATAAGAGATTCAAAGTAATGTCCATGTGGGCATACGTAAATCTGTTTACTGCCATGTTTTGGCATGATCACGATGCGTTTTATATTCGTGGTAGAAGAATGTGGATGTAAAAGAGTTCCAAGTTGTTGTTATAAGGTGGCTCACCCATGTTTTCCAAAAATGATTATAAGCTATGCATGCATGCATATACATGCACACATGCATACATACTCTACACGCATGCATACATGCATACGTATGTACACACATGCACGCATGCACATACAGTGACGGATCCATGATTGGAGCACACCCTGAGCTAAATTTGAACTAAGTAACAATCTAGTATACCACAAGTCTAAAACTATATTATGATATAACAAAAAAATACATCATAAATACATTATTGATATAAAAATTTTACTTAATGCTCAATACTTAATTTGCATCCTTAAACCTCAAAGTTAGTTTCTCTTCATTTTTTAATTTGTATCCTTAAACCTTAATAGTTAATTCCTAAATAACAAATATAAAACATTGATCATATGTCATTTCACCTGATCATTTATACCAATTTCAAAACATAAAAATAATTTCTACTAAAATACTAAAATAATTCCTACTGAAATAATTTCTCCAAAATCCAATACAGACATACAGCAATACTCCTCCTGCTCCATACCTACTCGGCTTTGTGCCTGATTCCCGATTGCGTATTCACTACGCTCCCAGCCCTCCGCGGCTCCGCTGAAATATCTGCTCGCTCGCCCGCCTCGCCCCCTCGCCTGCTCGGCCGCTCGCCCGCCTTGCAGCCTCGCCTGCTCGCCCACTCGCGGAGGTTGGAGGCCGGAGCAGCGAAGGCCAAAGGCCGGAGGGCAGAGCGGCGAAGGCCGAAGGACGAAGGACGAAGGGCAGAGCCGCGGAGGCGTAGGCGCAGATCCACCGTCCACGAGCACCCGGAGGCCGGAGGCGCAGCCGTGCGCCTGCACAGATCCATAAGGGTGGCGGCCGGTGGACCGCGGCGTCACTGCGTGCCTGTGTTCGGTCGTCTGCGTCGGCGTCGCCGTCGGGAGTGAGGGGCGAGCGCAGCGGCCAATGGACCACGGACGCGCGTGCAGGTGAGGGCGGTAGTCGACTGTGGAGGCGCGCGCAGGATAGGCGGCGGCCGACGGCTGAGTCGCTGAGTGTGAGATCTGGATTGGGACTTGGGAGGCTCCGCGGTTGGGCTGGGGGTTAGGGAATGGGGATTAGGTTTCTTCACTTATCTTGGTGGATGCTTTATGAATGGGTTGCTGCTATTTTGGTTGGTTGATTTGTTGTTTAGATTGCTGGGCTGATAGGTTTTGATGCCTCGGGCTGGGCTGCTATAGCAAAGATACAGTAGAGGGGGATAATACTAATAGTATTACTGGACCTCGGGTTATAGCCTACCCAGCTCGAGGCTCAGTTCTGCCCCTGCGCACATACATACAAACAAAAGTATATGTATATATATAAGTAGCATTTTCAAGAACTGAATTTGTGAAGCTTAAATAATTACCTTAGCGTACCACAAAATTAGCAAGAGATTGGAAGAAACGTCCATGTGGTGGGTATGTAGATATGTTTACTACCATGTTTCACATGATCATGGTGTTTGATATTCATGGTAGAAGAATGTGGATTTAACATTTGTTGTGAGATGGCTAAATTTTTCTAAATAATATTAAGCTTTTGTGCCCCTGGGTTCCGCACAATGACCTGATTACCTAAGAACTCCTCGTATCTTGAATTAACAAGTCGGACGCTTATTTCATATAGACCAATCTTTCGCACTCCTAAGTTCTGTCGTTCTTTGGTGGCCATACCTAGACGAGTCGAGCTTAGCATTCCCGTGCATACCTTTGTCTCTCGAATGCCATGGGTCGAGAACTCACACTTTTTTGGGCTAAGTCCTAGCTCCATGCCTCCTCGTAACTTCAACATCTAGGTGTCGACGCTTGACTCCACAAGTATTCATGACCTCATGTCCTTCTGTGCAATGGTGAACTCCACGATATGATCTAAGATCACCCAAGCAAAGCAACGACCCTTTGATGAACACCAAGGGAACCCAACTCGGAGGTACAGACACGACCTACATTTGAACTTCACGCAAGGACTAAGGTATTTTAACATGTTGTCAGAATGCATCTCAGATTACCAGTAAAATCATTGACCTGAGTCCACGTGCTGACCCATTTTGCAAGTTGGTGTGCCGCCCTGGATAGGCAGTTGATGATTACCCGGACAGGTGAGGAGCTATTGTTGAAGGAGGGTCTCCGCACATCCTCGGGCCCATGACAACTTCGGCGTGACGACAAACATTGGGGAATCTACCCTAGACGAGGTCAAGGCCGACCCAAGACGAACCCTGGAGGCCAACCTCGGACGAGGCCAAGGACCGCCCCAAGAAGAAGTCCGGAGGCCAACCCCAGACGAGGTCTAGGGGCTAACCCAAGACGAAGTCCAAAGGCCAATCCCGAGCGAGGTTCGTGGACCGGCCCCAGAGTCCCTCGAACACAGCGGGACCCACTTGGCGTGAAGGACGAAAATACCCTTAGGAATAAGCTAGGCACCGAGGGCAAACATGTAACTTCACTTGCCTTCTCGTCCCACTCTATAAATAAGACCCCCTTTAAGTGGATAGGGGGATGCCATTTTGTAACTCTAAACACACATTGAATACACTTGGTTATTCATGGAAATTTTTGTACGGATAACCCATTTTTTATTCGAAAATACAGAAATATACCCGCGACAAATTTTTTTACACAAATAGGCCCTAGTCGCCCAACTATTGGGCGACTTGAGCCTTTCGCTCAACCAGAAAACGACACGTAATGAATCTGGTAACCGTTGGGCGATTAAATGCAATCGCCCAACGGTTAAGCGATAGCAAGGAAGTCGCCTAACGGTTGGGCGACAGCAATCACGTCGCCCAACCGTTGGGCGATTGCATGTGAATACAGCCCGACGTGGCCTTCTTTTCTTCCCCACGCCTTTCCGCCTGACTCTCGGCCGCGCAAGAAGAAGCAGCAGAAGAGAGGAAGGAAGAGGAGGAGGAGAGGGAAGAAGAGAAGG
Source organism: Dendrocalamus sinicus (assembly GCA_036346575.1). NCBI lineage: Eukaryota > Viridiplantae > Streptophyta > Magnoliopsida > Poales > Poaceae > Dendrocalamus > Dendrocalamus sinicus. The sequence goes on along the minus strand of CM070657.1, from coordinate 2,153,332 downwards.
AGAGGGGGAGGAGAGGGAAGAAGAGAAGGAGAGGGGGAGGAGAGGGAAGAAGAGAAGGAGAGAGAGAGGAGAAGAAGCCGCGGGATTTGCAGGTATTTTTCTAATTTTAGAAAAATTATTTTAGAAAATTAGTTTAGATAAATTTAGTGTAGATATTTAGTTTAGAAAATTAGTTTAGATATTTAGTTTAGAAAATTTAGTTTAGATATTTAGTTTAGAAAATTTAGTTTAGAAAATTTAGTTTAGATATTTAGTTTAGATATTTAGATTAGAAAATTTAGTTTAGAAATTTAGTTTAGATATTTAGTTTAGAAAATTTAGTTTAGAAAATTAGTTTAGAAAATTTAGTTTAGAAAATTTAGTTTAGAAAATGTAGAAAATTGTTGTGTGAAATTTTGTATACTATTTTTCATATATTATTGTAGAAAATGTAGTGTACAAATTTACATTTAGATAATTTTGCGATTATGACGTGTTGCGATACCCATTGTTGGGCGAGCACTTGGACCGCGTGCACGCGCTTCCGTCGTCTTGCCGCCACCGGGAGCACGGGCGAGTCGGCGAGCCGGGAGTGGTCGGACACGCACACCTCGTGTGGCACGGGACTCGACCCCGTTGGGCTGCCGAGTTTGCACTACGCTAATGTTTTAGTATTACCATAAGAACATTTCATGCCGACATTCACTTTATTTGCAGTGCGGGATGCCGAACTTCTCCTCTTGCCGGATGGTGCGGGCCACGGATGAGGCGGAGGTGCCTTGGCGGGAGAGGGCGAGCGGGCGTCGTGGGCGATCACGGCGCTTCCGTTCGGCCGTTCCTGGCGGCGGCTTTGGTGGACCGTTGGCGGCGAGGCGCACACTTTCCACCTATCGATCGGGAGAGATGGCGCCGACCACTGCGGGCGTGTCCCTACTCGCCAGCCTTCCGATCGCGGAGCGCGCCTTCCCTGGAGGCTCCGCCGAGTGGCGCAATGACTGCTCGGCGATTCGGGGTCCTTCCACCGGCGGTCACCACCACATCTTCGACGAGAGGAGAAGCATGGGCCGAGCACGAGGTGGTGGCGCGCGAGGTGGCGCGCGATCAAGAGTGCGTGGTGTTTCAAGTCGATCGCGTCTTGAAACTCTTATTTGTGCAATTACATACTAATAAGAACTTGTTCGCGTTCGAGTTGGCGCATGGCTGCAGATCTTGGCGATTTCGGTCGCGCGCCACACGGAGCGTGCGTCTTTGTGGCTGTTTGGTTGGGTGCTCTTCACCACCGCCACGGCAACACGATTGACGCGCGCGCCTTATCGCTTATGCGAGGGCGATTCAACGGCGAGGCCGACGGATCGGTGAGGATCGGCGCGCTTGCCGCGACGTATCGCGGCTTTGTGCGATGCGTGCCACGAGATTAAAGCGAACTCGATCCTCACGGGATGTCCCCTGCTGCTGCGATTGTGGTCGTTCGAGCGCTTGATGTCGGGCGACTTGTACTAAACGACGCGGTCCCTACGGGCCGAGATGTACCGAGAGACATCGGCCGGCCGACAATGGGTTCTATTTGGTGTCGTCGGCGAGTGAGTTTTATTTTATCACGATCAACTTATTAACGATCGTCGTACTAAACAATTTGCCTTTCTTGCGAGTGCGATTCGCGCCGCGTGCGAGTCACGCGGCGTACCACCCCGTCGTGAAGCGATTCGGCGCCTCGCGAGCCGGCGTGCGGCGGGAGCCTTACGCGAGGAGGCGATGCGGCCCGTGCTCTGGCGGTATGCGCGACTTGTGTTGGCGTGACCGAGCTTCGGCTAACCGCGGAAGCTTCGTGTACGGCATCTACGTGGAGGACTACGCACGCGGCGAGTCATCGCGGCGATTTGGGCTGCGGCGAGCACTTCTGTACCGATCGGCGGCGATTCGCGCGGCGTGCGCGCGTGGTGATCGCTTCGATATTTTTGTGCGAACTTATTATTGTGATCGCAAGTACTTACATTACGCAATGGTTCCATATCTGAGCACAACACGAAGGGCGTCAAAAAGGCGCGGTGGTCGGAGGATGCGACCATGGATTGGCGGTGGGAGGGTGCGCCGCTTGACCGCGTGGAGGAGGACCGCCATACGACATAGCCAACTACGCGGAGTACCTCATCCGGTACGAGGCGGACTCGTACGAGCATCGGTACATGTCGTTGACCCTTTGCCCGCACACGTCGCCGCCGACGCGAGCGCGCCTGCGCGCTTCGCGCGCGCGCTCACATCGCGATGCGTAACGTAATTTCAAAAATTCTCAAATGGCAATATCGTTTTGATGATGGACCATTCTATGTCTTTTGTCGGTGGCGTCGGTGTTGCGCTTTATTCGGACTCCTCGCGCTGGTGCACAGGTGGGAGTTGACGCGAGAGGCCGTCGGCTTTGCGCGCGCGACGATGCAGCGGTGTAGGCGTATCGTCGACCTACTATCCCTGCGAGGCTACGGCGGTCTCGCACCTCGCCCGGTGCACCGACCAACGGTGCCACCCGACCAGCGTGGCACTACTCGGAGGTACTCGTGGACCGTCCACCTCCCCGGACCAGCCGGGTGTAATGCGTGGACATGTCCACCTCCCGGACCAGCCGAGGAGTTACGCGGTCACGGCCTCGTACACCTCCTCGTACATCCCGGCTTCTACGGATGATTTCATGGCGCCATCTACGGTGCGCATCGTCCGATCTTGTTTTTATCCTAAGGCGACATGCAACGAACTAACGATATTACTATTGCAGGTCCTTACCAAAGCAGCGAGGGCGGTTCTCCCGGCCACATCGATGTGGACCCGTTTTTTAGGATTGGTCCGGCTGTCCTCCGACGCGGCACCGGAGGTTCTCTCCGCGATGGCCTCCGGTGCCGGAGGCCACACACCAGTGCGGTGACTCCTCCGGCGCCGCCATGGGTGCGAAACCCACTGCTCGTTTTACTTTTTGGACCCTCGTCACGCCTCATAATCCGTTGCCGGAGGGCGGCCAGCGGGCCGTATGGGAGGGCGCGCGCGGTGACGAGCACCTTAGGGTGGGAGTGAGGGTGTATATCATGCATGTAATGGATAAATACCCAGCATGTTACTGAGTTATATTATAAAGATTATTGAAATTCAAACTATGCTATTATCTCTTCTTTTCGCATTTAATCGTTTCTATATCAAGTCATGTAACAAATATTAAATACTAGTTTCTTGTCCTCGAATTCTCAACGTATATCACTTAACAGTGTATGTGGCGATAGTTCTACGGTCAATCTTTCGAAAAAAAAGTTCCTAAAATTTTTTACGCATCTATAACATCCAACAAAATCTTTCGGGGGCACCATGCAGTCGCCTAGGGGTAGGGCGACTGCATTCCAGTCGCCCAACCATAGAGCTACTGCATGAGAGTCGCCCAATGGGAGGGCGGCTAGATGGGATCGCTTGTTGGTTCGGCGACTGCAATCGTGTCGTTTTCTGGTTGAGCGAAAGACTCAAGTTGCCCAATAGTTGCGCGACTGGGGCCTATTTGTGTAAAAAATTTTGTCGCGGGTATATTTTTGTATTTTCGAATAAAAAATGGGTTATCCGTACAAAAATTTCGTTATTCGTGTGCTTCTCGTTGAGTCCCTCCACATTCTCGACGGTCTCTACATCCAACCAGAGATACTTCCAAGTTTACCATCCAGTCTCATATCGATGACAGTGGGCATCTTGGTCATGGAGATGACGTGATGACGTGGGGCATCACATCGCTAGTCTACTTCTTTCGCCTACTTGCCAAGCTCAACAGCGGTGGCAACCTACACAAACACTTTGTCAAGCAGGATTTAGGAAGATTGAGAGGAGAAAGAATATGAAGAGGGGATGAGGGTTTTTTATCACTGACATGTGGGGCCATTGTCCAGTGGACAAGAATATACTTGCGGGGATCCTAGTCAACGCCACGTCATGCCAACAAGAGCACAGCTATGGACATGATTTGCTCTGGTTTTGATAGTTGGGTGACTTGTTTTAGACGGTCTTGGAGATGTGGGATGAAAATTAGATCACAAGAAGGGTAGAGGGACCATAGATGGACTATTTCTTAAAATCAAAGATTTTATACCATGATAAAACACCTTTTATTGAGAGAAGCTAAAAGTTAAATATTAAGTTGTGAATGGAAATTTTCATTAGGAGTTTATCTAGGAGAAATTTTTATTATTTAACCCCTTTTAATTTAATTTTATTAACAACCCTCCGTCCAACTTGTCAAAATCAAGCAAGTATTAATCCAAAGATTCTAGTTCATACAACGAATTAACAAGTGAATTCTGGATCATGGTACTTTAGCTAGACTAATTCCAGAAATTAGATGAAAATAAACTGGCAAGTCATGCAAAAAAAAAAAGGTTAAAAATAAACTAGGGCACACTGTAGATTCTCACCTTGATGGCTGAGGGGCTCAAGACAAGCTTGAGAGCTCTAACCAGCTCTGCCCCTGCTCCCAATGGATGAGAAAGCATCCCAACGGAGAAGGGAATGCAGCATTGCAACGACTTGAAAGTTAAAAGTCTTTCTTGCAGCAGCAGGAGCCTTCCGCTACGCGCCCAAAATATCTCCCCCGGTCCGTCTAGATTGCAACACTTCCGTCTACATGCAACACTTTCCAAAAGGAGTTTTCAAGCTCACAGAGAAATGGTCATTTTCATTGAGAGTGATTGGTAATACATGCAACACTTGCCAAAAGGAAATATCTTTACAGATATTGTTTTGACGGCCACAGAGAAGGAACAAGGAATTGTTCACACAAATGGCATCATGGATGAAGGAATGTGTTTCCCTGTTGCTGTCCCTGGATGTCTTGCAATCAATTGGTTGCTCAGTAAACCCAAATTGTGCCCTGTTGGCTGCTACCTCATCAAGTTTTTCACGAACTTCTTTTATTTTGTGACTCAATTTGCAGGGATAAGCAAGCAGATGGCTCATACAAGTAAAGAGAGCTTTATGAACTTGCTCCAGAGCTTTGGTGGCAACGTAGTCCAAAACATCATCTATCTCATAGATTGCATCCTTCAATTTTTCCAACCACACCCGAAGGGCATCAGAAGTAGAATGCTTGCGCTCGGCATCATTAAGGACAGCACAGATGTATTCCAGAGAGTCTTGCAACTTCCTCAATTCTTCGTTGACGTTCCAGGCTGACTTGATCTCATTAGCAGCCCAGTAAGTAGCCTTTTCGAGAACTGAGTTTACGAAACTTGATATAATTACCTCAGCCATAGTGTCCGTGTGGGTACTGCAAAATAAGCAAGAGATTGGAAGAAACGTCCATGTGGTGGGTATGTAGATATGTTTACTACCATGTTTGGCTTGATCAAGGTGAATTTGATATTCATGGTAGAATAACGTGGATTTAAAACATATTACATTTGTTGTGAGATGGCTAAATTTTTCTAAATAATTTAAGCTCTGTTGGTTTTTCGAAGAATATAGGCTCTATTATGTTTCCAAAGAAATGATTATAAGCTCCACATGCTTGCGTGCAAAGGAGCAAAGTTATATATAAACTAGAACAGCCAAAGCCACAATCACATTTGGAGAAAATACTGGAAGAGAGATGAAATCGTGGCTTGTTGGTTGCTGTCCTTATCATGCAGATAGCTACAGGGAAGCTGGACCTAACATTCGACTGATTGGATGTCTTGGAATGGAGACACAACATGTCAAAATCAAGCAAGTATTAATCCAAATATTGTAGTTCACAACGAATTAACAAGTGAATTCTGGATCATGGTGATTTAGGTAGACTAATTCCAGAAATTAGATGAAAATTAACTAGCAAGTCATGCAAAAAAGGGGCTAAAAATAAACTAGGGCATACTGTAGATTCTCACCTTGATGGCTGAGGGGCTCAAGACAAGCTTGAGAGCTCTAACCGGCTCTGCACTTGCTCCCAACGGATGAGAAAATGAAGGATGAGAAAGTATCCCAATGGAGAAGGGATGGCTGCAATGCAACGACTTGAAAGTTCAAAGTCTTCCTTGCAGCAGCAGGAACCTTCCGCTAGGCGCCCAAAATATCTCCTCCAACTTTCTCTGACAAGCGGGTCCGTCTAGATTGCAACACTTCTATGTCAGTTTCGTCGAGGAAAAAATGGTGTACTACATGCAACGCTTTCCAAAAGGAATTTTCACGCTCACAGAGAAATGGCCATTTTCATTGAGTACCGATTGGTACTACACGCAACACTTTCAAAAGGAAATATCTTCGCAGATACTGTTTTGACGCGTCCACAGAGAAGGAACAAGAGCAGGCACACAATACGACAGCTGAACTGACATTGGTAACACAGATTAATGAATCTAGTGAGATCATGCAAAAACTAAGCCAACAGATGATAATCTCAATATGCCAGTCTTCAAAATCATCTCAATATGCCTGCAAAAATGTTAATTCAAACTGTTCGCGTATATGTCTGAAATACCATGTTTTTTCTATTCCCTGAAAGACAGAACAGTGTTCCTCATACTGCGAAGAGCTGGGTTATCCCAATAGTATGGCAATTTACCATGAATTCATGAGAGACCCAAATAGAGCCTGCTTCATCTAAAACTGAAGCTTCTGGTCAATATTCAATTTGAGAATCAACTTCACAAGCAGCCAAAAAAAAAAAGCAGAACTCAAAGTGAGATTTCAAATGTTTACACCCCTCACAGACATACTACTCTTCAAAGTGTGGACTGTTCTGACTTCTGAATTGTAAACTTTCTGTGCGCTCCGAAGTGGTTCCTCAAGATGGTGGACAAAGTCAGAAGAGGTTTCATTTGGCAAGAAAAGGAAAAGGCTAATGGAGGATGTTGTTTAGTGGCTTGGGATAAGGTTATGAGACCGTTGGATCTTGGAGGCTTAGGCATTCCCAACTTGGAGGTGATGGCCTGGGCTTTACAAATCAGATGGCAGTGGTTTAAAAAGACCAGAGCTGATTGGATTTGGACTGACCTTGTGCCTCCCTTGCATCCTAACTCGATAGCTCTTTTTGCCATTGCAGTCACTTCGGAGGTAGGGAATGGAAACAACACATTTTTTTGGACTGATCGTTGGCTGCACGATTGCTCGATTGAAAATCTTGCGCCAACAGTTTTGCTTGTGTCTCTCAAGAATCCAAGAGACGTCATCGTGGTGAAGCTCTCAACAACATGGATTGGCTTAGGGACATTCAAGGAGGGCTGTCTTGGTGGTATTAGAGAATTCTTAGGGGTTTGGGATTGCCTCATGGATTTTGCGTTGAATGACCAAGAGGATCGTCACACTTGGAGGCTAGATGCAAGTGGTTGTTATTCTTCCAAATTTGCTTATAAAGCTTATTTTCATGGCGCCGTGACCTTTGAGCCTTGGCGTCGTTTATGGAAGACCTAGGCCCCGGCCAAATGCAAAAAGTTCTTGTGGTTGGCAATCCGAAACAGATGTTGGACAGCGAGATAGGCTAGCTAAGAGGGCCTCTCTCATCCGGATAAATGTCCATTATGCGATCAAGAAGGCGAGGCGATACAACATATCTTATCAACGTGTGTTGTGGCAAGACAAGTTTGGTTCAGATTGTTCAATCCGTTGGACCTAGCAGATTTAGTCCCTCGGCAAGACGAATGGAGCTTTGCAGATTGGTGGCGCAAGACGATGAGAAGAGTTAAAAAGGAGCATAAAAAAGGAGTGAACACTCTAATTATACTCGGCGCCTGGATTATTTGGAAACATAGGAATGCTTGTGTGTTTGAGGGGGCTTCTCCTTCGGTTAACTCGATTTTGAGTGAGCTGAAGGACGAGCACAGCCTTTGGTGCATGGCCGGTGCGAAGCAGCTGCAAGGGTTAGGGCTTGTGCTTGCAACCTAGGTCAGAGAGGTCTAGGTCTAGTCGTGCTTGTTCGCTGTGTGTGTGTTTCTTGAGTCTGTGTAAAAGCCTCATTCATACTTGGTCCCCGTATGAGTGAGGATCCTGTTGGGGACCCACCCTTTTTTTGTTTCTTCCCCATAATGCAATGAAACGTAGCTCTCCTGCGCTTTCGAGAAAAAAAAAAGTAAACTTTCTGATGCTCTCATGTTGATTAAGCTGTTTAACTTTGAACGGAAGGGGAAAGTTTAACACTAAATTAACCAACTATTACAGTGAACAAGATTCCAATGAATAAAATGCAAGGGTCAGCTACCAAAGAATGGGACTAGAGATATGCTCTTAAGCCTCTAACAATAGAATGATCACAGCTTCTCTACTCTCAGTGCCAAAGTTTCAAGCAGAAACCAGATAGCACCTGATCACATTGACATAGTACTCATAAGATGCGTCTGACCGTGCATACTTGTGGCCGATGTCCTTGGATTTTCCTGGAAGACTTTTGTTTAATCAACTCCCTGACTCGGTTTCAGGCTTCTAAGGGCCAGTTTGAGGAACATGGTCAGCATTTTTATTTAAAGCTTGTTCTGCTGACCCATTGCAAAATTGGATCGCATGGTCTGTTATAGGAACCAGTGAACCAGAGTACTGTGGTGGACCAGCCAACTCGCTTTCACTTGGTTGTATCAGATGCATTCTCCAACCTGGCAGCATCCTTATTCCGGCTTTGCAATAAAATTCCCGGCTTGTGAAGTGAAGATATTTGAGCAGTTGTACTGGGTTCTGAAGGTCCATCCTTGACCTTGTGTCCACCATCCTCAAATCTTCCTGTAGTTCTTTTGCATGACGAACTCCCTGGATCTGCTTCAGCCTTTTGGTGCCACAAGTCAAAGCCAGTTAAACCTTGAGAGAGTGTAGGACGAGTCCAGATCAAAAACTATAGTGACAGGTTCAGGGAATATATCCTCCAACCTTATGAAATTTGATGGTGCCATACAAGATCCTGAATTACAAGTTATACATAAACATTAATTACAATTGCAGCAGTAAGGTATAAAATAAAAGGGATAAAAGACATGAGAACTTACTCTGATTTTGCAAGTCAGCAATTAATGCAACAGAGAACATAGATTGCAGTCTCTATGGCATATGTACAATGCTACTGAACTTCAGAACATAAAGCAAGACAACCAACAATACCCGACCCACATCTGGAATGCCAGTAATAGGACCAACCTCAACTTCCCGCTTCTTCATTGCTGTTAGTACCCACAATTTCAAGCAGGTTCAAGTACTTCTCAGTGGATGCAAGGATGAAGATCTTATGACACAGAAAAATCCAATGACACAAGACATCCAACTACCGAGCATTTCTTGCTATAATAGTTGTTTCTTCCAGCACCTGAGCAAAAGAAATTATATGGTCATTCTTACTATCTATACTTGGTCGCATGCTCTACTAAAAGATGGATAGGATTTCCACGTTGATAGGACCATTTATCACTGGGAAAACAACTCAGCAAGATATCTCACAACAAATAGGGAGCTATGATTTTCACGCTGAAGACCACCCCCAAATTGTACCAATTATAAAACACTTAGAAATATATTGATACACATACCAAACAAATTAACAGTTGATTACATCAACAGAACCAAAAAGGTGAAATCCCGACCTTCTGCACGTACCAAAACGCATAATTTACAAAGCTCAGTAGCTCACGAACAAGCAATACTAACAGTAACCTCAAGCAATTACTGGAATTCAAGCTTTGCACAACAACCAAAATTAAACGCATCTAACTATACCTAGTGCATTGCAATTGAATACCGTACTGCCAGTTAAGCACAGGCAAATCAATCACACGAAGCAAAGCGCATGCCAATTTAACGAATAACCTAATCAGAGAAGGATGAAATCGCATTTTCGCATTGCTGTGTGTGTGTTACTTCAATTTTTGAGTTGGGTTGGGCAGTATGCTCACCTCGGCGACCTTCACGACGTCGGACTGCTTGAAGTGCTGGACTAGGTGTTAAAATTTGATCCAGGAGAAAATGCACACATCGCACATAAACTGAGAGAACACAGGAGAATTTCTGAATTTCTCTATTCTCTTATTTGCTCCTCTTTTTTCCTTGCTTTTCTCACAAAAACTGGATACAAGCCTTCTCAATATATAGGCTAATAATCTCCTACTAACATATATATTCAGACTTCAAGTTGGACACAAGTTCAACTTGAGTTACACACGGAGACGGACTCTTGAGATTTGGTGGTCATTGTTGGCGTGTTCTTGAGATTTCCATCGAGGAATTGCTCTTGGTGTGTTGAATCCAATTGTGGTGTTGGATTCTACTCGCTGAAACTTCGGTTTCTCTACCCTTTGTTCACGTGTTGTGGTGTGCGTGGGAGAAGGTTTATCTTGAAGGTGTATGTTGTTCCTGGGTGTGCAAGAACCTTAGAACAAGGAGGGCGTCCAGCAAAGCGTATCGTGAAAGATCAGGCCAAAACAACGTGGTTCAGCTAGCTTGCTAGGTGGATCCACATCAGTGGCTTTGGCTGTCTCCTTTTCGGCCAGTAGGAAGAGCGTCTCCTCTGGGATGCCCTGATAGATGGCCGCCAATGCTATCTGATCCTTGCACACATCGATGTTACCGTTCTCAATCGCATCCCACACTCCTGGAGCCTTCATGTACACCTTCATCTTGATTGCCCATGCTGCATAATTGCTCGTCGTGAGCATCGGATAATACAGCAAGACAGCGGAACTCTCCAATCCACGCTCGCTCGCTCCCCCTCCCTTCGAGAGTATGCAGCGGTGGCGACGTCCCCAGCAGCGTCAATGACCCTCCTCTCCTCTCCCCTCCCTCCCAACCAAGCAGCAGCATCGGCGACCCTTCCCTCCTCTCCCCTCCCTCCCAACCAAGCGGTGGCGGCGCGACCCCAGCGGCGGTGGCGACCCTCCCTCCCTCCTCCTCTCTCGCCCCCGGCCAGCGGCGCCGGCGCGAGACACGGATCTGTCTCATCGCCCGATGGTAGTGTCGGCGCCGGAGAGCGCAGAACGGAGATCTGTGCCTCTCTGCACCGCGCGCTGCTACTGGACGATTGGAGAGGAGGTGGGAGGGAGGAGGGGGAGTACCTTGCTGGGCGATAGGGAGGGAGGCGCCGCCGAGACGGGATCTGGGAGATGGAGGTGCTGCCAAGACGGGATTTGCGAGATGGAGGCACCGCTGAGAGACCAGAGTGGCGAGATGGAGGCGCCGCAGAGAGACCGGAGTGGCCAGATGGAGGCACCGCCGGCCGCCGCCAAGGTTCTAGGTACTTCGCCGCCTAGGGTTTCTTTCTCGCGATCTCTTCTTTCTCTAGTTTAGCCACCAGCCCACCGCCTAGGGTTCGCTCAGGTTCACTTCTTTATTTGGGTGCGGCGTCACCTCCATGCATATGGCATCGCCTTGAGCCTTGCCGACACCATATTCTGCCTAATCATCGCCTCAACGACGCCTTGGTGTTGAGGCGGACGCCATACATGCGCAAGGCAAGGCGGTGGCGACGCCTTGCCGGCCGGGGGAGCCTTACCGCTTAGGCAATGCTTAAGCTTTGCCTAAGAGATGCCTTAATAAGCTTGGTGCACGGCCACGAAGACCATATCACTCGTGATTGCCCCACCATCGCGGTGCTCCACGATGAAAGCATCTAGGCCCCTAAAAATGATTTTGGTAATTAATCAACTTATATGAATATGGGACTAATGTTTTGTATAAGCATGCGAAGGTCAAATCCATGTGATGGTGACAAGATGCAAACTAAAGAACATAAAAGAAGACCCAAGCTGATTCAAGACAAAGGTACGTTTAGAATAGGACCCTTTTATTTTACCGGTCTTAGGAGAATGGTGGAAGACCGGATTATAGGGTAGATAACCGTACCATAAAGAGGGATCTTGGCAAATAGTTTGAAAACAGATTTCTTGTGCCAATTGGATATTGTTTAGAAGCATGCACTCATTTAAATTGCTTTAAATACCTTTTCTGTGCTCTGTCTGGACGAGCGGTAGTACCGCTGTGTAAAACGCCGGTACTACCGGCAAGCGGAAGATTCGGCCTCAGAGTGGATCAATTTTCCCAGAGAGCACCGAGCTGAAGTCATGCGGAAACGGAAGTGCGGCCGTTTTAACGTCGGTACTACGCGATGGCGATAGTACCGCACTATTCAGCGGTACTTCCGGCCTTTGGAAGATCCGACCTCAGGCGGATCAATTTTCCAGAGAGCACCGAATCGAGTCGACGAAGCGGAAGTACGGTCGTTTTAACGTCGGTACTACGCGATGGCGGTAGTACCGCATTATTCAGCGGTACTTCCGGCCTCGGAAGATCCGACCTCAGCGGATCGTTTTTCGAGCGCCGGTTTTGGACCTTTCGGATGTCGGCGAGCGGTAGTACGCGCCGACTTTGCGGTACTACGAGGCGGTAGTACGCAAATGTCAACGGCGGTAATACCGCGCGCCAAATCCAACGGTCCACTGCTCGTCATGCAGAGCCGTTCGACGCAAGATTTGGGAGCGGTAATCAGGCTCAGCGGCGATAGTACCGCTCATCACGATTTTTGCGAGAAATTGTGTCAAGCGGCTAGTTTGGTTGGTGGAGGCTATAAATACCTCCACCACTGCACAAGAGCTAAGGTTAGAGACTCATTGCACAATTCTTAAGCCCTAGAGCATTCATTTCACCTCAATTCTCCTTTGCACATAAAAGTGAGGTGGTTGAGCATTTAGTGCTAGAGTTTTCATTTGCAAATCAATTGGCACTAGTTTGCATTCAACCAAAGCCCAAGATTTGTTACTCTTAGTGCTTGCACTTGGGCGGTTGGGCGGAAGGAAACCGGTGATCTTCTCAAGAAGGTTGTGAGAAGGCCCGACGGATTGTGAAGGTTGGAGCTCACCTACCCGGAGTGGGGAAGAGCTACATTAGTGACAGAGGTGTTTCGACTCAAATTCGTGGAGTCGGTCCGATTTGTTCGGGCTAACCTCAACGTGGATTAGTGGAAACAGGCAAGTTTCCGATCACCACGGTAAAATATCGGTTGTGTCTCTTGTTTCTCTTGCTCTCGTTTATTTGCTTCATTGTGATCATTTGATTGTTTAGAGCTAAGTTGATAACTAGAATTGCATAGGATTATTTGTCTTACTTCATTGTCACTTGGATTGTAAAGAATTAATTAAGTGAACAAGAAAAATTTAAAAACCTCCTATTCACCCCCCCTCTAGTCGGTATCCCTGATCCTACACACGAAAGCATGGCTAGGGAGCGTGATACAAGGGCGCCCGTGGTGACACATGTACGACAACCCCTTAAAGTTCCGCTCGTCCAGCCCACGCCTAGCGTATTGCAAATCTAGGCCCCAATGCTTGCCCCCGCCGTGTAATCAACGTCATCACAGTGGGTCATCCTCAAATTCCCCTCAGAGACGGCGGAGGCCTCGCACATTGAATACATCACGTCGCCGCATACCCGGCACATGTGGTTACAGGTGGGCATGGGCGGATATCACCTTCAAGGCGAGGATGCCTTAGGAGTGGACTTCCCTCATCAAGATCCCCTAGTAATCTCGACTAGTATCGCAGGGTGCGATGTGAGGTGAGTCCTAATGGACGGAGGTAGCTTCACGAACGTCCTGTTTATCATCGCCTTTGACCTTGGCATCCCTCGAAGCAGGCTAAAGCATCATACTTGTGATCAAAAAATCAACAATTGACCTCCCAATAGAATCACAAAGTATATAACATTAACCACAGGCTCACAGGCGAGTAACTCCATCGTCCATTTCACCAATAAGATGATGCCCGCACAACTTCTAATGCATCGAAACAAACCCGACGGGTGACCCACTAAACCTCATCTCAAACAGGATACGAACAGTAAAAGTAACTAGGTCATTTTGAATGGTACATTTCTTAAATTTTTAAGCAAAGTATTACTCACTCCGTTCCTTTTTACTTGACATTTTTGATTTTTTACGGTCTTTAAGATACGACTTTGACTGCTACTTTTTATGACTTTATACTAAGATATACTAATAAAATTATAATATTATAAAAGTATTTTTAACGATAAATCTAATGATGTAACTTTTGTATAACTAATCTAAATGGTTTTGACTCTATTGTGATTAAACTTTAAAAATTTAACGCACGAATTCTAGGAAGTCATGTAAAAAATGGAGGAGTATATTATATTTTATGTTGTAAGTGCTATTAAGCTACTAGCCTCATAGGCGCGCGCACGCATGCGCACCACCGTGTACAAGTAAAAGAGGCGATGATCAGTGAGGAGTTTGAAAAAAAATTTAAAAAAAAATCGAGGGTACATGTGTATTTTCGAAAGCAAAGGTCTTTTTCGTAAAAAACCGGGGGTCTGTACATAATAAATGAGAAAGTCAAAAGTCTTTTTCGTAAAAAACCGAGGGCCTGTGCGTAATAAGCGAGGACCGTCGTAATTTAGAAAGCGCGGCGCTATCCTGCAAAGTGGAGGGGCTTAAAAAAACTGGCAGAGACCTTTTTGCGAGGAAAAAGGACCTTTACGTAATTTTTGGAAAATATGAGGGAAGTGCCTCCCCCGACCGTGCCGAAATTCCGCTTCCACGCGGCGGGCGGCACGCGGGGGGTGACGTGGGCGCGTGGGAAGGCCGGAATCCCCCCGCTAATATGGTTGTTATTATTAGTCATCTACGCATTCAAGACAAGAAAACGATGTAAAGCAACAATGTCATCTCACTCACGTAGCACCTCCCAAACGTAAACAAAACACGCAATGCAGGTAACCATAGCCGCACGCATACAACCTGAACATTGAAAAGAGCAACCTTTCTGTTTCCTTTTTCACTTCACCACGGTAACACTACATGCAGACCACTAATTCGTGATCAAACAGTAAAATTCTACACACACATTGGACACTAGACAGGATCGCAACCATAATTCCATCGCCTAAAGTCCGCCACACGAACAGGGGAGAACCAAGCAAATGCATGTAAAAAAATAAACGACAATTACACGACAGTCCCTAAGTCACAACCATACTAGGGAACAATTCCCCAGAGGCCCAACTCGCCGATCGCCAAATCGAGACCTAGGCAAACACCTCCAGAGGCAATTCTTGACCAGAAAAACACCACAAAAATAGCGCAAAAATATACAGAGAGAGGAAGGTGGATTAGTGCTGACCGGAGTAGGGGGAGTCCATGGTTGTGGTTCTGCGGATTGGGGAGCTAGTGGGGGAGGAGGAGAGAGAGGAAGAGGTCTCGCACCTCTCCTCTAGCTCTCTCACATGGAGACTGGACAGTTGCCGCCTCTCCTCTCTTCTGTAAGAGTGAAGAGTTGGAGAGAAAGTGAGAAACGCTCTTACCCCATTACTGTCAGGCGAAGGTACATATACATGAGCCAAAGCTCTCTGTCCACTAGTCACTAACAGTCGATCCTAAACTCTAGGAGACGTGGGAACGTTGCCCATTCAGTTACAAGAGAAAGTCAAGGAGAGAAACTAGGCTATCTTGGACTACGTCTCTGACACCCCCGCAGGCTGAGCATGGGGAGACCGAATGCACAGGCTGTCCCTGAACTCTTGGAACAATGGCGTTGGCAAGCCCTTGGTCATGATATCGGCAATCTGATGACGACTTGGGATTTGCAGAACCCGAAATTGACCAAGGGCGACCTTTTCTCTGACAAAATGTATGTCAAGCTCTACGTGCTTCGTCCGTCGATGGTGAACTGGATTCTCCGATAGATATACTGCAGAAATGTTATCGCAGTAGATGACAGTCGCTTTGTCGACGCTGACGTGAAGCTCTCGAAGAAGATTGCGCAGCCAGCAACATTCAGCAGCCGCATTTGCGACGGCCCTGTACTCGGCTTCAGCGCTAGACCTGGACACCGTTGGTTGGCGCTTCGACGACCAGGAGACGAGGGATTCGCCGAGGAAGACACAGTATCCCGACGTCGACCGCCGTGTGTTCGGGCATCCGACCCAGTCAACGTCGGAATAAGCTTTGAGTTCAGTCAACGGAGAGCTCGAGATCGTGATGCCGCTGTCGATGGTGCGCGGAGTGCGGAGAATGCGCTGAGCGAGGTTCCAGTGTGTGGCCGTAGGTGAATGCATGTACAAGCACGCCTGATTGACCGCGTAGGCGATGTCGGGACGCGTCGGTCGAATCTGCGAGCTCCCGCGATGATGCGGTAGAACGTCGCGTCGCGTCGGTCGCGGAGCCCGTCATCGGCGGACAACCACGCTTTGCATCAGCGAGCGTATTGGCGGGCTTGCGATTAGCCATTCCGGCCGGCGAGGATGTCATCCGTGTATGGAGCTGCGTGAGGAAGAAGCGGCGTCATCGCAACGGACACAGGCCTTGAGCGCGGAGCGGGCTCGTGGCCGTGGCGAAGGGTTGGTTCCAACAGAGGAGACGGAGCGATGGGGTGGCCATGGTGAAGGGCGGGAAGAGGAAGGATCAAGAAAATCGATACCATGTAAGAGTGAAGAGTTGGAAAGCGCTCTTACCCCATTACTGTCAGGCGAAGGTACATATACATGAGCCAAAGCTCTCTGTCCACTAGTCACTAACAGTCGATCCTAAACTCTAGGAGACGTGGGAACGTTGCCCATTCAGTTACAAGAGAAAGTCAAGGAGAGAAACTAGGCTATCACGGACTACGTCTCGACATCTTCCGCGCACGCAACCCCAAGCATCGGCACAAACCCCCGCACGCTCAACAGAGAAGATCACCTTTTGCTTTGACACCCTTGGAGTTTTCCGTATTAAAGAGTTTTAGGGCTGGTTCCAAACAGTTTGGTTTTTTAATACGATTTTTCCCTTTTTTTCTTTGTATTATATGTGGAGATATAATCGTATTTTTTATTTTTACTTTTGAGTGGGTCTTAAGGTAGGTCTAGATAGCTATCTCCATAAATCTTAATTAAAATTTCTACTTGAAGCTATTTCAGTAAAGTATATTTGAGTTTCCCACTTAGAGCATCTCTAAACATGAAAACATGTAGTAATGCACAGGAGGTTTGGCACACTGATGAATGTCTTCCCATATATAAACTCACTGAGTATTCTGCATAGAACGTCTCTCTACTCTCTAGTCTCCATCAGAAATTATTGGAGCTCCCTCGAGATATTCCCCATTTCAAGTATCACGGTATAGGTCAATTTTCCTAAGAAGTGTTCATTTATATATGTCTATTGAATAAGTCAAGCGGGCAATTGTTACACTGTTTGCACTAGCTTACTATGGTTTAATAATATAAGAATAGTTAAGTGGTATGTATAATTCAATGCCATTAATTAATTCTTAGAATGGATATCTCGGTCCGTATTTGTGGTGAGCTTGAGCCTATAGTTGTATGAAATAGAGACAGTGGAGTAGCTATTAATGTTACAGTTGCTTCACGTACTCGGCCAAAGTTCTTTGGTTAAGGGCACATTTGTGAGCTCCACCACTCGGATCTACCTAAAGGTGGATTTGGGTGGATTCATCGGGAGCAGCTCCATCGTGGATCTGGGATTCATCAAAGTGTTTGGTACATCTCCACCTCCCTCTCTATCTCACTTACACCTGGGCCCCACGCGTTAGGGGGCAAAATGAAAAAACCCGGCGGCGCAGCGAGCGCCAGCAGCGACGGGGAGGCGGCGCCGGCCGGAGGAGGCGGGCGGGGAGGCAGCGCCGAACAGGGAAGAGCGGAGGAGGAGGAGGCGCCGAACGCAGGAGGCGGAGCGGGCGCGGGAGGTGGCGCCGGCGGAGGCGGGCGCGGGAGGCGGAGGCCGGGAGGAGGCGACGCGGTCGGAGGCGGGAGGTGGAGGCCGGGAGGAGGGACGCGGTCGGAGGCGAGGCGCAGCGGAGAGGACGGCGCAGCGACGGAAATAAAAAGAACGAAACGTTTTTTTGTGTGTAATCAGTGGCATGGTGGGTAATTTTCCCCAACTCCACCAACTTGAGTTTGGTGGAGCACCCCTTGAGGTGCTCCATGAATTTGGTGGATCTGGAGCCAGATCCATGGTTTTGGTGGAGCAGATCTACGGTGAAGCTGCTGGAGCTAGAACTGTTTAGCTTGGAAAAGTGGATCCGGATCTGTTTTTTGTGAATCTGGAGCTGGTGAAGCTCTCCCAAATAGGCCCTAAGAATATAGTAGCTGTAATTAAGCACAATCCAAGGGGTAAAAAGTGGAATAGACGAACGAATCCATGGCTATTGAACCAGTGGTAGACTAGGCGGGAGATAGTCCCACTTACTTCTGGGCCGCCATATGTGGGCTCAAGCCTTCGAAAAGAAGTAAGGCGGACATGTACCTCTACTACTTAAAAAAGGAATATCTGGTTGTGATAGTGATTCATCCCCTTCCAGCTGCCTTTTGCATCTCCTAAAAAAATCTTTAAAAAATGAGAAAACAATCAAATAAAAAAATAAATTTTATCACCCTAAAATTTCTCTAACAAGAAAAAATAACAGAGCTCTACCGAGTATACGGCAGAGCCGAGGGCGTGGAGGCATAGTGCAGCCAAGCGCAGAGATAGAGCCTAGGGCATGAACCACAGACTGATCCTGACAATATTGACTCAATATACTAAAATAATATAATTTTTTATCTACAACAAAGCACAGTCATTTAATTACTGGGAGCTAAATTTGGGTACAGAAGCCTTTCCTCTTTGCTTCGGATGAAGACTGTAGAATGACCCATATACAAAGGCCTAGCGATGGCAGTCCAAATGGGCTACCCATCGCCAAACCGTAGCTCAAATAGTCATACGATAATACGCCGATCAAATGGGCCTGACGGCTGATCGCGATAGCCCATGGATGCATACAGCCCAAGGCAAGAGCGTGAATGCTGATACGGAACGGTCAGCTAGGACGCTGACATGCTGATGCACCACATTTCGTTGCGACACAGTGGCAGCACGGTGCGGTAGCAAGGACACGTTTGACATTCTGTCACGCTGAATAGTTGATACATATTAGCAAATCTCTCCCATTCTAATTCCACCGGACCACGCCTAATTTGAACTGATCAAACCACATAGTGCAACCCATTACTCAAACGTCGCTTTGACATTTCCCAACTTTTTCGTGCTATGATTGAACTTAAGCATCTCACCCTAGTATCCTTGGTCGTACTAGGTCTCAGCTCATCCATAAGCGTAGACTCGATCCTCATCGTTGACTATGGTTGATTCTAAATCCCTTGCACATCCAAAGATAAATAAATCGTTTACGAGCACAAGTTCTTTACAACTTGACCCGTGTTAGCTAAAACATGCATCATACAACACATACACACTGATCTAAATCAAATCAAAATAATTTATGACTCAATTTCCTAAAATCCAATTTTTGGCCCAAGCAAACCAGCTTGGCTGATCAAACTGCTAGAGGTGGCCGGTCTAACCGCCAGCTCTAGTTAGCCTGACCACATGTGGTGAGCAGTCAAACTGCTGGAGGTGGCCGATCAGACCACCATGTCGGTAAGAATTTCGTATAAACTACAAATTTATAAAATCTAAAATTTTGCTCCTCTAAAATAACAATGGTTATATTGTACCTTCTCATATAGCGTTTTTCAACTTTTTTCATGGTATAGTGACTTGTTTGGTCATGTTTTGCATACACGCGAACACAAATTCAGTCTATTGGGCAACGGTTTTGCTATTGCACAGGCGACTGAAATTTTTTTATGTTTCAGTCACCTAAAATTGCACTCTTAGAGCATCTCCAACAATGTTCTCTAAGGGCCTGTTTGGATCCCCTGCTCTAAACTTTAGAGCTCTAAAAACTTTAGAGCACTTTAGTTCAGTTTTGAGATCTAAAGCTCTAATGTGAGGTGGGCTAAAGTTTAGAGCTAACTTTAGACAACCTGTTTGGAGACTTTAGCTCTAAAGTTTAGAGCTCTAAAGTTTAGAGCAGGATCCAAACAGCCCTAAATCTTATCCCTAAATCACATTTTAGAGGACACAATCTAGAATATAGAAGACTAAAAATATGTAAACTCCAACAAGTCCTCTAAATATGGTCCCCTAAATTAAAATCTGGGTCCACAAAAACTACCAATCAAAGAATTTAGGGGATCGGACGGTGCAGGAGCGTTGGGACCGATTTAGGGGATGGTATGCGTCCTTCATATATGGGGGACGAAAAATCAGGGATGGAGTCCTCTATATTTTTGGGTACCACTTAGGAGATCTGTTGGAACCCTTTTTTTACCTTTTCTTCTAAAATATAGGGGATATGAGCACTTTAGAAGATTTGTTGGAGATGCTCTTAATGAACTAAAATTGCAGCCCCTCCTCCAAAAAAAACAGCTGCAACTTTAGGTGATTCAGAGTGCAACTTCAGGTGACCTGAAATTGCACTCTCAATCAACTAAAATTGCAGCCCCCTCAAAAAAAATATGTGCAACTTCAGGTGATTCAAAGTGCAACTTTAGGTGACTGAGGGCATCTGTAGTGTATATAACCCAAGGGCCCTTAAGGTGGGTCCTATCTAAACCTTAAGACTGACTCCATAGTGTATATAACTCAAGAGGTCTTAAGACGGTCCCACTTGGCAGATAAAGAAAAATTGTATTTTAATGTTTGTGGCCAGGTATTTAGCTTGAGGACCAGCCTTAAGCCTTTTTTACTTATAGCCTACTTAAGGTCACCCCTGTAATGTATAAGGTTGACCTTAAGGTGGCTTAAGACCCTCTATTTTCATACACTACAGATGCCCTAAAAGATAAAAAATTTTCAGTCGCCTGTGCAATAGTCTATCCTATTGGGCAAACTGTTAAGCAGGGCTCCAAATATTTTTTTTTATCAACAACCTTTGCGTATAGCATTTTCTTTTTTGCACGATACTCTCCAAAACACGAGCAAACCACACGTCAAATGCACACGATCTTGAACTCCATTGTCCAAACTCTGCCGCTGCGTGCAGCACCGTGTCCACGCGGCACCGAGCGTGCCTCCGGAAAACGCCCGGTCGCGTTCATATGCTTACGACTCGCGCGACACTCGCCGCCCCCTCGGCGTTAGCATCCTCCTCCGACACCTCCACCACCACCTCTGGTTCGCCTCGTCTCCCAGTCTCCCTCTCCTCCGATCAGCTCACTCCGAACCCAACCTACGCACACGGTCAATCGTGACCTGACGGGCGGGCATTGCTTACAGAGATGAAGCCCCTGTTCCTGCGGAGAGGCGGCGGTTTCAAGCTGCTCCTCTCCATCGGCCAACGCGCAAGCACCAAGCCCACCTACGGCGCCCATGCCAAAGAAACGCACGCGGCGGCGGCGGCGCCGCACCGCCGAGTCCCCGCGAAGCCAGCGTGGCGGTGCTTCTCCTCGACGAGATCCACCGCGCCACCAACGCCTTCCACAAAGGTTCAGCACACAATGCATTGCTCCAAATTATCATTTGATTAACTGAGTTGTCTTGATGTTGTGTCGTGCAGATAACTTGGTGGGGAGGGGCGGGTCGTCGGAGGTGTACCGCGGCGAGCTGTCCGACGGGCGCGAGGTGGCGGTGAAGCGGCTGATGGGGGCGTCGGCGTGCGAGCGGCTGGAGCGGGACTTTCTGGCGGAGCTCGGCACGGTGGGGCACGCGAGCCACCCCAACGTGTGCGCGCTCCTCGGCTGCTGCGTCGACCGCGACCTCTACCTCGTCTTCCACTTCTCCCACCGTCAGGGCCGGCTCTAGGGGGGGGCAACCAGTGCGATCGCCAGGGGCCCATGGAGGTTGGGGGCCCAAGATCATATAGATAATTAGTATATATAGTTTTCTATTTGGTACAAAAAATTAATTAGCATTTGAAGGCCCATTTGAAGTTAGTATAATCTGTTGCTTGTACGTGTTTGTATTGAATACGTGACTTGAGTCTGTTTAGAGCTCGGAGTTTGATTAGGAGTTTGGACTCCGTTTTCCTTTCTAGTTCGGTCATTGTTTTGTGCTATAAATAAAGAGAACATGGTGCGGCTAGAAGCATCGCAGCACACCAAGAAATACATTGCGGCGTTCATCATTTCTGTCTCAACTCTCGTGAGTTCGTGAGAGCTCGGGAGCTAGCGATCGTGTTTTGTTTCTTTGCCAACAGAGGCGGGCATCGGCGACGTTTCGTTTCGTATCTTTCTGCCGGCTGCCGCGCGACACGCCCTACCCACACGGCAAATCGGCAATCGCCATCGACGCGCTAGTGCGCTACCTTATCGCCTCGGTCCTCAATCGATTACCCGGCCGACGGCCGGCAAGCGAAGCGATAGCAAGGAGCCAAGGACGCCATCAAATTTGCTTCTCCCGAGTCACGGTATGTCGGTATGCAGCAACAAGATTACAAGACCCCGATAGATAATAGATTATTAGATTAGTATTTTTCCAATTTAATAGATTATTAGATTAGTATTTTCCAATTTAATTATTAGGGTTATAAATTTCTAATTCAATGTTTTTATTTGAATATGATAGATGTTACCTAAGAAGCATTTGTCCGTGCTCGAAAAAGAAAAAAGAAAGCAAGAAGAACAGTTCGTCGAATCACAGAGGGTGCTCTACATAAGTTTTTGCGGTGTCAAGTAATGCTGAAGCCAGTCAAGATGAGGGCATGAGCGTGTTGCGAGAAGTCGATGCCAATGAAGAGCAAAATTTAGATCTTGAAGCTAATGCCAATGATCGTCACAGAGGCTCCGGAGATGATCTGAAACTACACATATTGATGAACAAGAAGATTCCATTTTGACAATTTTTGATCCTAGAACATGGGGTTGTCTTGACAATAGCAAAAGGGACATCTTAATTGAGAAAGGGCTGTGAGAGAAATGGATCTACAATTCCCTTGATCCTAGTGGCGGACATTTTCTTATGCTTACTACTCCAGAAATTATCTAATGGTGAGTTTGTTGTGAGAAAGTGGTTGGTTTATTCTAAACATGTGGACAAAGTTTATTGTTTTGTTGCAAGTTGTTCAAATCAAATCAGAACAAGTCTTGGTTAGCATCTGATGGAGTAAGTGATTGGAAGCATCTAAGTGAGAAACTCAAAACACATGAGAACAGTGTGGAGCATTTGACAAACATGAGTACATGGAATGAGGTTCGGCTTAGATTAAGCAAAAATCAAACAATTGATGATGAGATGCAACGGGAAATTGCAAAGGAAAAGGAGCGATGGAGACAGGTCCTGGTAAGAATAGTTTCTGCTGTGAAGTTTCTTGCTAAACAAAATCTAGCCTTTCGAGGATCAAATGAGAAAATTTATCAACGTAACAATGGTAATTTTCTAGCCACAGTTGAAATGATTGCTGAATTTGATCCTGTGATGCAAGAACATATTAGGCGCATTCAAAGTAATGAAATTCATCATCATTATCTTGGCCATAATATCCAGAATGAGTTAATTGCTATTCTTGCTGATGCTGTGAAAAATCATATCTTAAAGATTATCAAAGATGCCAAGTATTTCTCCATTATCTTGGATTGTACCCCGGATGTGAGCCATGAAGAACAAATGACACTAATTGTGCGTTGTGTTAATATGTCAAGGACCATTCCAAGAGTAGAGGAATTTTTCTTGGAGTTCTTACAGGTTGATGACACCTCCGGATTGGGGCTTTTTAATGTTTTGTTGGATGCACTGCGGTCTCTTGATTTGGATATTGATGATGTGAGAGGTCAAGGTTATGACAATGGTTCCAATATGAAGGGAAAACATCAAGGTGTGCAGACACGTGTGCTTGAAATTAATCCAAGAGCATTATATATGCCGTGTGCATGTCATAGTCCGAATCTCACTCTTTGTGACATGGCAAATTCTTGCAAGACAGCTATTTCATTCTTGATGTTATACAACGGATATATTGTTTGTTTGCACGCTCTACTAAAAGGTGGAAAATTTTGACTGATAATGTCGAGAGGTTTACTGTCAAACCCTTGTCTGATACTCGTTGGGAGAGTCGAATAAAGAGTGTGCAACCTATTAGGTATCAAACCCCACAAATAATATCAGCTTTGAAGGAAGTGGAAAGAACTTCTACTGATGATCCAAAAACAGTAAGTGATGCTCAATCATTGGTAAATGCACTTGAGAAATTTGAATTTATAGTTGGTATGGTTATATGGGATGATATTTTATCTACTATCAACATGGTGAGTAAAAAGTTACAATCTAAGATTGTGTGCTTAGATACTACTCTCAAACAAATTGAAGGGTGATCTCATATTTCAAGTCTGAGAAGAAGGCTTTGATGCTAGTATTGAGACCTAAAATCCATTGCATCTAGTATGGACATAGAGCCAAAATTTCCTACAAAACGTCAAGGTAAAGAAAGAAGCATTTTGATGAACAAAATGATGAAACGAAGAATTACAACATTCAGCTATAGAAGCCTTCAAATATGAGTACTTTCTAGTTATTGTTGATCATGCAATTGCTTCATTGGCTAGTCGATTTGAACAGCTAAAGAAATTTGAGAAAATATTTGGTTTCTTATTCAACTCGGAAAATCTGAAATCCTTGGATGATAATGATCTCTGAGTGTTGCACTACTTTTGTAGAATCTTTTCTCATAACAACAAGTCGATGTAGAGTTGGATGATTTTTCTCTGAACTAAAAGTGTTGCAGTATCTTTGCGGAAGAATTGATGTCGTGATTGAGATTCTTGATTTGTTAAAGCTGCAGATTGCTATCCAAATGTCTCCATTGCATATCGGATTCTCTTAACTATTCCAAAGGATGATAGCATCAGTAAAGAAGTTTCTCCAAATTGAAACTTTTGAAAAATTATTTGAGGTCAACAATGTCACAGAAAGATTGAATGGCTTAGCTATGTGCAGCATTGAGAAGGATGTTTTGGGCGACATTAATCTCGATACCGTCCTTGAAGATTTTGCATCAAGAAATGCCCATAGGCGGTTTTTACAAGACATCAAGTATTACATTTTATTTGAGGTAATTATAATGGTTGCTTTTTAGTTTTTATTACACTATTATTATGTTTCATGAACTAAGTGTGTCTGCAAAGTAATTTGTTATTTATACAATATGTAAAACTAGTTCAACGGGCCCTTATCTTCTTGCTTGCCCAAGGGCCAATGAAATTATAGAGCCGGCCCTGCCCACCGTGGCTCCGTCTCCGCCAACCTCCACGGTACCACCATCCACCAGTGGCGGACCCAGGATTTTATCAAAGGGTATGCCGCACCAAAATTTTCATATGCAATTCGGTAAAATCATTTGCCAATTTAGTAAATAATTGTAAAATTTGCACCGTAATTCGGTATCTGAGCACTAAATAATATGATAAATCTTAAATTTAAAGATTAAGTTGAAAACTTGCACAAATTACAATATAAATAGTTCAAACACCATACTAATAGTCTTAAATATATATAAAAAAGACTTACAATACTTCAGTGGAGTGAGGCGGCAGAAAAATAAAGACCTTCCCTCCCTGAGAGGCTAAGAGGTTAAAAGGTTCCAACTTCAGGAGCAAATACAATGAATGAAAAAAAAAGAGATCAGCCTATCGTGATGTTGATCACACAAAGCTTGGTATGGAAAGGAGCCTACAAATGTTACGGAACAGAGCTTGCATATCTAATAAATTCGGATGAAGCTGACATCACATGCGAATTCATAGAAAGCAAATTAAAGAGCTAGTTGATCAAAGTATCCAACCCTACCAACATGACGCAAAATGGCCCCATAATGTTAACTGTGCAATCATCAAATTACTCAGGCAACCCAATTACCCAAACAAGATCAACCATTCAGGGTAAAACAGGGGCATCTCAACACAAGCAGTACCAGATATCAGGAAAAAAAGAAGAAAGATCAGGTCACCTCATTTAACTTATCCAGAGTGGCCAACGCATTTGCATTGGCGTGCTCCTTGGTCTTCCCAAATATCCTGTTGAACATGGCTGCACTTCCAATAATATTCTCTCAAAACCTGCGAGGTGAAAGAACAGCACAAATCGTCATTCACAGGCCGATTCAAAAAACTCAGAAACATCCAGAGCAGCAGCAGTGTAAATAGCCAAGAAACAACCACAGGATAACACGAACTTGCCACTCCCGAAACCGGCATCCGGATACAAGGAGCAGGCGGTTCAAATATGCAGCCAAGAACCAATGACCCAGATATCACAAGGGCACACAAGCCTAGGGAATAACTCTCTCTCTCTCTCTCCACAAAAAGGACGGAGATGAACTGACAGCCGTGATTCGTGGTCGTAATCGCAACCACAACCAGCAGCTCAACTAAACCCAAAGATATAGCACACCAGGCTCAGACTCCCGACGTACCGCTGGCGCTCGACACCAACCGCGCGCGGAGTCAGAAGGGAAACCCGCCGCCTAACCGCGATGAAGTATCGCCTGACAATTGCCTGCCGCGAGAATTCTTTGGAAGCACAGATGGGCATCGAGTCGGGGGCGGATCTAGCAGGCGGGGGTTCGAGCGCTTACCGGATTCGTGTAACGCCCCCGTTTCCAGGGGTGTGTACGGACACGGCACTTCGCAACTATTCATGCATGAACAGTTATGAAGTGTCGCGCAAGAGTATACCATTGCATGCTTACAACAAAAGTCCAGCATATATTTTACATATGGATTAGCATCCCTTTTTCGACAATGGGCGTGCAAGCCCAAAGTATACTTACATTACAAAAACTCCGAGATCCGCTGAGCGCGGCGAAGACCTAAAGTCACCGGACCTCGTCGACGAAGAGATCCTCCGGGGCGTCCTCGACGGAAGACCTTTCTAACACGACATCTTGAATTGCTTTCTTTGCTACGAATCGTGGCATTATGCAAGCTCGAGTACTCCACCCCGCACTCAAGAAATCACAAGGGAAATCCTAACTTACTACTTGCGGATCAACAAAGGAAGGAGTATACTTGGTTTATTAATTTAGTGGATGCGGTTTTATTTAGCAATCATTTTACAAAATGGACCAAAAACTACTTCTTAAGAACTCGGGGTTTTTCACGAAGAATTCAATTAACCAACTAAACAAGTTAAAGCATGTACAAAACTACTTAAGCTTTGCGGCTGGAATCACCCAAGTGACACAGCTCCAATAACCGGGAGCACGGCGTATTCGAATACCATTTATTTGACTCTGCAGAGTTTGCTCAGCTTTATCCACACGATCCCTTAACTCCCGCGACAGAGTTAAGAAAGCCAGGTTGTTTCACTGCTCAACTCTTTATATAGGCTCTACCCGGTAGAATTCACTCGGGTCTGGATCCCACACACACACACAAGAGAAAACAGTATCCGCTTCGAGTGAACTCTACCGTTGTTAGGCACCCAAAACACGACTTGCCTAATCTCACTGCTAAACCTCCTGTAGAGTTTCAATCGAGTTGAGCAGCTATTCGACAAGTGTTGACAAGTCAACTCCTGTGGTTGAGCGATCACTGTGACATTTGCTCAGCGTAAGGGTTTCAGTCCTTATATTTTCACATGGTCCGCAACCTCGCCAGGCCCGCGACCCAAACTGAGGTAAGCGGTGGGCGTAGACCGTCCCGCGGTTTCCCACTCACCCTTACTCTTCTCCAAACCTAGGGTAAAAGATTGGCGAGGACCGTCTTGTGGTTTCCACTCCCCCTTACCCTACCTTGTGCACGCCGGCACTCTCCGCTCTAAGATACGGTGTCCCATACCACCCTACCTTAGAGTCGGGTTTTCTAAATTCTATTGGCTCCACAGCCACAGCCTTATTAGTGTAAGCTTTTGCATGATAATAATAACCTACAGTTATCTAGATTAACAAATAATCATTTCTAGGGTTACAAAGGCATGGCTACAAGTTTAACAGGGCATTTAACGGTGGTAGGTTTAACTACATAACATGTCATTCTAAACACTTTATTTTTACTTTGAATTAGCAATTCACAATTAGCTCAATGCAAATAACATAATAACATAATTTAAATGGCATGGGATTTCAACATGATCAAGGACTTGCGACTTGCCGTTGATTTGGATGATCTCGACTAGCTCGAACGTAGAAGCTCCTGGATCCTGCGACTGCACTTGAGCTTCCGGAATCTCCGACACTAGCGCAAATACTGAAAATAACATAAATCCGGCTTGAGCCTAATCAAGCGAGGAAAAACAATCTATTAAAAAGGAGTAAAATGCATAAATCTCCAAATGGGGAATTTTAGGAATTTATCTGAAATGGTTCTGGAGAAATGGAGGTTACAAATGGGTCCAGGACATTATTTGGAGCAAAGTGGTGAAATTTGGGAATTTTTGGGAATTTCTGTGATTTTCTAGGATTTATTTGGATTTTCTGGGAATTTAGAAATTAATAAATCACTGGAAAATCAAATGAACGATGGTCGGGCCGCCCCATAACTACAATGCGGCTGGCCCGGAAACGGCCGCGCGACGCGCAGCCATGCCCACTTGCCGCTCACGCGCGCGCACGCAGAAACAAAGCCGGGATGCGCCCACTCCCGCGCCCACGCATCCGGATGGCGGCGCGCGTCCCCAGTGGGCGAGGGGATGAGGCTAATGCGGCGGCCGGGATGCGGTGTGGGAAGATCGGATGGCGGTGAAGCGGTGGAGACGGGCGAGGCGGGGAGCTGGATCGGGCGGCCGAGAGGGGACGAGTTTATAAGGATCAGACGGCTGAGATGGGTTGCCATCCGGCGGTGGAGGTTAGATGACACAGGAGGGGACGGACAGCGGGGATGGGGCCACGTCTTCGTCTTCCTCCTCCCGTCGTGCGTGCGCGCCCGGGAGGCGGGGAGGGCGGCGCGTTTGTTCTCCGGCGAGGGTAGAGGCTTCCGGCGAGGAAGGAGGGTGCCAAGAGGTGGCGGGCGACAAGGTAAGTCCATTTTGGGCTTAGTGGAGCTCGGGGTCGATGGAGGGGCCGAGGCGAAGGAAGAAAGCGGCTTCCGCGCGAAGAAGGTCACCGAGCCGAGAGGGTCGATCGGGCGATTACATGGTCACCGGGTGTGGCGCTCACAATGGCGAAGAGGGTGGAGGCCGGGAGCGTCGAGGAGGCCGCCACGGCGCACGGTTGAAGTCGACGGCGAGCCGGTGGCGGCGCTCCACGCTGGGTTCCTGGCCTGGAGGAGAGCACAAACATGGTCAGCGAGCTGAGGAGAAGCTCGGAGAGCAAGCAATCGGGGAATGAGGAAGGGGAGCAGGAGATCGACTCAAGGGAGTCGCCGGCGCAGGGGGAGACGGTGGCGGAGCTACGGGCAACGGGGCTCCAATCGGCTGCTCGGGGAGGTGCACGGGAGTAGTGAGGAGCGAATGGGGGTATCGGGGAGGCTTGAGGAGCAAGGGAAGCAAAGGGGTAGGGGATGGGGCTTTTATGCCCGGGCGGGCGAGGAATCCGAGGAGGGGAAAGCGGCAATGGCGCTGGGTCAAGGTGGGCGACAGGGAGTGGTTGGGAGTCTCTCGCGCAGGGGTGACGCCGAGCCTGCGGCGGCTTAAAGGCGTCTGCGACAGAGATGGGAGCAGCGAGCTCCGGTCACGGCGATGGCGTCGCGCGGAGAAGAAGCGCGCGATCGCGGTGGGGACGGCGCAGAAGGGGCGACAGCGTGGCGCGAGCCTCTGCGGCGATCGGGGCAGCGCGGCGGAGGCGGTCGCTGGCGGTTCCACCGTGGCGCGCGCAGCGCCGCGCGAGGAGAAAGCGGGAAGGAGGAAGGCGCCACGCATGAGGGAAGGGCGCGGCGCCGGGCGCGAAGGCGAAAAGACGGGCGCCAACGGAGAGGAGAAGCGCCACGAAAAGGGAAAGCGGAAACGGGGAAGACTTTCCCAAAAAGGAAAGTTTCCGAAAACACTCAAAAATTTTGAAATTTTTAGGGGCTTTTCAATTCGCCGCGCGGAGGCTCGGGGATGGGCTCGATTGGCGCGGCAGATCTGAGGCCTCGCTTGCGGTGACACGCGAAGACTGGAAGGCACTGAATCGAGGCGGCGGCGGCGAACCGGCTGGACCCCAGGGTATGCCGTGGCCCACCCGGCATACCCTGTGGGTCCGCCCGCACACACCGAGTATCGTGGCCATAAATGGCGTCTGACGTTTCTTGGTCCACTGATGCGTGTGCAGACGACAAATCGCCGGCGATGGGGTGGGAGGTGCGGTACGGCATTGCCGTCGGCACGGCGTGTAACACGACCCACGTCGTTAATTAACCCTAATTAGCGAATTAAGACGTTAAGTAGGATTAATTACTTAATTGATAATATAAAAATACGAGGGAATTTAAAATTTTCTACATAGTCGTATAAATCGAAATCAATGAGCGATAACATAATGCGTTGTTTTTACCATTTCATCAACGAGGGCGAATATTAAATTGTATAGACTAAAGCAAGGAAGAGAATTTAGTTGCGCAGCTAGTATAGTATTCAACTCAATTAAATTATATATGTAACAGTCCGTAGTACAACAGTAATTTATTACAATCCGTAGATGGTAAAATCAATAACATCCATTGAACAACAATTAGGATTTATATCAAGTCAAATAAAAGTATTACAAATTGCATCACATGATAGCGACAATCAATTACAACAAATACACAATTCCATATCTCAACCAAATAACCATCTCAACAATTAAGAGTTTGCAATACAATGGTATTCCGTCAGAAAGTATATGATTCAATTTACATCAAGTCCATCTCTTACATAATTATTACAATAGGGAAATGAAGAATAGAAATTACATTAAATTGTATATCTCAATATTAAGAGAAAGCCCTATTACAATTTAGATCATTTCATACATTAGAAGATGTCGTCGAGTTGCCACCGCACCACTATTCTAATTGTGAACCAACCAGTAGTTATAATACCGAAAAAGACCGAACAAAAAGAATTAATAAAATAAACGACATAAAGAAAAGAATAGAAATTGCCGTCAGTACCCCTGGGCTGCTAGGGCCAATGCGAGAACGTCTTAGAGGCTCCCCAGACCGTCCCGGGCCGGTCGGCACCTCTCGTCTCTGTGGGTGTCATCACTCGGCGATCTCCAGAAATTAAAACCCACAATACTTACCTCAGCCCAAACCCTCAATTCATGCATTTCCTCAGCCCATTATTTTCAGCCCAAAGCCACCATCATATAAGCCTTTTTGCCCACAAAAGCCCACAAGTGTAAATATTTCATTCAAGCCCTCAAAGCCCACATCATTTCTTTCCAGCCAGCAGTAGCCAGGCAAAAGCAAACCAGCAGGGAATACTCCAAGAACCACTTTCCCCAGTGAAGCCACAGCCCGGTTGTGCCCTCCGCATTCACAGGACACCCAGAGAGAAAATAGCCGAGAGCACACAGCCCCAACAAATATCTTGCGCAGCCAGTAAAGAAGAGTAGAGAAGCCCCACGACAAAGCCATCCCTCTGTCTATTGTTCTCATCCCCAACCCTCAAACCTTCCAACCACCGAGAGACCGAAGACCGGGCGAACCACCAGAGAGCAAGGCGACGGCGACGGCAGGAGGTCAACCCGCAGGCCGAACCCGTCAACCCTAGGAGGCCACCCCAAGCACCCGACAGCACCCAAGCCAAAGGAGGAAGGTGGCCGTGAACCCTCACCGGCCATCGACCGCAGGAGGAGGAGGAGACCACCAGCAGGTCAACAGGGCCACAGCCAACCGGGGGAAAAACGCAGCCAAACATCAGTCACCATTCACCTCAAGCAGCCAACCGACCATCAGTAAAGGTAACCCCACCCCCAAGAAATTAGGGTTCATCTCAATATTACACCCAGCTTGCTATACATAATAGACCACCAGCAGCAATAGAGTAGCACAATCATCCATCATGAACCAGCACGGGAAGTAGCCACCGGAGATAGAAGAGGGGAGTAGAGGAGACGAGGCTCACCGAGGATGAAGGTGGCTGCGAGCTACCACCGACCGAGCCCCACCTCCCACCACCACCGCATACTCCCTCGGCGCACCGGCAACGGATGATCGGCCAAGGCTAGTCGGAGCAACTCGCCTCCCAACCTAAACCACCTCAAGCAACCGTGAAAGCCAACCAAAAATAGCAAATTAAAGCAAGTAGATCGGGTTAGATTTGGGAAGAGATGTCGATCCGGGCCCTAGGCCACGGATCCGGCCGCAACCTACCGTGTAGCGGTGGTTCGCGAGGAGAAGGATAGTAGATGAGAGGGGGAGATCCAGCGGCGCGGCACCGAGAGGGCAGGCGTAGCAGCGGGACCCGAGGAGGCGCGCCGGCGGAGCCGCTGGAGGAGTAGGGCAGCCAGGCGGGGGCGGTTGGACCGCAGGGCGCAGCGTCGCCGGGGCATCGGCGTATGGGGGTGGAGGCGGCGAGACCTGGGGGCAGAGACGCTGGAACCCGGGGGGAGGAGGAGATGAGGCGCGGCGCTGGGGGTGAAGAGAAGCGGAAAGGGAGAGGGGAGCCGAGAGCAGGAACAAGGGGAGGAGAGGAAAGTGCAATGGCGGCGGAAGGCCCCAGGAAAAAGGGGATCGGTGGAAAGAAAAGAGAAAGAGAGAGAGAGAGATATGAAAAAAAGGAAAATAGGAAAAATTGAACATATGATAGATTAAAATGTGCAGAATAGATTACCAAATTTAGGAATACTCATAAACGTGCATTGTAACAACCTTGCTGTAGCAGATTCGTCAAAGTTAAATAAATTAACTGCAGTACTTAGGAACCTGTAAATGAATATTAGCTATAGCAATGTAATAGAAATTCTTTTAGGAATTGAAAGAAAATCTAGAAACCTTACGATCACATTTTTGTTGAATTCGTTTAATTAAATTAGACCTGTTAACTCCTCGACGCTATGGATTAAATCATAGAAGCCTAATATTTCTCAAGCTCTTATAATAAATGTAATATAATCAATGGATTATAATTGGTATTAAGGGACCAGTATGGACTTAAATACTCGAGATAGTTTGGTTAATTCTATCTAAACAGAGCAAACTATTAATCAATAATTGCAATGATTAGAATAAATGTATTGCCAATGTAGAATAAAATCGTAGCGTGTACGCATTTGAGTGATGCATTGCGAATTTAATCCTTCAAGGTTATAGCTAATTACTTAACTCTTTGGATAGTGTTAAATCATAGAATTTTCCTAGTAAACATTATTGGATCCTAAAATAATCTAAATGATGCCATAAGCTAGAAATTGCACGCATGCGAAGCAAATGATCATAATATCGATCGATCATTATATTGCGCATTTAAATGCCCACTAAATTTTGTTAGTCGAATATAAACTATGGAAATCCACTAATAACTATTCTAAATTGTTAGAATAAATTAGTAGCCCTTAGAAGATTTAGAACTGTCGTGGCGACTAGATTAACTGCACTGCATTAAAATAATAAGCCATGACTCAAAAGTTGTGCCCGCCAATTAAACGGTACATAGTAATTTAAATAGCATAAGCCGTAACAATCTGCAGCTAACTAAAATAAAACTTGGCGACCGTACAAAGACGCTTTGGTATAATTCAATTAATAATTACTTAAGAATTAATTTCGTTGGTGTAGATAATTAATCACACGCGTATTAGTTACAAGAAGGACCGGTACTAAAGAAAAAGAATCTATTTAAATAAACATAAGACCTAAAATAAATTAGAAAGGTGAATATATACATACGCGCATATAAGAAATCAAAGTGGTATAATTGCACACGCGAAGCTTGATTAGGATTAATAATGGCAGTTGTCATCGTACAGAATTAATATGAGCCGTTATACTTATTCACGCCTCTAGTAAATCCCGTATAATCGGAGAAATTGTTAGGAATTAATAAAATGCTAGGCATACCTAATAAATCAAACATATCTCATGACGTTAGTGCGATAATGTCGAACGACGAGCAGTGTATCGAAATTAACCTCGACTACTGCGATTAGATTAAATGGAGTGACGTCCTACCTTAGGAGCACAAGCACCTCGACACATCGTATTTTATTTGTTCTCGTAAATTAAGTCGTAGTCGATGTATTTAACTGCAGACGACAATCCAAGCCACGGGAGTGATTTCACTTGATCCTACTTGAACCCGCTTCTATGGTTGAAATCCAGGCAAGCATTCCTTTGATCAAAGCTTCTGAGTATATTCTGTAAAATAAGTATTTTGTATTAATCTAATATCACCCTGCATGAAAGAATCAAAAGATATTTAAATCAAACCATTGAGCTAAGAGACATGAGGAAATGAAATAGAAGGCAATTGATAGAGCAGTTGGCCATTTCAGTTATGTAAAAAGGTGGGCAGAGGTTGCCAGGGCAGGCGTGAGTGGGAGGCGTGGAACCTCTGCACAAGAATAAAATATAAGGTTTTACCAACTTCATTCATATGAACAGACCGTACCAACTCGTATCAACCAACGTTCCATTTTCACGGGCAGTCGGTACTCTAATGAGGTGTTATATTCTCCACAGGAGTGATTTTATTTATGGGATAGGCCCAAAGGAACCGGTATAAGACCGGAGCGTAAGAACCCACAGGCGGGTTGCGCATTGGCGTTATATTACGCAGAGTGGGGGCTGGGGAAGGGTCGGAGTACCCTACCAGCCAACGGTTATGTCGTTTCGGTGGAGTCCGTGTGATCCAGTGCGATTGTGTATAACCGAGTGGAGATATAATTACGAGCTAGAGATAATTGTATCGTGCTGCTCGGCGCCGCTTCAAAGGAATGCGGATAATCCTATGGGCCAACACGAACAGAGTGATGATGGGTAAAGTGATACAAGCTTGCGCAATGCTATTTAAAATCATGAATTCATGCTGTCTCGGGAAGGAGAACTACGAAACCGATAGGGGTTTTTTTGTTCATGCGTATGTTCGATAGTTTTCTAAATTAATAATTCGAAATTCTTCAAAACCAACAAACCTTATTTTCTATATGTCATGGTAACGAATTTGAAGATGAATCAGAGTATAGAAGAATGAGCAAGAGATTTGAGGATAGGAATTGAGATTCCTAATTGTGTAAAGGTTAAGCATTCGGTGCATTTTGCTAATATCGCTTGCTGAGTACTTTTGTACTCACCCTTGCTATTATCTCCCCCTTTGCTTAGGAGCATGACAATTCCGGGAATGGCTAAGATCAGGAGGAAGCTACCTGCATGGAATGCCGTAGACTCGGATTACAGTGGGTACAAGGTGGACACTCCGTGTGGTCGTTATTGAATAGGAAGTAGTTAGAATATTTTGTCTAAAGATTGTAATATTCAAGCCTTGAGGCTTTGTAATAACTTTGTAACCTTGCGTGGCGATATTTTTGTAATATCGTGTTTTGTCTCTAATTATTGTTCTGCTGCATCACTCTGATGGCTTATTATTCGTTAGAGCGATGTTTTATCGGCTAAAACGAATAATAATCCGTTGACTAGCGTTATTACCCCACGGTAATAATGCGGGTCGTCACAGGTGGTATCAGAGCGATGGTTTGAGGGCCACGCAAATCATTAGAGACTGCTTCTTGACTTAAGGAGGTGATCCTTGCTATATGGCAATACATATCCTTAATACTTCTCATCTGTATATTTTTTTATGTGGTTAACTCTAGGCTTAGGCATCGTTACTTTTAAACCATCGCATATTTTTAGAGCCAGAATGGGTAGCGAGGATGGGAACGGTGGTAATAATAGTTATGACGATTTAAATTATGTTACTAGTTTCTTGTCATTGGTAACAGTATAGTCTACAAAATTTTAATGGTAGTTGGTAGACAATATAATTTTAATTATGAATTTAACATTTAATTTTGTTGCAATTAGATATTCTGCATTTAAATCATTGCATTTCAGTCAATTATATGATCGCTATCTTGTTGTCTCAACCATAGCGACATAGGCTCAACTGTAACGACATAGGGCAACCGAAGATAAATATGAGCAGGATTGAGGTAGTTTCATTTTTTTGTCATCCTTAAAAGTATAAATTTCAAGTAGTAGTGGGCTGAAAAATTCAAATTTAATGTTTGCTAAATTGAGAAACATAAATGCCATGGTAGTATCATGCTAGGAGTAATCATCTTGGCCATGCATGCTAGTATATACCTGGGGTTGTAAGTAAAATGAGTAGGAGGTGTAGAATGATCGAAATTATAGCAATTACCTATTTTTACTTCCTGTACTCAATTCATTTTGTTACATGCATGTAGCTGTCCAGAACTGTCATTTTGCAACCTAGGATAGAAAACTTGAGTGTTAGCAAGTAAAAGTGATGTAGAGAGGACTATCCTATCATAACTTCTTATCTCTTTCAATCTGAGAACTGAATTAAACACCCTGCCATCTTAGACAGCTAAGCAAGGAGAGTATGAATTTTAGAGCAAAGGTACTAAGATGGCAAGATGTATGGTCCACTAAAAAAAATTTGCTTTACCCCATTTCTGCATATGAGATTTCCCGGACGAGTGGTCCGTGGCGCTCCCGAACGCGTAAGTTTCGGGCGTACCCAGGAACGAAGTCCTGGGCGTACTCAGGGATGAGCCCTGAGCGTGGTTCCAAACGCGAAAGTTTTGGGCGATCCTGAGAGCGAGTTCTCAGGCGTGCCTGGGCGCGGAGATCCAGGGTAGTGTAGGTTCGCACTCAGAGGCAAGCTCTGAGCGTGGTCCCAAACGCGAAAGATTTGGGTGGTCTCGAGAGCGAGTTCTCGGGCGTAGCTGGGCACGTAGTCCCAGAGTAGTGTAGAAGTTGGTTCTTTTTGCATCTCCATGTTTCTTGGATTTTATTTGCCTAATGTGTATGATGTGATGTGAAGACCAACATCCGAGAGGAGGTAATGCTGCTTTCTACTATTTGAACATAAATAATTTCGTATCTACTTGCATGCTGAACACTAATAAGAAAACCTGGGTCTACAACATAAATAAAATGTTGTTCTTCCCTCTTGTAACAATTTGCAGAAGGAAATTTAATAACGTCATGATATGCAGGTATTTTCAAAAATATAATTCCCTAAATTTAACTACAACTTAAAGAGAGGTGACTAAGTGTATACTGAACCATCGAATTAAAAAAAATGTAGAGCCTAGTCTGTAATATAGGAAAAAATGTTCAAATTTCTTATTATTTAAAAAAAACCGGTTATACAGAATTACCGGACTACTAAACTTAGACGAGCTGTTACGAGACCGACTATAGATAATAGATGCGCCACCATCCATTTTCTTTTACGGAGCACGTAACTTAGGATGAGATGTCCCTAGAGTGTAACCGGATTAAATTAGGCTACATATTCTTCATCTTTTGGATCATAGATAGCCCAATCGTAATGGGGATTATTCGAGTCTTTTCCCGAGTAGTATATCTTTAAACTTCCTAAAGAAACATTCCTTTATTATGTCCTAGCTCTTTTTGAGTGTACGGTTAGACACGTAGCCACTCTGGTGTCAAACCGAGGGAATGAGTCCATAGCTACCTGTGTTTTTGTTTAATTCAGACCTGAACCGTCAACCCCTAGGCTTTTAAGTCCAAGCCTGTTGCGGTGTTAATCACCTCGGCATCCATGATCTGTTTTAAAGCATCCGCCCAAAATATTATTGTCTATGTCTGGTGCATTTCCCCAAGTTCATAAATATATGATTTCAGGAACCTTTGGCATAATTCCCGGGGCATGACATTGACCATGAGCTCATAAAATGAAATTCTGCAAACGAAAATGTTTCAACATGACATTAGGAAATAAGTATTTTCACAAAACCTGTTTGCATCATTATATATAAATATTTCTTGCACCATAGTGTTTAAAGCTTTTGGAAAACTTTATTTCATGCATTCCATGAGGACATATATTATGAATAGGGGGAAGTGTCCACTCTTTCAATATCATTGATCTATCATCAACTGAACTCAAGATTGTATGGCAATACCATACCCCTATGTGTAACCAATAAATCTCTCAGCGTGCCTAGTAATCTAGGGAGAGCTGTTCAATTCCGAAGAGTTAAACCACGGCTAAAGAGCTAGTACTGTAGACAGAGTTTCAATCCAAATTTTCAGACATCATCATGCCATCCGAATAGGAAGTAACGATATTTCCCAACCCTTAAATAGCCAAAGTACAATGCCAGGAAACTAGGATAATACTAATCTGATCCTAAATCTTCCTACCATGAGATTCCTTTCCAACCCAATTGCTTAAGCCACACCGCTTTCTTTGAACCACCCTGCCAAACTATCAACCTTAGCACTTCAGTAGACCAGCTAAAGGAATCGAGGGGTAGCTAAAGAATTAAGGAGGGAAGGGGCAATGGTTAGAAATAGGAAAATACTAACCGGTGCAACATAGAATAAATTGAACGGTTTCCCTACCTTAACCTGAATTATAATCCTTATCCTAATGCTACCAAATCCCTAGTGACGATAATCGACAACCTTAAGCTTGAAATGGAATTATAACGTTGACGTGTGAGGGACAACGAGTGATGCAAGCATAGGAGGTGTATCTACCAAAAGGCGGAATAAATAAGAATATCTAAAAGCACGCTTCGTAGAGGATCAATAAGAGACCTACCACAACCTTCTTAAGCCATTTCCGATTTCGAGGACGAAATCATTTTTAAGGATGGAAGTGTGTAACGACCCACGTCGTTAATTAACCCTAATTAGCGAATTAGGACGTTAAGTAGGATTAATTACTTAATTGATAATATAAAAATACGAGGGAATTTAAAATTTTCTACATAGTCGTATAAATCGAAATCAATGAGCGATAACATAATGCGTTGTTTTTACCATTTCATCAACGAGGGCGAATATTAAATTGTATAGACTAAAGCAAGGAAGAGAATTTAGTTGCGCAGCTAGTATAGTATTCAACTCAATTAAATTATATATGTAACAGTCCGTAGTACAACAGTAATTTATTACAATCCGTAGATGGTAAAATCAATAACATCCATTGAACAACAATTAGGATTTATATCAAGTCAAATAAAAGTATTACAAATTGCATCACATGATAGCGACAATCTGAATTACAACAAATACACAATTCCATATCTCAACCAAATAACCATCTCAACAATTAAGAGTTTGCAATACAATGGTATTCCGTCAGAAAGTATATGATTCAATTTACATCAAGTCCATCTCTTACATAATTATTACAATAGGGAAATGAAGAATAGAAATTACATTAAATTGTATATCTCAATATTAAGAGAAAGCCCTATTACAATTTAGATCATTTCATACATTAGAAGATGTCGTCGAGTTGCCACCGCACCACTATTCTAATTGTGAACCAACCAGTAGTTATAATACCGAAAAAGACCGAACAAAAAGAATTAATAAAATAAACGACATAAAGAAAAGAATAGAAATTGCCGTCAGTACCCCTGGGCTGCTAGGGCCAATGCGAGAACGTCTTAGAGGCTCCCCAGACCGTCCCGGGCCGGTCGGCACCTCTCGTCTCTGTGGGTGTCATCACTCGGCGATCTCCAGAAATTAAAACCCACAATACTTACCTCAGCCCAAACCCTCAATTCATGCATTTCCTCAGCCCATTATTTTCAGCCCAAAGCCACCATCATATAAGCCTTTTTGCCCACAAAAGCCCACAAGTGTAAATATTTCATTCAAGCCCTCAAAGCCCACATCATTTCTTTCCACCCAGAAGAGCAGTGCAAAAGCAAACCAGCAGGAATACTCCAAGAACCACTTTCCCAGTGAAGCCACGGCCGGTTGTGCCCTCCGCATTCACAGACACCCAGAGAGAAAATAGCCGAGAGCACACAAACCCAACAAATATCTTGCGCAGCAAGAAAGAAGAGTAGAGAAGCCCCACGACAAAGCCATCCCTCTGTCTATTGTTCTCATCCCCAACCCTCAAACCCTCCAACCACCGAGAGACCAAGACCGGCGAACCACCAGAGAGCAAGGCGACGGCGACGGCAGAGGTCAACCCGCAGCCGAACCCGTCAACCCTAGGAGGCCACCCCAAGCACCCGACAAAGACCCAAGCCAAAGGAGGAAGGTGGTCGTGAACCCTCACCGCCATCGACCGCAGGAGGAGGAGGAGACCACCACAGTCAACAGGCCACACCAACCGGGAAAACGCACCAAACATCGGTCACCATTCACCTCAAGCACCAACCGACCATCGAGAAGGTAACCCCACCCCAAGAAATTAGGGTTCATCTCAATATTACACCCGACTTGCTATACATAATAGACCACCAGCAGCAATAGAGTAGCACAATCATCCATCATGAACCAAAGACGGAAGTAGCCACCGGAGATAGAAGAGGGAGTAGAGGAGACGAGGCTCACCGAGGATGAAGGTGGTCGCGAGCTACACCGACCGAGCCCCACCTCCCACCACCACCGCATACTCCTCGGCGCACCGGCAACGGATGATCGGCCAAGGCTAGTCGAAGCAACTCGCCTCCCAACCTAAACCACCTCAAGCAACCGTGAAAGCCAACCAAAAATAGCAAATTAAAGCAAGTAGATCGGGTTAGATTTGGGAAGAGATGTCGATCCGGCCCTAGGCCACGGATCCGGCCGCAACATACCGTAGCGGTGGTTCGCGAGAGAAGGATAGTAGATGAGAGGGGAGATCCAGCGGCGCGGCACCGAGAGGCGGCGTAGCAGCGGGACCGAGGAGCGCGCGGCGGAGCGGCGTGAGGAGGAGGCACGAGTGTGCGGCGAGCAGCTGGAGGAGTAGGGCAGCCAGCGGGGCGGTTGGACCGCAGAGCGCAGCGTCGCCGGGCATCGGCGTATGGGGTGGAGGCGGCGAGACACGGGCGCGAGACGCTGAACCCGGGGAGGAGGAGATGAGGCGCGCGCTGGGGTGAAGAGAAGCGGAAAGGGAGAGGGAGCGAGAGCAGGAACAAGGGAGGAGAGGAAAGTGCAATGGCGCGAAGGCCCGGGAAAAAGGGGATCGGTGGAAAGAAAAGAGAAAGAGAGAGAGAGAGAGATATGAAAAAAGGAAAATAGGAAAAATTGAACATATGATAGATTAAAATGTGCAGAATAGATTACCAAATTTAGGAATACTCATAAACGTGCATTGTAACAACCTTGTCAGAGCAGATTCACAAACTTAAATAAATTAACTGCAGTACTTAGGAACCTCAGTAAATGAATATTAGCTATAGCAATGTAATAGAAATTCTTTTAGGAATTGAACGAAAATCTAGAAACCTTACGATCACATTTTTGTTGAATTCGTTTAATTAAATTAGACCACATTAACTCCTCGACGCTATGGATTAAATCATAGAAGCCCGAATATTTCTCAAGCTCTTATAATAAATGTAATATAATCAATGGATTATAATTGGTATTAAGGACCGTATGGACTTAAATACTCGAGATAGTTTGGTTAATTCTATCTAAACAAGAGCAAACTATTAATCAATAATTGCAATGATTAGAATAAATGTATTGCCAATCGTAGAATAAATTAAATGGCGTGTACGCATTTGAGTGATGCATTGCGAATTTAATCCTTCAAGGTTATAGCTAATTACTTAACTCACTTTGGATAGTGTTAAATCATAGAATTTTCCTAGTAAACATTATTGGATCCTAAAAATAATCTAAATGATGCCATAAGCTAGAAATTGCACGCATGCGAAGCAAATGATCATAATATCAGTCAGATCATTATATTGCGCATTTAAATGCCCAGCTAAATTTTGTTAGTCGAATATAAACTATGGAAATCCACTAATAACTATTCTAAATTGTTAGAATAAATTAGTAGCCCTTAGAAGATTTAGAATTGGTCGTGGCGACTAGATTAACCTGTACCAGATTAAAATAATAAGCCATGACTCAAAAGTTGTGCCCGCCAATTAAACGGGTACATAGTAATTTAAATAGCATAAGCCGTAACAATCTGCAGCTAACTAAAATAAAACTTGGCGACCGTACAAAGACGCTTTGGTATAATTCAATTAATAATTACTTAAGAATTAATTTCGTTGGTGTAGATAATTAATCACACGCGTATTAGTTACAAGAAGGACCGGTACTAAAGAAAAAGAATCTATTTAAATAAACATAAGACCTAAAATAAATTAGAAAGGTGAATATATACATACGCGCATATAAGAAATCAAAGTGGTATAATTGCACACGCTGGCTTGATTAGGATTAATAATGGCGATTGTCATCGTGCAAATTAATATGAGCCGTTATACTTATTCACGCCTCTAGTAAATCTGTATAATCGGAGAAATTGTTAGGAATTAATAAAATGCTAGGCATACCTAATAAATCAAACATATCTCATGACGTTAGTGCGATAATGTCGAACGACGAGCAGTGTATCGAAATTAACCTCGACTACTGCGATTAGATTAAATGGAGTGACGTCCTACCTTAGGAGCACAAGCACCTCGACACATCGTATTTTATTTGTTCTCGTAAATTAAGTCGTAGTCGATGTATTTAACTGCAGACGACAATCCAAGCCACGGGAGTGATTTCACTTGATCCTACTTGAACCCGCTTCTATGGTTGAAATCCAGGCAAGCATTCCTTTGATCAAAGCTTCTGAGTATATTCTGTAAAATAAGTATTTTGTATTAATCTAATATCACCCTGCATGAAAGAATCAAAAGATATTTAAATCGAACCATTGAGCTAAGAGACATGAGGAAATGAAATAGAAGGCAACTGATAGAGCAGTTGGCCATTTCAGTTATGTAAAAAGGTGGGCAGAGGTTGCCAGGGCAGGCATGAGTGGGAGGCGTGGAACCTCTGCACAAGAATAAAATATAAGGTTTTACCAACTTCATTCATATGAACATACCGTACCAACTCGTATCAACCAACGTTCCGTTTTCACGGGCAGTCGGTACTCTAGTGAGGTGTTATATTCTCCACAGGAGTGATTTTATTTATGGGATAGGTCCAAAGGAACCGGTATAAGACCGGAGCGTAAGAACCCACAGGCGGGTTGCGCATTGGCGTTATATTACGCAGAGTGGGGATCGGGAAGGGTCGAGTACCCTACCACCAACGGTTATGTCGCTTTCGTGGTCCGTGTGATCCAGTGCGATTGTGTATAACCGAGTGGAGATATAATTACTGAGCTAGA
Source organism: Dendrocalamus sinicus (assembly GCA_036346575.1). NCBI lineage: Eukaryota > Viridiplantae > Streptophyta > Magnoliopsida > Poales > Poaceae > Dendrocalamus > Dendrocalamus sinicus. Next base: position 2,110,425 of record CM070657.1, on the reverse strand, counting down.
GATAATTGTACTGTACTCTGTTCTGGGCGCCGCTTCAAAGGAATTGCGGATAATCCTATGGGCCAACACGAACAGAGTGATGATGGGTAAAGTGATACAAGCTTGCGCAATGCTATTTAAAATCATGAATTCATGCCTGTCTCCGGGGAAGGAGAACTACGGAAACTGATAGGGGTTTTTGCTGTTCATGCGTATGTTCAGTAGTTTTCTAAATTAATAATTCGAAATTCTTCAAAACCAACAAACCTTATTTTCTATATGTCATGGTAACGAATTTGAAGATGAATCAGAGTATAGAAGAATGAGCAAGAGATTTGAGGATAGGAATTGAGATTCCTAATTGTGTAAAGGTTAAGCATTCGGTGCATTTTGCTAATATCGCTTGCTGAGTACTTTTGTAATCACCCTTGCTATTATCTCCCCCTTTGCTTAGGAGCATGACAATTCCGGGAATGGCTAAGATCAGGAGGAAGCTACCTGCATGGAATGCCGTAGACTCGGATTACAGTGGGTACAAGGTGGACACTCCGTGTGGTCGTTATTGAATAGGAAGTAGTTAGAATATTTTGTCTAAAGATTGTAATATTCAAGCCTTGAGGCTTTGTAATAACTTTGTAACCTTGCGTGGCGATATTTTTGTAATATCGTGTTTTGTCTCTAATTATTATTCTGCTGCATCACTCTGATGGCTTATTATTCGTTAGAGCGATGTTTTATCGGCTAAAACGAATAATAATCCGTTGACTAGCGTTATTACCCCACGGTAATAATGCGGGTCGTCACACGGCGAGGGGGCTGGAGTACTTGCACAAGGGGTGCCAGAGGAGGATCATCCACAGGGACATCAAGGCCTCCAATGTGCTGCTCACAGAGGACTTCCAGCCTCAGGTGAGGTGCCACATTTCGATCATGCTCGTGCCGCCTCGGTTCCTACAGAGAAATTAACAGAAACTGATTGATTTTCCTTGGTGTTTGTGTGGCAGATTTCTGATTTCGGTCTCGCAAAGTGGCTGCCGTCGGAGTGGACGCACCGGGCGATCGCGCCGATCGAAGGGACGTTTGGGTAAGCGAGTATACTCATGAGCCGAATTCAATTGGGTTGGCAACGAATTGTGACGGAAATGGCATGGTCTTGAGCGATTTCAGGTGCCTGGCGCCGGAGTACTACACGCGCGGGATCGTCGACGAGAAGACCGACGTGTTCGCGTTCGGCGTGTTCCTGCTGGAGATCATGGCCGGGAGGAAGCCGGTGGACGGAAGCCACAAGAGCCTTCTTAGCTGGGTAAACAAACCATGATCAAACAATTTTAGTCGTTGTACCAGCCACAATGCACATCAATTTCTCCGAGCAAGTACTCTTGATCACTGAAACTTCCTGTGAATTGTGGACAATGCAGGCTCGGCCTTTCCTGGACGAAGGCAAGATCGAAGCGTTGGTGGATCCAAGGATCGGCAGCGACTACGACGCCGAGCAGGCGAGGCGGCTCGCGTTCGTGGCGGCGCTGTGCATCAGAGCGTCGGCGACGTGGAGACCATCCATGAGTGAGGTACCTCTAACTGGGGGTTCTATCGTAACTGTTAAGCAGGTCGCATCACGTTCCTTCAGAAACGCAATGACGCTTGTCCATTTCTCAAGCGGTCTCGCTGGAATGGAACACTAGAGTGGATTCTTTTCCTCTGCAGCTCTGATGATTTACAGTTGTGTTTGATGATTTTTGGTTTTAACACAAATACTTATGAAAACAAACTAAATGTTGATAAGACGATAATCTGTTTCGAAAGTTGTCCTTATATGTCACTTCAAAACGGTAAAAAAAACCATTTTATTTTGTTTTTCGTAAAAGTTATAAACCACAAACTAAAGAGAATTTAGTACTGCCTACTTGCAATTTTTTGTCCGCAATGGGTGGCATTTCTAGGGAAATAGTCATGATTTAGGGCAGAGATTCATGACAGGACACCCCCGGGCACATGTCCCATGTAGTAACCTACAAACCACTCCTCTCCTCTGTAGTTGCTTAATTTACGTGTAACAGCACTACTAATGTAATGGTCTATAAACTGATGGCGGCAGGTGCTGGAGCTGTTGGAAGGCGTCGAGATCCGGCAAGACCGGTGGACGATGCCCGAGGCCGACGACGACGACGAGGAGCCGTGGGGATTCGACGACCTCGACAACGACGACGAGGAATTCAACAGTCGCTCCCCTTCTTCCTCCTTGTCCACCTTGAGCACTTAGTAGGATATCTAAGAAATTGAGATCCCTGTGATGTTAGAACATGAATTTTTTTGCTAGTTCCTCCACTGGGCCAACTTGTAAGCAGAAGCCTATCTTCTTTTTTGAAATAAATCGAAGGTTATCTTCCAAGGGTCCATGAAAAGCAAGTAATACCAGTCCCATTGATCACGACATGAACAGCAAAGAATGTGCTTGGGAGCATATTAATACGGGCGAATGTGTGTATTTGAATGAATGTATTAATTCAAGAACAAAATAATAGCAGGCGAACTGAGATTTTGTCGGCCACAGACCTAAACCTCGAGAGATTGGACCCTACCAAGAGCCAACACTCATAGCTATCTCTACGTCTCGTAATATAAATCCAGTATACATACCTGAAAAAGCATATAAGTTAAATAATATTTAATAGGATTATATTATAGTTACTTTTATTAGATAGACATAGTGCTGCAATTTCTATTAGAGATAAATACAATCTAATTTTATTCAATATTATTCAAACAATATATTTTATATGTATAAGTATCATATTTATATTGCGGTTTATATTGCGGGACGAAGCTAGTCGGTTAGAGTGGTGTCGAAGGTGACAAAACGTGGCACTAATTTTATAGTGAGTAGTTGGATTCGTTGCCAAGTGGGCTTGATTTGGTTGTGTCAATCTCACGAGGAAGCTAGCCGCAGCGTGGCATGGCAGACTGGCAGTTCGGGACAGGTCGAGCTGTGCTTTAAAGCAGTGGCTGTTCCAGGAAAAAATTTTGGAGGGGCTGAAATACCTTCAGCTCGATCTCAGCCCCTGCTGCATTATACATCCATGCTAAAAATTTATGGGGAGCTCCGGGGGGCTCTAAGGGTCCGGTAACAGTAGGGGGCTCGAGCCCCCCGCCCCACCGCTGGATCCGCCCCTGCCTTAAAGCCTGCATACGTGCCGCGTCCAAGCTAATGGCAGGACGGCTTTTGGACCCTAACCGGACTTAAATTGCAGCACCGTTTCTATTTTTAAATTTAATTATATCAAATAGAGTTTCTAACAGATATCATATAAAATAAATCATGAATCATAAAAAAAAAGCAGCAGCCTTGCCTCTGCTGGGTGCTAGCTCAGCTCCCGAAATGGAGCGGCATGCTCGCTCCTGCATTGCCATGGGGAAAGACAAGGGAGGGGGGTTGAAGCATCCTATGGCCTATGTGATGTGCGGCAGTTGTTGATGTGAGATGTTTAGTTTTTCAAGGCTCTGGAGGTCGTTGAGCGTGTCTACAAGCAACGAACTCCCTTGTGGAGAGAGATTTTGCTCGAAAAGGTTAAGGTCCACTCGATTGGACTGAAAAGCTATGATTTATAGTTAAAATTGTACTGTAGCGGTTGAAATTTTACTGTAACTAAAGATAGCTTATTTGGTGTAATTAAATTAAAAAAATTAAAAATAGAAAAAATATGCTAGCTCATCACGGACAACACAAACGAATATGAAAAAAAAGAACCGGCAAAAAAGCTCAAAAAAGCAAAAAGTTCAGAAAAAGACAAAATTTATGAATAGTAAAAATAAGTCAGAAGCCACAAGCTAAAACCGAAACGAGCGGAGCCTAAAAGTGAAATGGTGGTACAATGCATTGGTGTTCATGCGTGTGGTTTAACTACTTGCCTCAGTTTTTAGGCGCAAGTTAGTACTGCTCCTCAAGTCTGGAGTGGTAGAATAATACTCACTTCTTCGGTCATAAATATATATCATTTTAAACATCGATATTATCTCTAAAATATTACTTATATCACTAATTTTTATTATAATATATTTATAAAACTTAATAAAATTATACTATTATAAAAGCATTTTAAGACAAATTTACATATATAATTGTTATGTATCTAATATAAATATTTAAAAGATATTGATAGTCAAATTTTCTAAAGTTTAAGTGCACATATTCTAAAACAACATGTATTTATAACTGAAAGGTGTACTATAGTGGCACTCAAAACTTGAAACCTTTTTGTGCTTGCTTACTTTAGTGTTTGCCAAATGAGTTCGTCTGAAATAGTTAGGGTGTTACTACTATATATATGTATGGAGTCAAAGATTTTTATCGGACGTTTCCACCTCTCTTTCCTCATTCTCCCCCTTCTCTCGTTCTCTTCCTCTCGCACGAACACACCAACACTTTGCTCGCTCTCTCTTCATTCTCCCCTTTCTCTCACTGTCTTCCTCTCTCCACACAATACACCGACCCCATGCCTGGCGATGCCCATAAGCCCTAGCCACCCCATCCCTGGCACCACCGGCTTCCTCTTCGGCCATCCTCGGGCGCAGCTCCGCCAGATACGACCGTTGCCATCGACTTCAATCGTCCTTGAGCACATTGCCACCAAAATCGGCCTATCCACGCTGCACAAGCTCCGCCAGCTTCTCCTCCTAGTGTCGGATCCACGCCGCACACGCCACCTTCCCACTGCAGCTGCACCCAAGGCCTCACGCCGCCTGCTATGGAGGTAGGTGTTTATTTTGTTGCAACATTTTAATTTTATGTGTGTAACAATCAGCAGCATCGAGATTTTATAAAATATTTTTGTATATATGACCAAAAAATTTGCATATATAGTTGAGAAATGTTGCGGCCGATCTTACGGCGCTAGCGCCCAGATTGAACATTTGGGCGGTAGCAACTCCCAATAGTTATCTGACAAAATATCGTGCTTCCTATACCTATGTGAGAGATTGGCCCAAAAAAGAATCTTGCAGAATGGCGCAACCAGTGGTAAGCACTTTAACAAGTCTCCGAAGGGAAATAATACCTTCACTCTCTATGGTTTTACTACAAATGGCTTCAGTTTTTGATTTTTAAATTTTGTTTTTTTGTTTTTTTGTTTTATTCTTTTACATTGTCCCAAAATATTTAGCAGTGTGTCCTAATTTTTTTTACTATTTTCTTATTTTTGACTTATAAAAACCTAACGGACACTGTAGCATTTTTGCAGCCACTGTATACAAAAAAAGGCATAAGCTGAGGCTTATAAGCCCTTTGGAGCATGCCTGGCGCAACCAGTGGTAAGCACTTTAACATGTCTCCGAAGGGAAATAATATCTTCGCTCTTATAATAGGCCTTTTAGGTAACCCAAAAACCAAACTAGAACGAACACATGGCAAACGCTGATCCAAGGGTGCAGTTTGACCTAATCTGAGTCATTGGAGAAAGAAACAAGAGCTGCTTTCCAAAAATGACAAGTAGGGCGGTTCAGTATTGGAACACAGTCAAACATAACAAAAACCCTAGATTTAACATGCCCAGTTAGTTACTAGCCCTTGTATGTTTCTTAATCAGCAAATGCATGACCAAAGAAAATGAGATGGTAAAGTACGGCCTGCTGTATTTAAGATTTTAGAACTACCATGTCTTACTTTCACCTACATAATGGGTTTCAGCATGTTGAGCAAGGAAATATATTTATGCCTGTACAGCTACAGGACACCTGATGATAATAATACAGAAAAAATGATTTTCCTTTGAAAAGAAAACAGAAAACAACGACAGGGAGAACAAGACCACTTTTTTTTTTCTTTTGAGAGGGTGGGAGAACAGAACCATATGGACCTGACGCAGATGTATCATATCATGTGCGACTCTGAAATGTTTCTTTACTGATGCGAGATATAGGAACAAACATGGGACAGAAAATTAAATATCCGAAACATCAAACCACACCAGAGCGTCAAGCACAGCAAACCTGATCCAGGACATGTTTTTAAGGAGTCCCAAACCAGAAATCGACTTCTTTCTACGCATGCTTCACGTTCAAGTTATCAAGAACTATGCAATTTTCAGAATAATATAATACTGAAGGTTCTAGGATAACCCGTAGTATGTTCCAAAGCTAATGCATGTATTAGCAAACTAGTGTTAGTTAGATATGAGAATTAAGCATCCTTGACACTTTAGGATGGCACGTGCACCTTTGTGTTCAGTAGATAGCATTTGAGAAATGCACAGTATATTGAAGAAGCTTTTGTATACAGTTATTGCCCAAAGCAGATAAGACTTGTTTCAAGAAGACAACCTAGAAGAAGATAACCTAAACTAGAAGAAAATGCATTGAACATATGATCAGTAAAACCAATAGAAGTGGTTGACCTGACAAATTGATGCGTGAATTGTCAGACCAAACCCCTATTCTTTCGTTTACCTACTGTTTATTATTCCATTTCCATGGTGCAAAGAATTGGGCAAGACAGAAACAGTACATGTGAGAAGCAAGTTCGACTACAAAACCAGCAGGAAAAAGTGTGTTGATCAAAACCAAAGTGTGTCATAATCTATGCTGGGTAAAACAGCAGAGTTTAAAAAAAGATTAAAAAAAAGGGATAAGGCCTCATAAGCACCAAAAAAATGCCCACAAACAAACTAGAAGAGGCCTAACGTAAAATAAGTATTTGACGAGTTTTTGTACAAACATTTTTAAGATGAAGCATTACGTTTCATATGGCTACAAGGTCATAGGTCTGATAAGACCACGTTTTGAGCCTGCTTGAGCACCTGCTACGACCACGTTTTGTGACCACGTCTTTGACCACATGGGGTATCGAGTATGTTCTTCGATTACGTTTGGGTCGACCACGTTTTGTTGACTGGCCGTTACGACCACATTGTGTCAACTGTGATGCTTTGACTGCAGCACCTTATTACAACCATGAGTACCATGGCTCCGTGCCTCATGCGACCATGTCTTCGACCAATTGCAAATTGATTCGAGATGCATCGTCGTCACAATGGAAAGATGATCGCACGGTATCCCCATCCGATAGAAGTAATCCTTAACAAATCATTTGATATGGAAAGCAAAGTTTCAAAGGTAACTAATCCGTAGTCGATCAGGAATTTTATCTCAATTTTAAATGGCATGATCAACGATGCCTACGTGGGCGAGCCACTTCCGATAGGATGATAACTATCGATGCCTCCGACTACAACCGGCCTTGCACCTTAGCAATCTCTAAGTCGTTATCAACCGTGTCCTATAAAAGGTTTATTCCTAGAAAAAGAACACGGGATAACAAGCACAAGAAATATTTATATTGAGCTCAAAATGGGGAGAAAGAGGTTCTTTACGGTTGGTCTAGCCGACACAAGCGAAGAATAAGAGTTTTCACAATGGAAAAACTAGGAAAGCGCAGATCAAACACTCGACAATAAGTGAACAGTATGGGCCTAGGAGGGAGCACCTCCCTTTGAGCCCAAACGACAAACTCTTTGAGTGATTGCGGCAAGCAGGAAGAGATGGGGCCAGAGGCAAGAGGAATTTTCCATCGAGTAGAAGGCAAGGCCCGAACTCGATCCGGAGGCCAATTGGATTCTAAAACGTGTCCAAGTTGAACTCTTGCTTGAATTGGAAAGGTAAATCTCATCATTAGGTAGCATTATTCTCATTTTCTTCACCTTTAGCAATATTTAGCCATCCTACGCATGTCGATAGATGGCAATAAGTCGAGGACACGACAAACTCAGTGTAGAAGGCAGGATTGCCAAGCCCTCACATGTCAATAGATGGCAGCGTGTATAGTTGTTGGCAATACCATCGTTTAAGCATTGCGGAGTTCGCCGTCAAAAAGCCCGTGGTCATGACGAAGATGCTGGCAAGTTTGCTGATCACTTGCCGAAGCCCACGAGTTTAAAGCGCAAAGCCTCTTCATCCCTTACCCGCAGCTCGATCGTCCCAAGCCATGCGGCTATAGCGATCCATCATATACCAGATTTTTGGTCCGCTCGTGTGTCCGATCTGATGCTGACTCTGCAAGGCGAGGCGAATGACAACACCGAATGCCTCTGATCGTTCCTATGGGTGGTGTCTCCGATCGCTCACAAATTTGAGCGCCTCCGATCTCTGCACAAAGCAGACATCTCCGATCGCTCATCAAAGTCGAGATGCCTCCGACTGCTCCTCGAAGACGGACACTCTGATCATTCCCAAAGACAAACGGTTCCTACTGCTCGTCGAAGCCGAATGCCTCCGACTGCTTGCTGAAGTCAAGTACCTCTGGTCGCCCCTCGAAGATGGATACTTTGATCGCTCCTCGAAGACGCGCACTCCGACAGCTTGCTGAAGTCGAGTACCTCCAATCGCTCCTCGAAGATGGATGCCTCTGACTGCTCCTTGAAGACGGACGCTCTGGCCGCTCCTCGAAGATGCGCACACCAACCGCTTGTCGAAGTCTAGTGCCTTCAATCGCTCCTCGAAGACGGATGCTTCTAACCGCTTGTCGAAGCTGAACGCCCCTGACTGCTCCTCAAAGACGCGCACTTCAACCGCTTGCTGAAGTCGAGTGCCTCTAATCGCTCCTCAAAACGGATGCTTCCGACCGCTTTGCGAAGTAAAGTGCCTCTGACCGCTTGTCAAATCCGATCATCTCCAACCACTTTGCAAAGTCAAGCATCTCCGACTGCTCGTCATGATCGAGTGCCTCAAATGCGAAGTCAAGTGCCTCCGATTGCTTGTCATAATTGAGAGCCTCCAATGGCTTTCGAAGATAGATGTCTTCGAACACTTGCCAAAGTCGAGAGTCTTCGACCACTCATCATACTCGAGCAGTGTTGACCGCCTTGGGTGCTCAAGTGCTGCTGACCACCGTTGTGCACATACTTCTTCGACTGTAGATTTCTGATTGCTCCAGTACTTCAACGAGTGCTTCCCTACGACCAAGCTTCATAAGTGCCCCGTTCGACTCAGTGTGCTACAGTACTTTTACGAGTACGCCCCACAACCATGGTGATACCGTGATATTCGACCATGGTACTACAACACTTTTTCAACTACAATGTCTTCTGATGGGTTTCGACCACGGTGGATTTCGACCACGGACGTCTTCCAATGGGTTTCGACCACGGTGGATTTCGACGACGGATGTCTTCCGATGGGTTTTGACCACAGTGGATTTCTACCACAGATATCTTCGATGGGTTTTGACCATAATGGATTTCGACCACGAGACATCTTTCGATGGGTTTTGACCATGGTGAATTTCAACCACGAACATCTTCCGATGGGTTTCCACCACGGTGAATTTCAACCACGGACATCTTCTGATGAGTTTCGACCACGGACATCTTCCGATGGTCTTCAACCACGGACATCCTTCGATGAGTTCGACCACAGTGACTTCCGACCCTAAACATCTGCTGATGGGTTTCGACCAATGTGACTGACGACCACGGGCATCTTCCGATGAGTTCGACCACACTTTCGACCACAAAGCGCTCCCAGTGGGCTTCGACCACGATGGATTTCGGCCACGGGCACATCCAATGGATTTCGACCACAAACATTTTTCAATGGGTTTCAACTATGATGACTTTCAACCATGTGCGACATCCGATGGGTTTCGACCATGTGACCCTTGACTGCTGATATGTCCTCAACACCGATTCTTGCTACCATTATTTTTAGATTAGTCATGCTAGACGTTAATCATACATACTTCAAATCACTTCCATTATGTCTGTTCGATACCGATGAGGTCGAATGGCACTAGCGGGCGCGGTCAGTGTGATGACCATGCTATCAACAGCCCCATGGACCGATGAGGCTATGGATAATGCCAACGCCCACACCTTCATTAACCATTTATCCCTTGTATGGAGAACGTAAAGCGAAGAATGAAGACGACAACCAATACGCAGCTTAATCGGAGGTATTATATAGATTTACACCGCGGATGTAATTAACCGAGAGCCTTTCGAGGCCTCGGGAACCAGGACACCATATCGTCTATGTCAAATATGCCACACAAAGTAGGCTATGGAGCACATATATAAAGGGAACTTATAATTGTAATTAACTTCTCCTCGGGAATGATATCGAATGTCAAATACATGCTTTACAAACTTATAATTTTGTTCTTCTTAAATGAATGAATAAATACATGCTTTCCCTACTTTTATTGTGTTTATATATTTTTGTGTACTTTAGTACACTGGCACGCCCCATCTTATAACCATAGGGTCAAAAATCCGCAAACGACTTCTCGCGTCAAACAATAAGTACCCATGTAGACACCAAGCTAAGCAGAACTAAGCATGAAAAGATTGCATTGTATATCCCAGTAAACAGTAACCTAGGCATACAGTATAGCAGTAATAAGCAGATCCATCCAACACTGTGGCTTGCTAGTGTCAAATGGGTGGTATTGGTATCACCTACTCGACTGTACAAAGGAAAGACTGAGTCGATCATTGCCCTAGATATGCATACTTACATCATGTGCCAAGATTACTGTTTAGTCTCTATAACCGTGCTGAATCTCACATTTGCTATGCTAGTCTTGGAGATTATTTTATTGATCAACCGTTACACAAAGACTTGACATGATTGTCGTCAAAGGTCCAACAGAGGAGGCCCATATCGGCCAGAAACTTGATAACCTCCCTGCATAGTAAAAGGCCAGGCTCAGCATCACGCGCGTGAGAAAAAATGTGAACGCCAAAAAAACACAGTAAGATAAGTAGTACAGAATATTTGTTTTTGGCATTCCAGTTCTTCTAGCCACTTCATCGACGTGTACTCCATTTTCGAGGGCACTGTCAAAAGCAATAGTCAGTCCAAATCTCCAAAATAAGCTTTATTCAATATAATACTAATATCAAGCGACTTTCTTCCCTTTGGCAACACATCAACAAAATGAAAAAAAACAGAAGGTAAGTGTAATACTTGAGTGTAAAACAAAGTGAATTCCGAGATACTGGCAGAGTAGCATGGATTTAACCATCTTAGTTGGCAAAAGCAGTTTAGGTAAAGTAGTTATTAGAAACGAACAAGAACAGAGCAAATAGCAGTCTATGAAATGTCTAGTCCGTAGGCAAGACCCCCGGTAAGCCGGTATATAATTGTGTGATCATTGTAAAGATGCCCAATGCAACAGTGGAGAATGGTGCATTTTCTTGTCAAGAAAGGTTAAGGATAAATCATAAATCACAAAATCCCTGGCAAGTACCAGACCAGGACTTTATACAGCTCGACCTTTCACTTGAATTATTTTTATACAAAGTGAAGTTTTGCCGGGCAAGGTTATTAAGAAGGTAAGGCGAGGCGACTCACCGCTCTCACACCTTTTAAGCGGTAAGGCGAGGCGAGGCGACTCACCCCCAGCATACCTTTTAAGTGGTAAGGTGCGAGGCGAGACGATGCCTTACATACGTTCTAAGGTGCTAAGACAGCAAATAAAATGAGTATTTTAGTAGTACATATGCATCTTGTTGTTGCCAATTTTTGAGTCTATGTAGCATTTATTTCCTTTTCAATTGCTCTTCTCTCATGTAGCATTTATGGTATTATTTTGAAAGTATCTCACTGATAGTGGTGGGCCCACCTTCAAAATAAATCCATTGTTTTTGTGTACAGTAAAATTAGCAGCTTACAGCCCTTCACACATTATTTTCGTGTTATTTATACCATTTGTGTTACTGGACCATATAAAGCATGTAAGTCTGCTGTAGTACAACTCAGCATCACTTTAGAGTATCCACAGACTAATTAAGATTTTTGCTCAACCAGAAGCAGCACAACACCACATTCAATTAAAACCATTAGACTCAAAGATGTAATGAAATGAAAACAACTCACTCTTCTCCTTTAGGATCATTCTACATCTACTTGGACAACAGATCACAGATATTTACCATGAAAAGGTCAATTTCTAGATACTGGGACCATCAAAATAAATCAAGTGGCTTATGAAAGGCTGGAACCAACTTGCAATCTCTGACTGGGATTAGAATTTGGAAAATTGTGAACATAAATAGTTAAGCAAATCATTTACAGTAGAAGCTAAGAGTTCTATTAGGATCTTCATCCTTTGCTTGCAACTTCCAGCAGAGAAACTACTTACAGTATATCGGGTTCTTGCAAAACATCCAAAACCATTCTTTGCTGGTCATGCTGTTGTCCACCAGTGCCAGAGTATGCTGAAAACTGGGCCAAAAAAATGATCTCACAAGATCAGTTAAGAGGCAAACATACTTACCAAAAAGAACAGTTAAGGATACAAGTTAGTGAATAAAACTGAAGGCACTAAAGAAAGATTCTAGAGAAAGGTAATTATATATCTCGATTCCATAAGTTCTAAAAAACCATTATCTCAATTCCATAAACTTGAGTATAAAATTGGCAGCTCAACATAATCAAATCTCAATTCTCAAATATCTAACTCATAGACTTCTACTCTTTTCCTTTATCAAGGAATCATCAAAATTGAATGTTCATAAAATTTCATATCCTTTATCAAGGAATCATCAAAATTGAATGTTCATGAAATTTCATACTTGGTTTACTTGAGTAAAATGAACTTGATGTTCTCTCACTCCACCAGAAAAGGGCACATGAGTAGATGTATTTGTTTGAACTGTGGGAGGAAATTGCCCTTGGTTTACTTGAGGAATAAAATGAAATTGATGTTCTCTCACTCCACCAGAAAAAGGCACATAAGTAGATGTGTGTGTTTGAACCGCAGGGGGGAGTTGCCTCTGGTTTACTTGAGGATTAAAATGAACTTGGTGTTCTCTCACTCCACCAGAATAAGGTACATGAGTATATGCGTTTGTTTGAACTGATGGAGGGAGTTGCCGGTGCATCTTCAAATTAAAAAGGAAATGATCGTTAATGGTTTCTCTCATTGTCAAATTAGAAGTAGAATACTGTCATAAATTTGATTACTTTGCTTCCTGTACCTTTGGCTGAGCATTTTCCAAGTGCACATGCATACACTCGATGAAATGAAGCACCACTTCATTGAAATTAGTAACAGGCCTGTAAATACACAAATTACAATGGTGAAGCTTAATAGAATTATAGTTAGATAAAAGTAGGTATTATCAATAAATAATAACCGGTGGAAGCATAAGTTCTCCCCGAACAGAAATGAGCAAGAAAATATATAGTTTCATCAAGGACTCACAAAATAATACTACAATAGTGAACTACAATTTCTACAGCATATTTACTTCGCAGGCTTTAAAACCTTGAAATGTAACGAACAGTCAGCAAAGCAAGTATCGACTAATTCAGTTTCAGCTTGTATGATATGATCAGTAGTTCAGATTGCAGTATACTTCATATTTCAGAAAGAACACAGAGGAAGAAAACAGGGAAGAACTGCAAGAACAATGATGCCAGTACCAACAGTATACATCATTTACTACATAGAGCAACCAGTGAACCTTAAGTAGAGATTCCCACCCAATGAACATATTTTTGAAGAAAAAAAAGGTGCCAAAACACCACTGAAACTAAGACATAGAGGAAGAAAGTCTAACGTGCAACGAAGGAACAAAAGAGGTTAGCAACAATACAACGACAAGTGGGGACAGGCTAAAAATCCTGTATATCCAATACCTCTCACATTTTCCTCAAAAGACTGCTTAATTTGCATTCACTATGTCTCTAATCAGAAAATATTACAAACAAGATTACCATTCCATTCAAATGAAATAATTCATGTCAGGAGAACTTATTGTAAGAACAGCATTCAAGTACTATCCACATACAAAACTTTGAAAGAGCCCATAATCTTAAAACAGAGCAAAAACTTTGTGGGGAAGTGGACAAGAAAACATAGACAACCAAAGCACAGTCTATGAAAACTTTCCAATTACTCGCTCTATGAAAACAAAGACAGCTCTGATACGGCTACGAATTATACAGGTAACATTTTAAACCTTACCAGTACACCATTCAAATGAGAAGATTTAACTAACCAAAATACTTCTAAGTAAAAGAAGTAGAGAGAGTAACGCCACATCAATACCAAAGGAAATCAGGTCTCTTACCGGATAGATCGAGCAAACCCCTGCTTCTTAACTTGAAACCCCATTAGGTTCGCATGAACCTTGACATACACTCCATCCCTTCATAAACACAAGCCAAAATAAACACCAGAATATCAAATCACATCCAAACAGCAAAATATAAACACATCTCAGCTCCTATCCACATCACATACTGGATGTAATCCGTCTCACGAACATCTGGCTTGTCGGTGATCCTACAATGCCAGAAAATTGTCACAGTACATCAGCACTGGCTCTAGCTGAAACATGGGGAAACAATCGCAACTCACCACCGCACGAGCGCGATCTTCCCGGTGCCGTCATCGAGAGTGAACGACACGTCAGTATCCTTGTTCACCACGCTCACCACCCTCCCCAAAACCCTAACCTACACGCACGAGTTGGGGATTTCCCGACGAACAGAGAATTACGCGAAGCCGAGCAGATATAAAGGGCAGGGAGGTTCTCGAGGTGCGAAAGGGGCTCACGTTGCTGGTCTCGACGCCGTCGATGGAGAGGACGGGGTCGCCGCCACCGTCAGCCGCGGCGGCGGCGGCGAAGGAGCGAGCGATGTGGCGGATGGTGGCGGGGACGCATCCGGAGAAGCGGTGGTCGCGCGACTGAGAAGGACACGTGGAGGGAGTTAGGTTTTGGGGGGATAGCGAGACGGAGGTAGGGTTACTACAAGGGTCACGAACCTTGGAGGGGGAAGGGGCGGCGGCGTAGTCCGGCGCTGCGGCTGCACCGGCGCGCTGCGACGGCATGAGGGCCGTGCCAGAGAAGTAGGAGGCGGCGGCGGCGGCCATGGCGTCGCTCCGACGTGGGAGCGGCTGGCTTCGGGGAGAGGAATTGATCGAGTGATGCGGCGGTTGTTTGAGCGGGAAGGCCAATTGACGAGAGGTGCAGAGAAAAAAGGATGCACAGCTGTCACAGAATAGAAATACAGATACTACCGCGGTATGTCGGTAACAATATAGACTGACGCATAGCGCCCGAGTCCCAGGGTGGGCGTGGGGCCCACTTGTCAGAGAGGTGGGTTCGAACTCCCACCCACGGCTCGTCGTTATCTCCGAGGAACGCCTCAGCGCCTCCGCTTTCGGAACGGATCGAAGGGTTAGCCTCGCCGAATATGTATATTAGTATATGTATGTATGTATGTATGCTATGGGTGTCCCTTCCTATCCGATCGTTTCGGTGTTTCCTTCCGTTGGAGATGAACCCTTCATCCGGCGAACCTTTGAAATTGTTGGACGAACAGGTAGGTCGGGCTTGCTGCCGTCGACGGCGGCGGCGCTCATCTGATCTTCACCGGCGGTTTGTCGGTACCATCGCTCTGTTTCCCCTCGTAGATGACAGTATGGCCTCTACTAACTGATCTATGAGTCGCGAGCCGCGAGATATCTGAGGATCCGTGCGTTGCGCTCGATTCCATGGGGCTGCGCGGTTGGGTTGGGTCCAATAAAATGGACGGGTCCGTGCAGCGATGCTCGATCCGGTGCTTGAGTATTTGCTTGAGATGCGTAGCCTGGTTTTGAGATTGGATTTGCGGTGAAAATTTTGGGGCTTCTTGTAGGATTCGTGTATCTTTATCACCAGTCATTAGTCTTGGCATGGTGCTTTAATCTAAAACCGGAATTTCTGAAGATTGGCTGCCAGTGTGCCTCAGGAGTGGAAAAAAATTACTGCGGTGATTCCATAAGAATTGCTATTACTCCATTCCGAGAATGATGAAGCCTTCATTGGGATGGATGTGTTAAGTAGCTATTTGGTGAAAACAAAAGTTCTCCGCAAGAACATCATCCCTGAATGTTCCTTCTCCCAAGCAGAAGAAGTTCATCCGACACACTAACGAATATCCATGAATAAATTTACTATTCTAGCAATATGGCGGTCAAGGTCAAGTTCCATTTTGTTTTATCCTTTGAACAGATCGAACGTAGTTTTCTGTAGCACAAGGTGTAAGTGATACTATAGGAGTTACCAGATACCCTTTTTTGTCCTATCAATCCCATGTAAATAACTCGAAGTACAATACAAATACTCTACCTACAAAACACATTCTGGGAAAAAAACCTATACGAAAAGAATGGTGACTAATTTTGCTTTCCTTGCTTGTCTGATGTCAGCCTTGCTCTCATACACGAGTACAAGCGTGTGCAGTAGTTCCTGTCATTTTTGCATGAACAGGATATGGTAGTGTCATGTGGGGCAAGACATACTCCAGTCGTCCACGTCCGGAGAAGGACTCTCCAGTTTCCGGCAATGACACAAGCGGCAAAGAGGTGAACGGCTACAGTCCGTAATTGGATAGAGTTTGATAGTTAGGAGTTTATGAGTCGGAGTTGGTTAGCAATCGGTAAGAGGTGTAAGAGTCCGAGTAGGATTCCATGAGAAGGATTGAGTCCAGTCTTGTTATATATTATCAGACCACATCGTTTGGAGAGAAATAAGCAAGAAGTCTATTATCTACCTCTGCCTTCCTGATTGTTTTGCTCTGGTCTTCCCGTTCCTTCCTGCTCTGCGTCTTCCTCTTCTGTTCCGGCATCACGGTACCTCCTGGCCGGAACAAGGGCCCTACGTCCCGGCCACCGGCTCAGCACAACTACAGCCTCCGCTCGCTCGCCGGTGTCCGTGACAGGTAGATTCATTGCATATCTGTTGAAATTTGATTTGATGCATTCTGATTTAACCCTAACTTCCACGTAGGAAAGTGAGTACTGAGTCCTCAAATGGGTCACACCCCAAGGAGGTTGATCGCTGCTTCATATGTAATGCCACCCTGGGTGCCTGTTGAAGTGAAAATTAATCAGAAATGGAAACGAGCATTCGTGTTAAGACAAGCTGATCACAGGGGACTCTGTCTTGTAAGCATTGGAGGGACACTTGAGCCTGAGCAAATCATGGTACCATTATCAACAATCCGGTTAGCTTCTCGGATCCGTTTTGCCAAGAGAAGACGAGAAACTGGCATGCATATACAAGTGAAGAAGCCCAGGATTGAGAGCAGCAGTGACGGTGAAGATGCTGAGGATTAGTCTGCTGAATGTGCATTTGTGATAACCTATGCTTGATTTGTAAGATAGAATAAATCTTAGCTCCAAACAAACTTTTTTCATGTAAGGAAAACTTGCTTTACCATTGTCGGAATCGATGCTTGAAACCGCCATACTAGTTGATTGGTGATCTTGAATATTGACATCGCTCGAGAGCTGAGATGTACAACACTGAGCCAGTCACCATTAGTATTGATCTCAATGTTGTTGCTGTTGATATTGCTATTGTCAAGCGCCACAACAACCTGTACCTATTCAGAGCAAGAACAACTTGTGATCCATTCGTTTTTGCAAATGCAATGTTGATGTAAAGCTCAGCTCTCTTCAAGATCAGAATGGATGGATCAAATCAAATGAGAAATTTTCGAACCTATGTATTTCTTGTCCGTAGAAGTATATACGCACCTAAAATCGGGCAACTAACCGCATTGATCTCAATGATGCTACTGTTGATATTCCTATGGTCAGGTGTCAACACCTGTGTTTATTTCATAGCAATAACTTGTGATCCACTATTGTTTCCAAATGCAATGTTTTTTTGAGAGAGTACATGGAGCCCAAATGCAGTGTTAACGTAAAGCTCAGCTCTCTTGGAGATCAGAATAGATGGAGCTAAGAGCCCAAGACCATGTCCAAACTATACTAAACGTATCAGGATCTCATGGAAAAGCAAGACGATGTCACGATGGCCTTACACGCTTCAACACCATTTCCCTCGCCGCCGCCGCGCTGCCCTCCCTCTCTGCCTCCCTCCACCACGGCTTGATCCCGTCCCTTCCTCTCCAGGCGGCGCATAAAGCTCGGCTGCGCCAATGCTGAGGGAGATTTACTACGTACGTCCATCGCCGGCCACGAGCAGCGGCTCCTCTCGGCCGAAGACTTATAAGCATCTATTCTTCTTCTCCTCACGCTGAACGCATTTGAGCCTGAAAATTCGCACGATGTTGCGCCACTCCGTCTCGCATCACCACGATTTGTCCCCGCTTTTTTTTCCGCTGCGGTTTGATGATTTGTGAGGGCATCTGTAGTGTATGAAAATAGAGGGTCTTAAGTCACCTTAAGATCAACCTTATATATTACAGGGGTGACTTTAAGACAAAAATGCTTGAGGTTGCATATTTTCTTTCATTAATGAAACATGTGTGGCTTGTGAAGCATTTTCTTTTCTTGTTTTCAAACGACACTGATTCTTGCATTAGTTAACCCTTTCAACTGATATGTGGTGGATCGTACACCTCAACCCCTTCATTTGAGTAGTTAGTTGTGCTGCCACCAAGATTGCACTCTAGTTCATTCTCCACCAAGATTAGTGCCTCCTTTAATTTATCTTTCTGTCTGAGTCCCTCTGGGTGTTAATGAAGCCTTGTTGAAAATAATATGCCCTATGTGATTCAGCTCACTTGCACGCAATCGCGAGTAGAAGTTTGGTCATGCTATGTATATTGTTCATGAGAAGTACCCTCAAACAATGGCAACACAACAAACCCAAAATTTCAAATAGCTTGCGGTTGCAGCATAATTTGAGATCAAGACGGTCAAGTTTAACAGAGAAGTACCTCTTGCCATCTTTATTTAGTGTGTATGTCACAACTTGGCCATCATTCTCAATTTCTAGACAATTCGGACCCAAACTCTCAAATAACTCATCCTGAAACATCATAAATAATTTTACAGTGTATACATTAGCGACATGCCCCAAAATTCCTCCCTTGGCCACAAAATCTGCAAGGCTACCATTTTTGCAATGAAAATCATCGTCTTGCTCTACTTGGCGCATGTCTTTAGCTTTCTCTTCATAGTGTTTAATCACTTCTACTAGAGGTAAGCACAAGCCAAAAATTTGATGGAAGACATTGTTTGTGCTTTCACTCCTTTGGGTGGACTTCATCCTTGCCAGAAAATATCCACACTAAATGCCGTTGACCATCTTTCATGAGCATCATACAATCTTGTGAGCCACTTGTTACTCTCTAGGTTGTATGTTGTAATCATGTCTTCCCAAGTCGATTGGAATTCATCAATACTATAGCACCCTGAAAGGCATTTGTGAAACATGGCCTTGAATGAGGGATTTCCATATAGTCCAGCAAGATGCTTCTTAGCATTTACAGTTAGATGCCATAAGCATAGTCGATGACATGAATCTGGGAGCACAATCTGAATTGCATTAGCCATTGCTTGATCTTGATCTGTAAAAATACACTTTGGTTGACGACCTCCCATAGCATCAAGAAATGTTTGGAATAGCCAAATGAAGGATTCGATTGTTTCATCGATAGAAAAGCACACCCAAATAGTATATTCTTCCAATGGTGATTAATTCCAACAAAGGGTGCACAAATCAAGTTATACTTATTTGTTCTGTAAGTTGTATCGAACACCATTACATCTCCAAAGAAATCATAGTCCACCTTAGATCTTCCATCCCTCCAAAAGAAATTGGTCATCGACCATGTTGGTTCACTTAATGAATAGAAAAATAATGGATCCTCCATCTGTTTGCTTGAAGTGTTCATAAACACTTTGTCCATCCCTGCTCAATCATATTTTCCTTAATTGTTTTAAGAAATTGTAGCAATCCCTCTTTGTGAAGCCAACATTATTCACACCTCCAACTTGTCTTGCCAAGTACTTGAATGAGTGATTTGGTTTTATGCCAACACAGATACATGGATGTCATGATAGCGACATGAGAGTCCAACACTTTCCTCCCGGATCTCAAATTGCGTTTTCTTCCTGTGTTGCAAACTCATGATTATGCATGTCATTGATATGAGTAATCTCCCAAATGTTATCTACAATTGTAAATCGAACTCGGCCATGCAATTGGTTCTTGTTGACAAATGATTCCGTTGTGCAGAGCATTCTTGTTAGAATTCTTCTCTCCTTGTTTTGAACAAACAAATTCTCGTTGACGGATAACTCCATTCACAAGTCGTTTATTCCCTTTTCTATCTGAAACCCATATTAATAGCATGTCGGTTGTATAGCTCATAGGCCTCTTCTTCGATGCTACTTTTGTTCCAATCTTAAGTTCCAAGTCCAAAATAGATGGAAATGATCCTCGCTTTCATGATGATCATCGATTGATGCAATTCAATGGTTCCGTAGGCCTAAATTGATAGATTACATTAGCATGTTCGGACAAATTGCTTTCAAAAATTATTGCAAAGAATGTAAGAACAATAAAGAAAGAGATGACTTTTACTTGAATCCAGTGTTTTAATCCCCTCTGCGCTCCATGTTCTATCTCTAACTCATCTCCCATTTCATCCATGTCTTCTCCCCACAAAAGAGAATGGCTGAGTAGCATACAAATGATAACTATTATATGTTGCAAGAGGAGCAAAGATGACGAGTAGTATGACAAAACAAATTTAAGATTTGAATTCAACAGATTGCAAGTACTATATATGATTTATTGAGAAACATGCAAACTTGCACCAATGATGTGTTCTTCTATATATGTACAAGTGAGACAAAAAGGAACCTGAAATTTGTAGTTTATAATGTTTGTTTAAAAGAACCTGGAATGCTAATTGAGTAAATGAAGAGTATAATTATTGCATTCTTGGGATGACCACCTGTTTTGGCTTGCACCTGGAATGTTTGTTTAAATGAAGAGTAAATGAGAGCAGAGGGCACCTGGAACGCCACGGTCCACGGACGTAGGGCTTGCAGGGAGGGAGGAACCGCGTAGTGGGCCGCGCTTAGCCCAAAGGGTGTGTGGGCCCAATCCCAGAGGCTGTGATGGGCCCAATCCCAAAGGCGGTAATGGGGCCAAACCTAAAGGCGGCAGTGGCCCTGACCCAAGCGCGCACGTCAGCACCGAACGCGTCCGCCTCGCCCTCGCCTACTTCTGCTCATCGCCCCCGCCCCGCCGCCACTAACCCCTACTTCTTCCCGGAACTCACCAGCCACCGCACGACCGGGAGGAGAGAAAGAAACAACACGAAAGCGGGGAGAGAAGGGGAGCAAGGCTCGCGACCGCCAACGCGCAAGCCAGCCGAAGCCGGAAGCGAGAGAAGGGAGAAGGGGAGGCAAGATGCCGACGGTGACCTGCAACGCGTGCAACGCGGCGTTCGACGACGAGGAGCAGCAGCGCCTCCACTACCGCTCCGAGTGGCACCGCTACAACCTCAAGCGCAAGGTATTGTTACCCTCCACCGCCGCCGCCTTCTCTCTGCATCGGTCTCGCCTCGCGGGATTAGAGTCTGTTTGCTGCTAGGGTTGGTGTAGCGGATGGTGCCTTCTGTGGGCGATACGATGTGTTGCCTGCTCCTGGAGCGGAAATTGTGGCTGAATTATTTGCGCTTGTTTTCTTCAGTCAGCTGTTCCTTAAATTTCCACCTGAATTAGTGAAATTTGTCAACCTTTGGTTTCTATTTGTGTTTGCGTTAGTATATATGCATTATTAGAGGGTGGATATTTCCCTAATTTTTCAAGGCAACTAAAAAGACTGCTATCGATTAGTAGTACCAAATTATGGGTCGTTGTATTAGTTGTCTCCTGAAATTTGAATTAGAAGGGCTAGATAATTGCAGCACTTAAGAGATGAGCCTATATATGCAAGCTTCTTGCTTGGCTTTGGCAGGGATTTCACGAACTGGCTTTGATTTTGGTGAATTTGTCCACGAAATGCATCGTTGTGTTCCCAGTAGAAATATTACACAGCCCTGCTTTGTTCATGAGATTCTATCCTGGAGGTTGCCCCTGATGTAGATGAGATACATTTGCAGCTTCGCTGGAGGATGAGGGTTACCATATTTATTAGAAAAGAAAAACCGATATCTTATAATTGACCTTACAGAGCATGCCTCATGTTATGCAAGTTTTGAGGGAACAAAATATATGCTAGTCTATGTGTGATGGATGAGTGGCTCCATTAGCTGACCATTAAGTCCTAGAAGTAAACATGCTATTCTATTTGACCAACTTGACAACTGTGCTTACAACACATAGACTACTTCAGAGAATAATTTCAACTTCTTTTTGGGAAGTTTGATTTTGTTGCTTACTTAAATTTCTTGAATTCTCGTTGTGCTCCATTTGACATCCAGTGTTTGTCAGGTGGCTGGGGTTCCTGGTGTGACTGAGGCTCTATTTTTGGCTAGACAAGCTGCTTTGGCGGAGGGGAGCAACACTACTAGTACTCCAATGCTTTACAGCTGTGCTCTTTGTGGAAAGGGATACAGGAGCTCAAAAGCTCACGCCCAGCATCTTAACTCACGATCACATCTCATGAGAGCTTCTCAGGAGCCCAATGCCTCCACTGCTGGAATTACAATAGTCAAGCCACGTCCTGAGCGAGGTCCTCGTAGAGGCCCATCTGCAGTGGAAGTGGATGAAGATGAGGATGAGGAGGAAGAGTGGGTTGAAGTGGACCCAAGTGAGTTGGAGTCTACTTCAGACATGCAAGTAGATGAGCATGCCTCCGAATCAGATGATGACATGGATGAGCTTGAAGAGTTGGATCCTCACACTGCTTCATGTGTGATCTCAAGCATGACACCATAGAGAACTGCATGGTCCATATGCACAAAAAGCATGGCTTTTTCATACCTGATAGTGAATACTTGAAAGATCCCAATGGTCTTCTTACATATGTTGGTCTGAAGGTACACATTTTTCATCAGTGGTAACGTCTAATGTTTTCTGGCTGTAGTGTAATCATGATGTTGCATTGGTTATTCTACTTGCAGGTGAAGCGTGATTTCATGTGCCTGTACTGCAATGACAGATGCCAGCCTTTCATAAGTCTAGAGGCTGTCAGAAAACACATGGATGCAAAAGGTCACTGCAAATTACGATATGGAGATGGTGGGGATGATGAAGATGCTGACCTTGAGGATTTCTATGATTACAGCAGCAGGTTTCTATCTTGATCAACTTTATATTAATAAGCTTCTTCTTACAAAAGCTTGACTTTTCTTCTTGTTTCTGGTAACAAGATTGTAAATTGCAAAGTTTGTTAGTCACTAAGCCCTGTTCAAAACCCTGTTGGGTACCATATTCATCTGAATAGTGAATGCTGCATTGATCTGTTGCATGGGTGGACTTTATTCATGAAAAAACAACACTTTAAGATGTCATGGTGGGTGGAACTGGATATATTTTTGCAAATTTTATAATTTGGGTTCATAGCTTATGTTATGTCATCAATTATTGAATAATTAGTTCTTGCTGTTGAGTTGTGACCCTTATATTCCACGCTTAGATCGAATCATCATTCATATCATAGGTAAAGAAATACAATCCTGGGACTTACATTCTTGGGCTGGTAGTGACTAGTGAGCCATTTATGATGGAACAATCTTAGCATTATAGTGTTTGGATAAAATTAAAAATCATGTCAGATGCATGGAGATTGAACTACAGAGATAGTGGGTATGCTAGTTCTTCCTTTATCAACTGATTCATAGTTGTGTGGGGCTATGGTCAGTGTTGGAGACATCTAACGGCTAACGGTGTGGTGTTATTCTCATTGCAGTTATGTTGATGTGGAGGGTAAGGAGTTGGTTGCTGCAGGTGACATGGACAACAACATTGAACTGGGAGGTGGTGGGTCTGAGCTTGTAATAACAAACAAGAGTGAGAAAGGCACTCGTGTCCGAACTCTTGGTTCTCGGGAATTTATTCGCTACTACCGCCAGAAACCACGGCCTTCTGTTGCAACGGATCGTGCTCTTGCACTTTCCCTGGCTTCCAGGTCTGAATCCTTTGTGTTCTTCGCTTGCACATTTAAATATCTTTGTCATGTTCCATTGACAAAATGGCAAGACCCTTCTGTTTAATGCTGTTCCTTGTGGTTTCTGTTTTTTTTTCCCTTCAGCTACAAGAGCATGGGTTTGGTGACGGTTCAGTCTAAGGAGCAAATGGTTAGGCTGAAAGTTCTCCGAGCAATGAACAGGACTGGGGTCGAGACAATGCGAACCAAGATTGGAATGAAGAGCAATGTGATCCGAAACCTCCCCAAGAACTGCCCATATTAGTTGATGCAACCACTCTTGTAGGAGCAAATGGAGCTCCAGCATCACCTATATTGGCCATGGGTGTTTTTTTTGTCCCATCTGCTAGTCTTGGCAGAGCTTAAGATATTTAGAAAAGCAAGTTACTTTTAATGGAAGTTTTTGTTGAGTTTTGTGACTGCTAAAATGTACGCAGATCTTCGTATTGTTCCAGTTGAACCTTTTGAAAGAGTGAAGATTCTCATGACGGGACATAATTGTATCCAGTATATGACTTGCTCGGTAACCATAGTACCGTTGGCATGTTTGGATTACCCATTCTATTTCGTGTGCTTGACTGTTAGTTAGGTGGCTTGTATTTTCGCTGCCTTTTGAGTGCACGAACAAACTGGAGAATAGATTGATATACAGCAACAGGTCTCGGTTTCACCTAACTGGTATTGGAGCAGGTGTTGTGAACTAGTTTACCCGGAGCAGTAGCCATTTTTCCGTGGCAAACACAAGTTGTTTCTTTCCACATTAGATGGTTGGTAGAGTAGGTAGTTCTGAAAATTGTTGGAGAAGTTGCAAACGAGTTTTCATCTGGAACATTTCCTCCACACGTCATCCACTTGGCCATCAAGCCACCCCTTTCCCACCTTTAGTCGCCACATTGACAAGAATAATGCCTTCACTCGTACACGGTTGCATATGATTCATCTCATTGAGAGGACCATGCCAAACACTTGTAAGGCACATTTCGAAGAATTGTTTGCTGGAATGAGTTAATTCCTCAGAAAATTCTTCAAGAACCCTCTTATGTTCAAAGTTCAAAAAAAAAAGAAGAAAGAGATTGAGTCTTGATTTCTCTCTGGTACACTGATCATACAAAGCTAGCATCAGAATACAAGATTGGGCGAACATGATCCGTCCTCTCTTAAACGGACGATGAAGTTTTACAGAAATTCCCTAGGATCTTAGGGATTACAGTATCATGTAGAGATTCCAAAGAATTTTCATGTAAAATTCATACGGAATTTCCGTGTGCCAAACGATATTTTCTTCAGGATAAGCCATGAAAATACTGAGAATTAGACTATGGAACCAGTTGGAAGTGAACTTTATTCCATACGGAAGGCTCCGTACTAAAACACAACTCCCTACTATAACAGGCCGCCCCAAGTGCCTCACAGTCAGAGGCTAATCACAGCCGAAAAAATAAAGCCAAAAAAAGAGATAAAAAAAAGAAAAGGAGTGTGCGACTTAGTATTAAACTATTAAGTAAACTAGTCCCTAACCCGTGCATTCGCACAGGCCAGATCATTAAATACTGATTTATAGTATATGCTAACAATGTAAGTTAATAATATTAAGACTAACATGATAACATTATATATACTGGAGAAACGTACTAACACAGTAGCAAGCATATCGAATTTGACACATAGCAAAATTTGTTTAAATGAATTATGGGGAAATCACACAAAATCCTAATAACGAACTGTTAACGCAGGAATAATCTTTAGAAGCACATAGAATGGGAATATGCTTTGAAATTCAAACTTAATTTCAAGAAATAATTAGGCAACACATTTGAACAGAGTATGAAGAGCACTAATTTTTTTAATACTCATTGCCTCCTTTTGTGTATATGTGATCCTCTCTCTCTCTCTCTCTCTCTCTCTCTCTCTCTCTCTCTCTCTCTCTCTCACACACACACACACACACACCGATGAGCTGATTCAAGCTCCTTCCTGGTGATATATGAGGTGGCAAGTAGAAGAAGCAACAGTGGCAGCACTCAACTCCAATGGTCACGCCATCCCAGTGCTTCAATATAGAGGCGATGCTCAACTTCCTATGGCCGTGGTGCTCGAATGCAGTAACAAATGAGCTCAACTCGGATGATTGTGCCTCTACGATTGGAAGCAGCCACAATAGTGCTTTATTTTTCATTTGCTTTCTATCGCTCTGGATCTTCATCAAATCAAGCATTGCTTTGGAGCTAATATTGTATATATATAGTTCTTTTTCCACATACCAATTGCCCAAGTTAGCTTCTTCAATAAACATGATGAGTACTTGCTGTTTTTTTGGCCATTTGAAATTTAAAAAAGAGAAATTACCCAAGTAATGCTCATATAGAAAAAGAAGTATATAACGCGCAATGAAGAGAACAGTGACCAAAATGGTTCTTGTATGTGTGTGTGTGTATTAAGAAAAAGAGTTTCTTGCATATATCTCCAAGAAGTAGATGAACATTGAAAGAAAAGAAAATAAAATAATTTGAAGAAAGAGAGAAGCACTAACCTGGTCAGTTGAAGAGTGATGGCCTTGAGTCCATGAAGCAAGCATATTGTAGAAGCATATGGGCTTTGTTTGCTTGTTTCAGTGCCAATTGATGCCCAAAAGTTTTTGGCGACCACTATTCCGCACTGTATGCTACTACATATGTGCACACACGATGGCAAAATTTGGCTCATTCCCTAGAGCACTACTGCACTTAATTAACAAACATATGTAACGAAACTACTCCAACAAACCTCAAGTTGTACTGCTGTTTATCCAAAGTAATCAGATCTCTATCTATGCAGAGTTATCATAACATAAGCTATGAACCCAAATTTTCTTATCTCACACTGACCGCCGTATCCGGCCGCGCGCTTGGTTACTGTTGTTGCTTCGACTCCGCTGTTTGAGCAGATCGATCTACATTGAGCATGCACTTGCCCTTCTCCAATCTATTATTTTTCCCTTTTGCTCCAACGACATCATTGTCAGATGAACATTCTTTCTGCTACCTGGACGTTGTCCTCCCTCCAGTCGGCCTCCTCTCTTCAAATCCAACATCGTGATTCCTTCTCATCTATCCAAACCACTTCCCCTCTGCTCTGCACGTGGTACCCCGTATCCACCTCCTGCGTTTGACTTCGCCACTGCCTGCTTATCATTTCCAATCCCATCGTTCTAGGCATTGCATATACCAACATCTCCTGATCTCTAGGTGGTTTGCGTGCTAATATATTGTCGTAAAAGGAATGTAGAATTCTAGTATGTTGGGATTTCATCCGACTCAATCATGGGCTACTACCTTATTTGATTATGCACGCGGGCAACATGCATGCGGCAAAGATGTACATGTACGTCTGAGTTACAATACTTTTCTTTATTCCCTCTGGAAAATAGGAAATAAATCAAAAACAATTTGATTATACTTAATATTGACTCTTTTTTTAATAAATTTGATTGTACTTGATATTGACCTTTTCTTTTAATCTGAGCCATTATAGCTCGGATCCATCACGATAGATGGCTAGATCTTTTTTATTAACGTGTGAGCTTTCTCAGAATGCCTAATTAGTATAGATATAGATAGAAAGATAAATTTGATTATACTTGATATTGAATTTTTCTTTTAATCTGAGCCGTTATAACTTGAGTCCATCATGATAGATGGCTAGATCTTTTTGATTAATGTGGGAGCTTCCTTAGGATGCCTAATTAGTATAAGATATAGATAGATTACATCACAGCTACAAACAACTTACGACATGGGAGCAAGTAGGTCATAGAACTTGAGAATTGCTCAAATGGGTCATATAACTTGTTCAAGTGATACATGACGAGTCAAAATTATACATGGTGACACATCTGGCACTGATTAAGCATCCACATCATCCACCCCACCTCCCCCTCCCCCCAACTCTTTTCCCTCTCCTCTATAACCCCGACCACTGCCTCCATCGTCATCATCAATTCAGATCTAATGGTAATTGGTGGATATGCGATGAGGCCTAGCATTATTATTAGCTAGCTCTCAGCTTGGAGGCTTGCTGACTGTGGAGGCCAGTAGTGGCTAACGTGGAATAAGTGCTCATGTAGCCAACAAAAGGTGTCTCTTGTTGTGGACGTGCTCAATGACGACGACAGCGACATTAAGATTAACTATGCCCGCCTCATACGTATCCTCGTGTACGAAAAAGGCAAGATGTACATATGGACGGTGTGGTCGTATGTGATCAAGATGTAGCTGTTGTCGTTGAAGTTGGGAATAAAGAACAGAGGTGTAGTGATAGAGATAGAGGGGGAAAGAGGTGAGATAGATGACGTGGATGTCGAATCATAATATGTACATCCACCAAGTCACAAGTTAGGTGACTTATCAACTCTTAAGTTTTACTATTGGCTGTCTTTTTTTTTTTTTGGCTTAGGCTTATTGGTTTTTATACGTGCTACAATAACTCGTTTTTAAACGATGCGTTTTTAAGATGGAGTTTACAAGTAGATTGTAGTAAAAACTGTACCAAGTTCAGCTATATCACTAAAATTATATATAACTATTTTTCTATATATAATGTCACTCACGAATAAATAAAATTTAAATAAAAAATCGAAACCATAGCCTTAACAACCGCTACTGCATCCGCCAGACCGCCACGTCGCAAGTTGTAGTTCCTTGTCGAAATAGAGCGCGACTTGGGCGAGTCCAAGAGAGGAGGAGAGAGCGGCTGGAGGGGTTCGTTTTTTCAACTCTCCCCTCCCAGTCTCCCACCACCACCACCTACCCTGGCCGCGGCAGCAGCGGCGGTACGGCTCCCCCCTCCTCAGATTCTTGTTTGATCTTGACGTTTGTTTATCTCATGTATTCCGGCAATCGATTGGCGCTCCTGACCAATCGATTTATCGACCTGTTTCTTGTTCTTTCTTCTCATGTTTGTGTGATTTGATTTGGATTTTGGAGGGAATTTTTCGGGCCAGATTTGGTTTGGGTGGATTTTTGGCTGTTTCTTCCCTCTCCGGTGCTTTTACGGGGTTCGCGTGATTCTTGCGTGTTCAGGGTTTAGGCTGCGACGATGCTCATGTAGTGTGATCTTGGGGGCTCTGTCCCGATCTCCTTTGTGCAGCTGGTGGGTGTATTTCACTTCCCATGTTTAGATGCGGACTGGAAGAGCTGGTTAGGATTTCGGATTGGTTTCGATAAATTTCCAGATCGAGTTTTATCCCCCCCCCCCCGGGGGGGGTCACTTTACCAATTTCAGCTTCTTTGTACTTGGAGGCGGCTGGAATTTTGGTGTTAGGATTTCCTCTTGGAATGTTGTTAGACGTAGCTCCCACGTGATTTGTTACTATTTAGAGTTCTGATTGTGCCGTTTCATTGATTGGATAAACGGTTGGGTTTGATCAGATGGGTATGGTGATTTGGGGATTGAGGTGAAGATGCTGATAAGCGAGCAGTGGTTGATTTTGTTGCGGTGAGGGGTTGGACTGTGGGACTCTTTTAGAGTTTGAACAGAACTGGAGCAAAGTTTAGCGAATCATTACATGGATGAATTGGCTTAGTGCTCATTAGCAGCGTATAGCCTAATGATATTGTAGAAAAGGATTACATGGATTGATTGGATACATTGGTATATCTGTACTGCGTCGTAGACTAGCGTAATCATGTTGTGTATTGATGGAAATGCTAAGTATGCCACTTTGTTGTGTATGGAAAATATATGCAATGTTTAGGAAGGAGGAACTTGGAGCTAATCCGTCTGCTTCTTGATGTCATACAGGTTGTAATGAAAAGTTGCACTTGTTAGAATTAGGAGTTTTGCTAGGAAGTTCGACATGGGTTCAGGAAATCTGATGATGAAGAAGGTGGTGAGGCCCAGCTCTTTTGATCTGGACATACAGCTTGATAAAAGTTGGACGGAGGATGTTACTTGCCCAATCTGTCTAGATTACCCTCACAATGCGGTCCTACTGAGGTGCACATCTTATGAGAAAGGTTGCAGGCCATTTGTCTGTGATACAGACCAGACACGCTCAAACTGTCTTGAGAGGTTTAAAGGTGCACATGAGCTTCCTGCCAATGTGAAAGTTTCATCTATAGCTGTGGCTCATCTTGATAGCATTCATATTGTGTCATCTAATGCAAACAACCGCCCAAGTTGCCCATTGTGTAGAGGTGATGTTATTGGATGGATTGTTATCAGTGAGGCTCGTCTGCATCTTGACCAGAAGAAAAGATGTTGTCAAGAGGATTGTTGCTCGTTTGTTGGTAATTTCACCGAGCTTCAGAAGCACACACAGCAAAACCATCCAGATTCACGCCCTTCAGAAATTGATCCGGCTAGGCAAGTTGATTGGGAGAACTTCCAGCAATCTTCCGATATTGTAGATGTCCTGAGCACAATACATGCACAAGTTCCTAATGGAATTGTTCTGGGAGATTATGTCATTGAGTATGGGGATGATGAAACTGGAGAAGACTATGAAGTTTTCCGCAGGGTTAGGAGGAACTGGTGGTCTTGTATTTTTTGCAAGGCATTTTGTGGATCATCAAGAAGCCGAAGAAGAGCAAGGGAAAGAGGAGGCAGTGGAAGGAGGAACAGCAATCAGGCTCATCCGGAAAATTTTAATCTTGAGGTTCCCACACAATCTGTTGAGGGAAATCAGATTTGATGGAATTGATGATGAATACAGTCACGGGGGCTTTACCTAGTATTGCAACACCTGGATGAATGACCAGTTTCCATTACAGGTCTGTATACACAATCGGCTTTGAATTATCCCCATAGTTCCTGGAGCTATATTGTTGCAATTGTGTCAAAACCAAGAACCACATGCCCCTTGAGTCAAAACGTACACAATCATACGACACATGGTAGTCCAAAAAACCTTCACAGACATGTAGAAAGCTTAGAATATAAACATACTGTCGTTTTGTAGTCTTCCTGGTGTACTTACTTTTTATAATACCTACCTGAGCTGGTGAGTTATGAATTAAAAAATAAAGTCTTTTTTTTTGCATTTCTTACTCTTTTGGCATGTTCCCTACTTTTCTCTTGATGGAAATGTGCAGTATGAATGCTTCCCTTGGATAACTAGGTATGTTTATTTAGGAGCGGATAACAAAACTTTGTATGAGGATTTTATGGTGTAAAATGTGCATGCACAGTACAACACTGAAAGCTTGAGGCCACCAACGCTAGAATTTTGATTTCACCCTTGGGAGAACATTTTGAGTCTGCCCTTTAAATCCAGCATGAGCTGTTGATTATATAATTTGCGTTTTTATTTAAATCTGTTCAAATTCTGTTTTTTTATCCAACCCTGGCTCTATTTGATATATGATGCTTTCCTGATGGATCCAGGGATACAAGATATGAACGATGATGTGTGTACTAACAGAATCAGCTATTAAAAAGGGATTCATAACCGTTATGTGATGCAGCGATCATCAGAACCATCATTATACCTCTTCTCATTTCCATTTCTTTTCAGCCTCTGTCATTGCTAGGTGCTGCCCCAGCTTAGTTTGCATATAAAGTAGCAACAGAACTCTCCATTGTTCATTTGCAACAGGTTTCATCATTCTAGTTTCATTTTGTATATATTTAGCACCCATCTCGTTAGCAATGTTGGTGATAAAGTTTGTTTGGAAATGCTGCTCGGATGTAGCAAACTTTCACAGGAAATGTCCAAAGCACACTTCAATTCATTCCAAGGGTTTGCTTGGAGACATTCTTTGTCTCACGTAATCAGCAGGGCAGTTGCTAACGGTTTTCAGTTGTGCAACGCAGATGTGCATGGATTGTGCTCTCCTGAGAAAATATGGGGCACATGTTTGTTTGTTTTGATCTTGTGGCAACCACAAGTTCAAGCTTCCCAGACCGCTTCAGACAAGTGTATGGGAAGCTACAGGTGCAACGCTAGTGCTTCACCGAAGGATACGGATGCAAAGTTGTTCTTTGCTTGTGCTGGTAGCATTAGCGTCTCCTGATGAGCAGAGCTTCCGTGTTGGGAGGCACTGAAAACAGCTATCAATCAATCGGAGATTGCTTCATTTCCATCCATTTGTATGCATTTGTTATGGTTCAGATTTATACGTGTGGACGTCTCTGTTTGACCCTACCATCTGCCTCAGTTCTAAATTCATCGTGCATAATACACGCTTCATCGTGGTGCGATATGGTCTATGATTGAGCGTTGCCTTCGTGTAAGAGCTTCATTTTTTTTAGATCTTGCTTCTGTTAGGATATAGCCTGACCAAGTTAGTAATGTACTTATGTACATGACATGATACCGTCCGTACAAATTCTTTTGATTAATTTTCCTCACATTCCCTGTCATTTGACACCGCCCTTGGCATTAACATAGCGTGAGTTCTTTTTGGTTGAACTTTACGGCTATAATTGATAGCTTTTAGTGCTAACATAAATGTTTATGTAAATAATTCGAATATTACTAAATTGATAAATTGTTTTAAAATGGTTCGTAAGCACTTCAAAAAAAGGTGACAAAGCCGTTTTGTTTGTTTATCCGAAAAACTTATAAACCATAAATTAAAAATTAAAAAGAATGGGTCATATTGATCTTATCTTGATCTGTGGAGTGCCAGGTCGATCTCTATTTGGCTGACGGTGATCTCAGAACGGGCCAAACTCTGTGGGTAGGGTAGCACTGCACTGCACTGCGCATAGTTGTGTCAGCAAAAGAATACCTCAAGCATTGGTGCTACAGCGACCTAGCGGCACCGGCCAGAGCTCCCCGTGGCTGCCAGGAAACACAGCGATGCCGCTGTTTTCCTGCGACAAATGTACGTGGCAGTGATGGAAGGATTTGGGGCGGAGACTGAACAAGCCCACGGCGGGCTGACGTGACCCGGGCTGTATTGGAGCCGAGAACAAAAAGCCCCTTCTCCACCGGGACATCAAGCCGGCGAACATCCTCGTCGGCGACGGCGGCGACGTGGTGAAGATATGCGACCTCGGGCTGGCCATGTCGATGAACGCGAAGCCGCCGTACGAACCGGCCGGCACGCTCTGGTACGAGGCGCCGGAGTCCTGGCGAAACCGGACTACGACGAGCTCGTGGACGTACGCCTGGTCCCTCGGCTGCGTGATGGCGGAGCTCCTCGTCGGCGCGGCGACGTTCTGGGGCCAGAACGCGATCGACCAACTCCTGAGGATCTTCCGCGTGCTCGGCACCCAGGCTACAACACGTGGCCGGGTTTCACGTGCCTGCCGCTCGCCGCCGCGGTGCCGCAGCCGCGAACTACGCACCACAACTGGCTGCGCGAGCCGTTCCCCGAGGAGCGGCTGTCGCGCGACGGGTTCGAGGTCTTGAGCGGGCTGCTCACCTGCAACCCCGAGAAGCGGCTGTCGGCGGCCATTGCACTCCAATGTCCGTGGTTCACGGACTCCGTCGACGCCCCTGCCGACGCAGAAGAAAGCGTGGTTCACTGCTATTCCGGGTGCTGATCGTTGCGCTGCCATTGCCGACCAGACGGAAGGAGGCATACAAGTGACAGTCCTGTGATTGATCAATGTGTATTCTTTCGTCTTTCCAACAGGTAATATAAATTGTAACGCGCATCTAGGTCTCTCTCTGTGAAGGCCTTGAGATAATGCAATGATCTCTTTTGTGCTGTTTATTCATTACTGCTATTTGGATCGAATTTTCCTGTACCTTCTCGTTCTAATTCTGATTTGTTGTAAGCTATCAGTGCGATGTTATCTCTATTATACTACTATTATCGTACGAAAATTTTGGTATGCTTAAGGTAAAGTGATGAAAAGCGCCTCGTTTGTATTATGTAGGACTAGCTATTATGTGGCCGTCTGTTGATCTGCAACCACATGACGAAACTGAAATCAATCTGTAAATAAATGTGTTATCATCAAGTATAATCATAGGGAAAAAAACAAAGAATACTGTGAGGATGATCGCACACATAGTTCAGCACTGTTGCATGACTAATTGTACTGTATTAATGTGTCGAATGATGATACAACATGTCAAGCAAGAGGAAAACATAACACGGAGCTTAGCTCACCTGACGAACTTGCTACAGAATGCTACATCTCTACTCCTTAAAAGAAGGAGTTTAAGGTGATGGTGCATTCTACACATGTGGGCCCCACATGTGGCCCATCCCACCCCGAAACCCGTTCGCTGCCCCCGGCCCCCCATCCCTCATTCCCGTGCGGCTGCCTTCCGCCCTGAGGTCCTCCTCCCTCCTCCGCCGTCGCGCCTCCCGCCTCCTCCTCCCTCCGCGCGCGCGCCTCGCCTCCTCCGCCTCCTCTCCTCACCACGCCCCCGCGCGCCGCCGCTCCTCCGTGCCCCCACCTCGCGCCCCACGCGCCGCCCCTCACCCCCCGCCCGCGCCGCCGCATCCTCCCGCCTAACCCGCTTCGCCTCCCACGCTGCGGGTGAAAGCCAGCTGGCGAGGCCCGGCGGCGCTGCTGGTGCTCGTGGGCGACACAGCCTTGCGGTCATCGCACTCGGCCTTCTTGGCTCGCTCGGCGCGCGGGTTTGATCTGGACTTCCGCCTCGCCGACAACCCCAAGCTCTCTCTCACCGCTACGGCGGTACCTCTCACGACGGCCTCGTCCTCTTCCCCCTACCCTACCGCGTAATTATACCCCTCCTCCTCTCCGAGATCTTCACCGCTTACGTTGACTAGGCTGCGTGTGGTGGGCGTAGTTCTTGGATGGATGCTGATCCGATCTGTGGTATTAGGGTGGTCTTGGTGCTTGATTGGGTGGAAAGATCGGAGCTCTGGGTGCAGAGTTGGTCGTTCGCGTGATCCGATCTGTGCTCTTAGAGTAGTTTCGTACCGGAATTGTACGATCTGTTGTGGGAAAATTCATCTTTCGGGATCTCGGATGTAGAATTTTGTATGTACAGAATAAGGTTCACTTGGAATTTATGCATAGTCGTTTAGCTCTCTTGGGAAAGCTGCGATCTTGAGGGTATCAATTCTTTGCTGTTCGCCTTAGGTTAGATTGTTTGGTTAAACACTCAAGCTTTTAAATTTTATTCGACATGGTGATTGTTCACTGATTCCTATGAAGTGTGGTGTTTTTGTCTTTGGAGTACTTTTGATAGTTTTGATTCACCTTGCTTTGGTTTTTAATGTTAGTCTTTGTTTGAAGGCGAGTTTGGCGGATCAGTGGACCAAAATGCGGTCTGGAATTCATTGATGCGGGGCATGATATGATCTGGCAGCAGATTCATCGGCCGATCTTATTCGAGGCATCGCATAGAGTGTGGTGTTGATTTCGATGAGGCAAGTTATTTCGGTGGTTCTTGCCTGTTTATTCACCCTTTTCTACCTTTGCTTCCATTTTCTTTGATCTCAACTGCTTGTGTTTGAATGGTTCAGATCCGAGGCGATGGTTATTGATCACATTAAATATCTTTGTCACGGAGGTTGAAGGTGATCACACCTTGATTCTTGGTGATGATCTTATCGATCGGATGTGATATTGGGCCCCAAAAGATTGTGAGTACTAATACCAGAAATTTACCTGATTCCTTCAAGCATTTAGCCCCTTTTAGGTTTTTACATGTTCATTGGAATAATCCATAATTAGACTCTGGGGTGCAGGTACGGGCTATGGTTTTGGGGTGCTAGGGTTTGGTGGCGCGCTAGATCTGGCTTGACGGGGGGTGTTTCTGCGTGTGGTTTGGTTGCGGTGGTGGTGAGGATACGCCGCGGTGCGGTGTGGAGGAGGAGGAGGCGGGGAGGATGGGCGGGGCGGATGCATGCGTCGTAAGACGGCGACCAACTCGGTCGGGATCCGGGGCGGGACTTCACGTTCGATCACGATCGCCGACGCGGGCTCCACGCAGTGAGGTTGGGTCACCGGGTGAAATTTGGGGTTTGGGCGTAATTTTTGCGTGGTTAGGGTTTCTGTGGGCTGGTATGGATTAGGGCCTAGGGCTAGGGGTTAGGTAAATTTGGTTTTTTTCCCGGTGGGTTTAGCGCATTAGCGGTTACATGTTAGCTCTGATTCTCGCAAAGCTTTGCTCCGTTTTAGGGTTGTTGTGGTAAATGGTTTGATCTCTGGCGCTTATGCGTGAGAGTAAGATTTGAGAGAGCTGATAACCGGAGTGGTTTTTTGTTTGGTAGTTTATTTAGGTTGATAAAAGCCGGAAATTTGATTCATTTGATGGTTTTAGCATGATTTTAGTGTGATGTGCCACATTTATGGTCAGGGTCTAGGTCTGGTTTTAGTGGAAGTTTGCAAAGTTTAGTTGTTACCGTAGTACCATAGTGAATAGTTTCATTTGTTGTGCTTTTTATGTAGGAGTTAGTTTTGTAAGTTTCTTTTTATGGGGGTGCAAATTTGTTAAATTTTAGAGTTTTGTGTACTTCTTCTGTATTTTGTGCTCCGGAGATCATATTTGGTATTTGGTTCCCCTATAAAGTTTTACTAATTTCGCTTTATCTTTGGTTAGTTTTATTATATAGTTCTGCTAGATAGTGCTTTGATTGGACATTTGTTGTTTGGTGCGGTGAAGGTTTAGGTCTATCTGTGTTAAGTTGTTTGAACTTTTATAGGAGGATATATTCAATCTTGTAGGGCTGCCGCTTGTTGAAAATTGCTTGTTGGGGTTCAACAGCTCAATATTTGCCTACGGATAGGTGATTTTTATCTTCATTTAACTTTTAAATCTTGTTATAACTGGTACTTGGAAACATTGACTAAGTTCTCTCATTTTTATTTGGTCATCTTGAAAAGACCGGCGGTGGAAAAACGTACACGATGTGGGGCCCTCTCTGCCTTGTCCAGAAGACTCAATGGGCGCGAGAGGGGACACCGCGTTTTTGAGCGATTATTCTCCGAATTAAAGAAGTAATGTGATGAATTATTCTAAGTTGCCTTTTACATTGCGAGTTTTTCTAAGTTGACGAAGCTTGCTTTGTTCCATCTGCAGGAACAAGGAAAACATGCGGACAAAGAGCTAACTTACAATTGCATCTGCTCTTTTCTCGAGGCAAGTGCTTTTCTTAGAACCTAGAACATATTGTAGTTCTTCTTGTTTGCAATAGAAAATGTGATCCATCTTGATTATAATGTGCGATCTACAATGAGCAGATAAGCGATTTGCTAGATCCCTTGCTCAAAATCTTGGTGAAAAGCAAATTGCGAAGTTTAGTAGCATAGCCTTTTCATCATATTACTAATATGAGTCATCCATGTGCGATTAGAGAGGATGTTAGAACTG
Organism: Dendrocalamus sinicus; assembly: GCA_036346575.1. Taxonomy (NCBI): domain Eukaryota; kingdom Viridiplantae; phylum Streptophyta; class Magnoliopsida; order Poales; family Poaceae; genus Dendrocalamus; species Dendrocalamus sinicus. The sequence continues at coordinate 2,073,372 of CM070657.1, read as the reverse complement.
CTTGTGTTTATGTTGAATCGTTGACAAAGGAGTTTGTTTTCACTATGAAGGATGTAACTCGATTATTGGTAAAGGTGTGTTTATCTCGATATTGACATCTACAAGATTTCTTGACATGTATTTAGTCTCATACTTGTCTTGATGAACATTGGTCCTAATTTCCAACGAGTTGTATTGGGTACTTATCACTCTCGAGATATGAGAACAATGCACATGATACTATTATAGTTAACACTTTAAGATTTTCTCATCTTTTCACTTAACTGGTAGATCTTGTGCCTGTCTATTATGTGGACGGGGGAGAGGTTAAATTCTGAGAGTTCGTTGTCTTGGAAGACAGTAGTATTATCTCGAAAGCTTTATATGGCAATTACTTGATTTACGATCTTGCATAGTTTTGTTTCGCAAAATTTGATCACAATAGTTGCATGCTTATTTCTTCAAAATTGATGTTGAACTTTGATTAAACACAGCATATTCTGTCTTAATTTGATGTTGAACTTTGATTTTATTATGAATGGTGCAGGGCCTCGCAAATCGGAGAACGGGATCAACAAGTGCGAATGCGAGATAGCTCACGTTCGCCTTTGTGTCTTTACGTGTGTCATTAAGTCCGAATTAAAGGTAGTTCTTGAATTTGGGTTTCTCTTACATTATAATTTTGTGACTATGTTAAATCTTGGTGCCTTGGTATCGTGTTTGACCTTGATGAGACATTGATTGTCGCCAATACCACACGGTCTTTTGAGGACGAAATTGATGCATTTCAAAGAAAGTGAGTAATGAAACCGATCCACAGCGCATAAATGGTATGTTAGCAGAGATCAAGAGGTACCAAGATGATAGGTCTATCCTAAAGCGATATAGAAGGTGATCAGGTCTATGACGATGGAAAATTGTATAAAGTGCAACCTGAGGTTGTTCCACCATTGTCTGATAACCATCAACCAATAACACGTCCAGTTATAAGATTACAAGATATAAACATTATCTTGACAAGAATAAATCTTTGGGTATGTGATTCATTGCTTGATTCAGCTTTGCACCTGTTGTTAACATCATATCTTTATCAGCAAATAGATGCACTATAATTCCAGTTTATGTTATGATGTCTATTTGAGTTATGATGTCTATTTGAATTTTCCATGTACATCAAGCCTCCTAAGGGTCTTATATTTGTACTACTAGCTAAATGCCCGTACATTGCTACGAATTTTAAAATTTATCATACTACGTGTTCTAAAACTAACGGGTGGTAAAATTTATTGGAATATACATACAAATATATTCTAATTTTTTTTAAATCCGTAGCAACGCACGTGCATTCAGCTAGTGTTTTACAAAAATAGGATGATCAAAGATCACCGATGCATCACATCACCATCAAACTGTGCCCCCGAGACGACATCCAGATGCCAAGAAGCATTGTACATCAAAAGATTCAACTATACAACGTAGTTCTTTTGTGTTTTTCCTAACATAATGCATGTCAGAAGCGTCTGAGAATACATAAAATTGGTACTCATTCCACAAGAGTAGCTTATGAACTATACTCATCTGGTAAAAGACCAAACAAACAAGAAAAGGAACATATCACTACCCCTAGACTACATAACGCGAACAACCCCGAGTGAACAGGTTTGATCTACTGTGGCCAATCATCTCTTCCAAGTAAATACAGCTAGCTGCCAAAAGATTCAGTATGCTCATTCAGTGATCCAGTCCTGCCGGTGAAGACAATCAAGCTTCAAACCACATGAAATAATCACATATGTTTTCAAGGAAGCATACTGAAAAAAAAAGTTTGGACCTCAAACTGAGCTGCTAGCCAGAGAGAGCTCATGTATTTCAGTTAGCATCCACTCTTCTCCAGTTTGTCCTCCAAGCACTATCGCTTTGGTTCCTCCAACTACACAGGTGCTGTGACCCCAGGCAAACCGTGGAGGACGCCCAGGAACATTCAGTATCCTCCAGGTAGGCTTTTCTTCAGTTGGATCCAAGAGATAAAGTTGCGACGGCGAGTGAAGACCTGCCACTGATCCACCAAAAATCAAAACTCTTCCCCCAGGTAAGCTCACAGCAACATGATCAAGGCGAGGAGGTGGACCAGCTCCTGCTGGATTTCCCGCCCCAGGCATTCCACTACCAGTGAGGCACCGCCAGTAGGGCTCTTCTTCACTTGAGTCCATCGTGAACACATCACTAGACCGGAGTCGCAGAGGACCACTCTTAGCAAGACCACCAAACATCAGGATTTTCCTGCCACCATAGACAGACATTGAGTGGCCCAATCTAGAAGGTGGTGTCCAAGATGCAGGTACCTCCCTCCACACAGGTTTGTCCATGGTTACATCAAGAAGATATGTATCGCTGAGTAGTACACCTGAGTCGGCACAGCCACCAGAAACCACCAACTTCGTCCCATCCAAAGTGCAGGAGCTGTGCCATGAACGTGGAACTGGTGGTGCAACTCCAGGAATCTCACGCCAAGTTGGGTGTTTTGCATCCAAATCCAACATGAATACATCATTAAGCAGGCCCTGCCTTCCACATCCACCAAACACGACTAACCAAGATCCATTTAGGCATGACAGGGTATGGCCCCAGCGGCCTGGAGGAGCTGAGCTTACATTGATATGCCTCCACTCTGGATTGCTGGCATTCAAATCCAACACAAATGTATCATTCATTGGTTGCATGTTAATACCTTCCCCACCAAAGAGAACAACACGGTTCCCTACAGCACAGGCACTGAAGTTGCATCGAGATGGCTCCACTGCACCCCCAACTGTCAATTTCCTCCAGGCAACAGCTTCCAGGGTAGTCAGTTCTCTTGCCAGCCGACCCCAGCCCAATCTTTTTGCAGCAGGCACAGTCTCAAGAGCTCGAGTAGTCTCACTACCCCAAGCATTCTGGCAAACCATTCTCCAAAGATCTTCATTTTTGGTTAAGTGATACAACCGTCTACACACAGAGCTCACAGATGCTATATCTCTTGGTGACAACCTCGACAGGATATTATGACAAAGTACTTCATCAGTGAACTGGAAGAGGCTAGAATATTCCCGGCAGAAGTTGCTCTGCCCTGGCCCCATGGATATGGGTCGGAAAGAGTTATCCGGAGCAAACCGTGTAGATCTCACATGTTCCTTTGTTATTGAGCCAGGCAATGGTCCCAAGTCAACATTGGCATTGGTGAAGAACTGAATGCCCATATAATGAGTTATGGTTTCATCATCTCCATATATAGGGGTCAGATGCAACCTGTTCATCAACGGAGAGCCATCTTTCCTGAAATTTAGCAGATCACCACGGAACTCAGTACCATTGTCTATGCATCTTCGAATCTCAGAAACTACCACAGCATCAACTAGGGGGTGCCTCCTTTGAGCAAACGGCCCTCTACATTGCAGAAACCGGCTGAAAGAGGGGGAAAAGCATTGCATAAGGATGTCAAGAAAAGTAAGTTTAACCACAAATAATTGCATACAAAGTCAAATGATGGCAATAACGACAAATAATTGCATACAAAGTCAAATGATGGCACAGTTCAAAAGATGAGAAATACGTGAAGAAAAGAGCCATATGAACCACACTTGGAAACAGGATATAATATTTTCGGTTGCCATTGAAATTGGTAAATGCCTTTCCAAATGAATTTTAGCATAGACGAATTTCTGCATCCCAGGAAATTCATATTATCATAAGCACCCATCATGACACTAAGGGTCTTGTTTGCTCAGGTGTTTTCATTGACAATCCCCAATCCGTATGCGTGTTTTGACATGAACAATGATGTAAAATGTCAGCCAAAAACAACAAATGTTTGTTCCAGAACTTTTTGCTAACGCCTCCAGAATTTGAACCTCATGATTTGAAAATGGGAGAGAAAGATGCTTACATTCATATCATAGGGTAAGAATATCTTGGATGAGTTTTTGAATTCATAGAGAGTAAATACGCACGGTCACGATGGACAACAGTTGTATGGTAGACCATCTTTAAACCTTGTTTCCACAAAGACACAAATCAACCTCACCAACCCAATTCCCAAATGATATCTTCATGTTCATATAGAAGCAATCATAACGGCGTATGCTTCTTTACAATAAAAACTAATACTATGTTTCCTACTATAATCAACATTTTGGTAAAGTTTTCAAGCTAATGTGTTGGCTTAGGTCATTGTGATAGTAATGGAGAAGTGCTAAACTACTACTAATATATGACAAGATAATCAATTATGTAGAATGCACTGTATGTCCCTAAACTTGCGCGCGCGCAGGGGGGCTTTTTTCCACAAGCATCAAACATGTTATTAGTGTCAAATACATAATGGGCCTCTTCTTTTCAGCTTCTAAAAGCTGTTTTTCGGCTTTTCTACAATAACTACCTTTTAAAAGGAGTGTCTTTTCAAGACGGGGTCTACAGATTAATAGTAGTACATACTGTAGCGACTTCATTTATATTGGCCAAAAACGCACATGAGATTCTGTTACTCCGTACTCTCTCACGAACAGCTCAAAAGCCATAAGTCGAAACAAAAAAAAACAGACATAATATTGCCATGTGTCCAGTAAGATTTGCACAACGCTTTGACATCAATAACAAATTAGCAAAGATGACATGTAAGACAATACATGACAAATTAAGCATATGTTTTCTCCCTCCATATCAAAATACACGACTTGCGCACAATTTTATAATCAAGCTTTGTAAACTTTGACAAACAGCTGTTCCAACGATATGTTTGTTCCATCACTGTTGGGGGAGTGGCCCTCACCTGGCCCAAACTGCCCATTGCACCGAGAGGCCAAACAATCGTAAGGCCACGTGACCGGCCTAAGAGGACCGTAGCAAGGGAAAAGACAGTATTGCCCCTACAATTGTAGACCCAGATAGAAGCATTTATGTAAGAAATCTCCTTATGGCTATAAATATAGGCCTTAAGGCACCATAGGGGGCAGGATCTCTTTTTCAGACAAATCTAGGTAGCACAGATTTCTATCCCCTGTCTCCACGGTTTGTAAGGCTCTGGATAGCCCCTTTGTGGCCTCCCCGGTATCCCCCTTGTTTACTGTTTTGTCTGTAACCACAACAATCACATAAAGCAGTACCACTATATTTGTCTTCAAAAGTACATCCACAATCATAATTATATAGTTGATAGTTAATACTAATATGTTTTAACAAAAAACAATGGCCAAAGTTTAATATTGAAGATCACGCACAAACAATCTGGGCTTTATTTTTTTTAAACAGATGAGTAGCATTTAAATGTCCATTAAAACAGGGGTCCATCCCTTCCTCTTTGGAAGTTCTTTGCCATATGCAAAAAGAGAAAAGAAAAAGAAAGAAAAAAAAAAGCATTACAAGGCAATAGTATGTAAGGATATGCTACTAAAGCACAAAGCACATAAAAGAACTTCAGGATCTAAGATGTCATCAAGAAAAAACAAATCGCTCCTGCAAGATCATCATTTTCCTATCTCCATGCATATCTTAATTTTTTGAGCTATTATTCATTTTCATATACTACTTTTCTTTGTTCTCCCTTTCGTGTTATGGCATGTTGGGGTTCTTTCATTTAGGCTAACTATGAAATCCCTTTTCACAACCTGTACCGACTCTAGAGCTATCATCATTTTTAGGGTTCCAGAAATCGCTCCTAGGTGCCGCCTAGGCGTTTGGCGGTGGCCCGGCGCCACGAATTCGGCCAATGCGGCGGGCTAGGCGGGAGGGCCGGCTAGTGGTCAAAGCTGGTCCTCGGCAGCGCTCGGCGGCTATAGGCGAGGCGGCGTGAGGCGTTGCTGAGGCGGGAAGATAAGAAGGCACGACGGCTGACCGCCCTCACGCCATCTAGATCCAGTCGTCGCACTAGGGTCGGGGCTTCGGGCTCCCGCGTCGCGCCTACCCCGCCGCCTCTGAATCGCAATCTCCGCCGATGAGTCGACCTCGCCACTGTCGAATCGAGGTCGCCGCCTCCGAATCGCCATCTCCTTCGAGTGGCGACCTAGGGCCGAGCCGAAGGGGAGACACCGGGAAGCCGTGGCCAAGCTGCAGAGGGGTGGGTCGGCCATGGATCTAGCTGGATCCCGATAGAGGAAGCCAGAGGGGAGGTTGGGCCATGGTGGCGAGAGCCGGGAGAGGGAGAGCCAAGTCAGGTCAAGCGGGGGGCCAAAGCGCGAGGAGACCGGAGGCGGAGGAGGCCAGGTTGAGCGCAGAGAGCTGACGCGGGGCAGAGAGCGGCTGACGGCGTGAAGGGGAGCCAGAGGGAGGGCTGGCCGGAGAAGTTGCCAGGAGAAAGGGGAAAGGCAAGAAAGAGAGGAGGAGCACGAGATAAGGTAGGAAGAAGAGGAAAAATGAGTGGTGGGGGCATTCAGCTGAACAGTAGGGAAGAGAGAGACTACTAGAGAGAAAAGAAAGAGAGAATAAACGCATGCAATAAAATTATTCATCATAAATATTTAATGCTAAGCCTACCGTTGAATGCTTCTTCAGGTAATTATCCTTCTATCTTGCTCAATCTGCTCATGTCTTGCTTCTTCAGATAATTATCCTTCTATCTTGTTCAATTTGATGCCTAATGCTCTCTTAATTCATCATATTATTCTTGTTCTGGACTTATCAACACCATAGCTAAGCCGGCCGGGGCGCCGCTTAGTCACCGCCTAGGCGCTGGGCCACCGCCCGTCTAGCGCCTAGCGCTTTCTTGAACCTTGATCATTTTCAGCAATACAATTGAAAAGTGCAAAATACCAGGTTTCTTGCTTACTGTCAGTAGTTCGATCATCGAATACCCAGGGATTCCAGTAGACAGGAGACAAAATTTTACTGAATATTCCCTCCATCCAAGTTTATAGGGTGTATTTTTTACATAGCCTTGTCTATAAATATAGAGTGTATTTCATATTCCAATGCAAAATTAGTGTGATGTTTCCTTTATACTCCTAATAAATATGCAGATTTATTTGCTATTCTCTATATGCATGCATGAAATATAGTGCTTAGATATAATAATTAGGGTTAATCTAGTTATTTTTACTATCTCTTTAGTCTATGTGCCAAGAGAAAATACGCCTTATAAACTTGAACGGAGAAAGTATATACTTTAACTGATCAGGTCCACCTTTTCTTTCCTAGAGATCATTCCAACAAATAATTTATCAATTTTTATTTGAAGGTGCTAAGTTCCAAAAAAATTCTTTCTCAAAGGATACTACAACATAAGGCCTCAAAACATTTAAAAAAACATGCTAACAATGATTTAAACCTCTTACAAACATAGTTTTTACTTTTTTTTGTTATTAGTAATATGGTATCATGTCAAATGATCCTAGAATCAAATCAAAATACTATATAAGTATCAGAGTAAAGTTACATACTTGCATGGTATCATTAGAAACAAAGTTACCGAACAAAGGAGGACAACTCGAACACCGTGGTCTCAAAACTAGCATGGCAGCCCAAGATGCGGTTAACTTATTCTAATCTAGAGTGAATAAAACCTCAAGATACAGTCCACGTTCAAAATTTTTTTATTAGGCAAACCTCCCCCAGATCACGATGCAAAACATCATGGTATTTTGTGGTTCTAACTCCTATCCTACTCGGAATGCACTACATAGTAGAAGAAACAAAATATCGTGCATTTGTAACATCTGCCGACGGCAACAATACTACTGGAAAAAGCATTTCTCACAGCCAAATAAGCACAAAAGGTCACAAGGAATCCTAAACATAACAAAAGGACGCTCAACGACCGCACCTTCTAACAAGCGAAACCAAACACTTCCTAATCTAATCTCACTTATATTGTTCAAAATCACCACCACAGAAGCTCATGGCGTAACAAACCAAACAAAAATGTAAGTTTTGATCGATTCTAGGTGGCACCAATCCTAACACCGTAATCAAATGAACCGAAACGAAAGAAAAACACATGATTGATAAACACCAACCAATTCCGACCGAGCACCTCCTCGGCGCGATACCCGGTAGCCTCCTCGAACCCGCGGTTGACGTAGATGATGGGGCAGTCCGGCTCGAGCGCGTCGGTGACCACCAGCCCGCACGGCCCGGAGGCGCGCAGCATCCCTTCAATCGCGAACGTGAACATCCCGCCGTCCCCGCCTCCACCTCCTCCCCCGCCCTCGCTCCCGCTCCCGGCCCCGCCGACTCCCCCAACCGCCTCCTCCTCCTCCTCCTCCTCCTCCCCCGCTGCCGGCGCCGTCCGACTCGCTGTCCCACTCCATGGCGCGGCCGAAACCCTAGCTCCGGATCCGGGCTACCCCCGCCGCGGCTCAGCCCATGGCGGTGCGTGCGCGCGTGGCGTGGGGATCACCGGATTAGGGTTTGGTGGCTCGGGATTGGATGAGAGGAGAGGAGGGTTTTGAGGAGGCGGAAACGGGAGGAGGTGGTGGGTTCGGGCCTGGGTTGCAGCCTCGCTGTCAGGGGAGCAAGACGGAAAACGAGCGAGTGGACGGGACAAGGGCACAAGTGGCGTGAACCGTAAAAGCCAAGGCGTGCGAGCGCGGAGCGCGGATGGGGTCGGTTACCTTACCTCCCACGGTATTCTCATGCGGGCCAGCCGAACGCCCCCGGAGCGGCGTGGCTGGTTTCCTTCGCTTGTACTACCGCCAGTGTACTAATCAGGCGTAGCGGCCGCTACTGCCGTAGCGGCATCCAGGCACTACTCATGACGTCGTAGTAGTGCGAAATAGCATATTAGAATATAGAGTCTGTTCTTCCGTAACAGCGGCTTATGATTTTGGTTATGGTTTTTGGCTGTTTATGTAAAAATTTATAGAGTAACTAAAATTTAAGTGCGACTTTTACCGATATAAATAAAGTCGGTACAGTATATACTACAATTAACTAGTAGACCTCATCTTGAAAAGACACTCCGTTTAAAAGCTAATTATTGTAGAAAAGCCAAAAGCCACAAAAGAACAGGCATATAGAGGACACTATAGCAGAGATAGTGGGTGCTATTGCAATGGTAGCGAACGATATAACAGTTGTAACGGCCAATGTAGCGGTTTTAACATTGTTTCTAGTCATATATATACAAAATTATTGCAATATATATGCTCATAATTTGGTGCATTATATCTATTCTATGTTAGTTTGATACAAGATATAATTTAAATATGCATTAAAACTCAAAATTACCAATATTATTTACAATACACTATGTAAATATAGAGTTTGCTATCCGCTATCTGCTACACCAAAGACAATCCACTATAAGTCCGCTATCCGCTATTTGGATTGGCTACCACAGATAGGGTATGAGATGGGATATAAAGGGTGGGTTTTGGATTGGGTTACAAGGTTTTAATCATATTCCCTTGTTTGGGAAGGTTTGGTTTAGAGACTAGGTTATAGGACAAAAATACCCCTCTTAGAAAGAAAGAGGGGACACCATCGTGGGGATTTGGGCTACGAAGGGCAAAGTTGTAAAATCTCCTCATATCCTAATCTAAACCCACATTTCCCTAGGGGATTGAAACGGTGGGATATGAGAGCAACTCCAAGAGAAGAGCTAAATCATTTTCTAAAGGTAAATTTGGCTATTATTGGAGAAAAGTTGTAAAATCTCCTCATATCCTAATCTAAACCCACATTTCCCTAGGGGATTGAAACGGTGGGATATGAGGTACTCATAACCCATTCCCAAATCCCAATTTTTTTTACATCTCAATCCAAACATTGGATTAAATGTAACACACCCAACATTTCCCGTTCCCACCACCCATGTCCCACAATCCAAACGCCACCTAAGTGTACAATACAGTGATGCATTGTGCCATGCCTTATAAAATAGAGAGATATACTAGATATTTGTTGTTGCTAAATTAAGAAGTGATAAATGGAACTTTTGCAACAAAGTGCAATGTTAACAAGAATTCGGCATGATATGGGTGGGTTCTTTTGGGTAGTGACTTTTGGCTTAATTTTTTTAATTTTGACTGTTTGCGAGAGAGTATTGAGAGACATACTCGCGTGTGATTTTAACCGATATAGATGAAATTAGAACAATGACTACTACAATTGACTTGTAAACCCCGCCTTAAAAAGACGCTCTATTTGAAAGCTAGTTATTGTGGAAAGCCAAGTCTTAAGTCTAAAAGAAGAGAGCCTTATGTATTAGTTCATGCAACTAATGTTCGGTTGCTTATGAGAATCGAATCCTAAAGTTTAGGTGATTGCTTTCAGTTTTCAATAAAATCAATTCTTTCTATTTTTAAACCCTTGTGTTTACTTGAAGTTTCCACATTTCCCCTATTACAACAAGGACGCGACTATATACCGGCTGAGCGTCATTTGGTGACTCCACGCACACATCCCGTAAATAGCTAATGACAAGATAGCTCAAATAAAAAAGCAACTACGTGTGACCATGTCGCTGCACTCCATTCTTCGAACGCGCGGACGCGCTGCACCACCCCCTACCACAAGACCCACTTACATAGTAAGCAAAAAAAACATGATGGCCAACGTCCAAAAATCCCTAGGTTTAGAGCAAATTCAAGATTAGCTTTAAAGCAAATAAGCGTAATTATGATAGCAAATTCAAGATAATTTCAAAAAGCAAATTCAGTATGATTCTAAGAGCAAATCAATATAAAATTCAAAAGCAAATTCAGGATATTTAGGAGCAAGTTAGTATAAATTTTGGAGCAGTACAAACTTGACAGGAAATCAACGAAATTTTATATATGGGCAAATTGTACAAATTTGAGAGCAATATTTAGTGTAAATTCGAGAGCAAATCAATACAGACTTGAGAGCAAAATATTACTAATTCAAAAGCACACCTTGCAGCTGGTGAGCACATAGCATCTCTCCATGCGCATGCATGCATGGATCAAGCTGTTTGCTTATCACGGTGCAGGGAGTAGATTACTATGGCACACAAATAGATTAAACAAAAAGGCACTAACCAGGAGTAGCATGCTGATGGATCCATGGGGAAGGAGCGTGTGCTAATGGTGATGGGGAAATTTGTGTGTAGTGAGGGTAATTGTGGTCACAGTAGAGGGTGAGAAAAGCAGCACCAGCAATAAAGAGCATGTGCCAGTCACTTTATTTACCATGATTCACCCACGACGCTATCCAATGGAACCACACAGACGTGTTGGAGAGGTATGTGCGTAAAAAAAAGTTTCATCCTACAAGACAAAAAAGTGAAGGGCGTCGTTCCTCCATAGCTCACCACACGCGGACAATTCTAGATGGCCTGTTCCCAATTGAAAGCATCTAGGCCCCTAAAATATTGGTTTTGGTAATTAATGACATTATGTCATCATGGGACTAATATGTGTGTTAAGTGTTTGGAAGGATTAGTCCCAAAGGCAAAGTAAGAGGTACACAAAAAGGGTTTCACGAGATTCAAAGAACTTCAAGACAACAAGGTAAATAGTTTTGAGTTCTTTTATTTTACCGGTTTTAGGAGAAAGGTTGGAAGACCGGATTATAGGTTAGATGCCGTACTATTAAGAGGGATCATGGTTAAATGCTTGATTACATGTTTCTGTACCTTATGGATCAATCTAGGATCATGCATGCACTTTGAAATAAAAATGAACTAAAACAGTGCATTGTCAGAATTTTCGAAAGTACCGGCGTTCAAAAAGCGGAACTTCCGATCAGCCGGAAGTACCGGAGTTAAAATCACGGAACTTCCGATCGGCCGAAAGTACCGACTTCCAGAGCGGAACATTTTTTCCAGAGAGCGACCGCGAATAAACTTAGCCTCTCGAAATCGGAAGTACCGCTAGTTGAACGGCGGAACTTCTGCTAGGTCGGAAGTTCCAGGATATATCGGAACTTTCGGAAATCCGGAAGTACCGCATTTTCAATGGCGGAAGTACCGCATTTAATGTCAACGGTTACTTCTGACTCTCTGACATAGCCGTTCTGAAGCCTCTGCAAAAAACGGAAGTTCCGGCCTTAACACTCCGGAACTTCCGATTTCCCTGAATTTTCATGATTAAGTATTGCAACAGCTATTTTTTGTTTGGTGGGGGTATAAATTCGACTCCACTAGCACAAGGACACGTTGTTGAACTATTATTGAGCATCCTTGAGCATAGAGCAACCTCTCACACCTCATTTCATTTCTTGTGCATTTAATTGAGGTAGTTGAGCGAATTCAAGTGCATTTCATTCATAGATTGATCCTCGGCACTTGAGAGTGGTCAAGCAACGCTGTGATTCATTACTCTTGGTGTTTGCCGACACCTAGACGGCTTGGCGGGAGTGTTCGGTGATCTTTTCAAGAAGGTTGTGAAAAGGCCCGACAAGATTGTGAAGGTTGGAGCTCGCCGACCCGGAGAGGGGAAGAGCTACCGCTAGTGATCAAGGTGATTTGGCTCAATTTGTGGAGCCAGTCCGATTCATTCGGGCTTACCTCAACGTGGACTAGAGGAGACCGGCAAGTCTTTGATCACCACAGTAAAAAGTGTTTGTGTCATTTGTGGTTTGCTCTCTTGTGCTTCATTTACTTTCAAGTGATTTATTTCATTAGAATCATTTGATTGTTTGTATTCTTAGAGTAGCATCTTTGTTCTAGACTAGAATTATTCTTGCTCTTAGGATAGTTCAATTGGTCTAGTAGCTATTTGAGCCATATTAACTTGGATTTAGTTACAACTTTGTTTACTAGCTTTAGGCAATAGAGTAAGTCAAAATTGTTAGCCCAAATTAGAAGAAAATTTTTAAACCGCCTATTCACCCCCTCTAGTCGGCTTCCTCGATCTTACACCAATCCGATGGTGCTCCAAGGTGTATGTGCCATTGAACCAACACACACACGCGGAAATAAGAATTTCTCTTACAACAAAATCAATTTTGTCTATATTATGAAAAAAGGGTAGAATACTACATCTTAATATCGATTGCCACATTAGTTCCCATTCAGATATCAATTGCCACATTAGTTCCCATTCACCACGTGAGAAACCAATTCCCCATAGTTTTTTAATGATATTGGTTGATATCGCCCGGCATGGGGCTAATGGAATGTGCTATCTGTCGGTGTTTTAATACCGATCTTACGTATGATTTGTTTGGATTCGAAAAACTCTGAAAGACTCAAACTATGAACATGTAGAGTAGAGACACAGTAATTTTTATACAGGTTCGGGTCTTCTCCTGAAAGAATCAAAACCTTACGTCATGTGTGGCTATTGCTTAGAGAAATTAATTACAATTGAGAGTAATGTGCAGTGCCTAACACTATCTCCTGATCCGATCTGGTCCGATCACTTTCCCTCTAGCATTAACTTTTATATAGTTAAAGAAGCAATGGCCATTGCCTTGCGCCAAGAGACGTCTCAATGCTTCAGGAGATAACCATCTGGTGGAAGTTATTGTTAGAGAGATATGGGGGCACATTCGTCGTGCAGCAGTTGTTGTCAGATAGAGCTCGTGTGTGGTTATTAAGAATAAGCACACGTTCTAACCACCTTGTTAGACAGACCCACTATGTAGTAGGTTGTTGTGGACAAGCCAGTCGAAGATAGACTAGTCGCAGAAAGGTCTATGATCACACGGTGGTCATAGGACGACTTAAGACTGCGTGGTCGTAAAAGGATTTAGACTATATGGTCATAGAATGACTTATGGCTAGATGGTCACAGAAGGACTTATGACTAAGGAGTGGTTGTAGAAAGACTTATAACTATCCTGTATAGTTCCCTAGAAGAGGCTGATGTTCGGTTTCATGGAAAAGCTTTGCAAGGAAAGGCACTGAAACTCAGAAACTAATAAATGTATTGATGTGATTCACTGTAAAATGTTATCTCCTAGGGTTTAGATCTAGCGGGGTTTCTATTCGGGTTCGTGAGAGAAACAGAGAGGGAGAGAGTTAGGGGTACCAACCGTCCGATGTAGAGGAGGAGGGGTTGGCCATCGCGGTTCGTCGGTGAAGTCGCGCGCGCGGGGCGACGGTCGGGGAAGAGGCTGGCGGTGGCGTCTTGCGGTGGCGGCGATCTCCCTGGCGGTGGTGGAACTTCCCGTCGCTGGAGCGCCCCCCTTACAGATTGGGTTAGGGTTTGTCGGTGGGGTTTGTGGCGGCATGGTGAACCTCGTCGTGCGTGCCGCCCCGGCCCCCACCTCTATTTATGTGGCGGCGCGGCGAGGGCCCACCACCAATTGAGTGGCGCCCGATCGGTAGCGGATCAAGGGTTGGCATTTGGCCGTTAGGGCCAAATGCCTGAGATCATCCTAACATTCTCCCCCTTGATCTCAATCTATGCTTTAACTTTAATTACTTTTGACTTTACTCATTCCATCGCAGATTAGTGCATAGAACATGTCTCATCGTCACGGTCAATCGCCGATAGATTTAACAGCTACAATACACCTCTCTGTTCTGAAATAGTTACTTTAATCTTTTGGGCCATCTTTTAGTCCAAGAATCATAGGCTTTCCCTTAAACCCATGTCGGCTACATGTTCTCTGAACACGTTGGGTGGTAAGCCTTTAGTAAGCGGATCCGCTAACATCTTTGCGGTACTTATATGCTCAAGACTTATAATTTGATCCCGAACTTTATCTTTCACAACATAGTACTTTATGTCAATGTGTTTGGCAGCACCACTTGACTTATTGTTGTGGGCATACATTACTGCAGGTTCATTATCGCAGTACAACTTAAGTGGTCTATTGATGTCGTCAACCACTTTTAAACGGGTATGAACTTCTTTAGCGATTCACCGCCCGTAGCCTCATAACATGCTACAAACTCGGCATACATTGTGGGCGATGTAGTGACGGTTTGCTTTGAGCTTTTCCACGATATAGCTCCTCCAATGAGTGAACACATATCCGGATGTCGACTTTCTATCATCTCCGCATAATCGAGTCAGTATACCCCACTATATGGAGTGAATCGATCTTACGTATGTCATCATGAGGCCTTTTGTTCCTTGCAAATAACGCAAGACTTTCTTTATCAATTTCCAATGTTCTATTCCAGGATTGCTCTGGAATCTGCCAAATAACCCGGTAACAAACGCTAAGTCAGAGCGCGTACACACTTGAGCACACTGCAAGCTTCCGATAGCTGAAGCATATGGAACCGATTTCATTTGATCGAGCTCGTACTGGTTCCTGGGGCATTGAAAATCCCCATATCTGTCGCCCTTGACTATAGGTGCAGGTGATGGACTACATTTATGCATACCAAATTTCTTTAAGACTTTCTCTATGTATGCCTTTTGTGACAGTCCTAATACCCATTTGTTTCTATCCCGGTGAATTTCGATCCCTAGAACGAACGAAGCTTCACCAAGATCTTTCATATCAAAGTTTGAGGATAAAAACTTCTTTGTCTCCAGTAGCAGGCTGACATCACTACTAGCCAGTAGGATATCATCCACATACAGGATTAGGAAGATAAACTTCCCATCTTTAAACTTTGCATAAACACAGTTGTCCTCTACATTCTCTTTAAACCCAAATTTTCTTATTGTACTGTCAAACTTCAAGTACCACTGTCTTGAAGCTTGTTTTAACCCATAAATCGATTTCTTTAGACGGCATCCCATTCTTTCATTTCCTTCCACGACAAAACCTTTCGGTTGTGCCATGTAAACATTTTCCTCCAAATCCCCATTAAGAAATGCCGTCTTTACATCCATCTGATGTAACTCTAAATCATAATGTGCTACTAATGCCATTATGATTCTGAAGGAATCTTTACATGAGACTGGAGAAAAGGTCTCATTGTAATCAATCCCTTCTCTTTGCGTAAAGCCTTTTACCACAAGTCGCGCTTTGTATCTTTCTACATTCACTTGGGAGTCAAGCTTTGTCTTGTAGACCCATTTATAGCCTCCTGTTTTGGCTCCTTTAGGAATAATTTCCAAGTCCCAGACTTTATTAGCCTTCATGGACCTCATTTCCTCTTCCATGGCCTCAAGCCATTTTGAAGAATTTTCGCTTCTCATGGCTTCTTCAAATGAGGTGGGATCATCCTCTATTTGAAATTCCTCTGTATGATAAATCGATAATCATCGAAATAGTGATCTTCTTACTCTTTGAGACCTCCTCGGGGCCTCCTCATTTGGTACATCTTCTGTTTGAGACTGTTGTTGCTCCCCCTCATCTGTGGCAATGGGTTCTATAGGATCCTGAAGAACAGGTTCCTCATTCTCATTCATTGTTGCCACGGGAGGAACAATGACAGTCTTGACACCACGATGTCTTGCACCGTCGGTGCAAATGCAATGTAGTGTGAAGAATGGCTCTTGAATCATCGGAGTGGCGCACGCGCGCTTCTCTTCAAGGTCAATCTCTCGAGCTACCATGCTTCCCTCATCATTTCATCCTCTAAGAAGACAGCGTGTCTCATTTCTACAAACTTTGTATATCTGCGGACGGTAGAAACGAAAACCTTTTGACTCTTGGTAGCCAATGAAATGGCAACTTCATTTTGGGATCAAGCTTCCCAAGGTTTGGGTTAAATACTTTAGCCTCAGCAGGACTCCCCACACACGTAAGTGGTTTAGTGAGGAACTCTTCTGTCCACAACTCGCATGCGTGTTTTGGGCACCGACTTACTAGGCACTCTGTTGAGAATATGAATGGCGGTTTTCAACGCCTCCATCCATAAACTTAATGGCGGTGTGGAATAGCTCATCATGCTTCGCACCATATCCATCGAGTGCAGTTGCGTCTTTCACTACTCCATTTTTTGAGGTTCGCCGGTGTAGAATCTTTGGCCACTATGCCATTTTCCTGTAAAAACCTTGCAAAAGGTCCAGGAACTTGTCCATATGGGGTATGTCGACCGTAGTACTCCCCCCACGGTCAGATCGGACTATCTTAATCTTTAAATCGTGTTGGTTTTCAACTTCAGCCTTAAATATCTTTTATCCAAGGCTTCATTTCTTTCTTTGATTGGATAAATATATCCATAACGGAAGTAATCATCCGTGAATGTTATGAACGAGTCATATCCATCCACACTTTTCACAGGAAAAGGACCACAAATGTCTGTGTGAACAATTTGTAGAACTCATGTGCTTCTTTTAGCGTCTTTCTTAATTTTATTTACATATTTTCCTTTAATGCATTCTCTGCATTGTTCTAGGTGTGAGAACTCTAATAGAGGAAGAATTTCATTCTTAACTAGTATTTCTATTCTCCCCCTCGAAATATGGCCTAAACGACAGTGCCATAATTTCGACGATTCATTATGAGTTCTCTTTCGTTTTCTGTTCGCATTCACAGGCGAGGATATACACTCATTCACATCACATATGGAATTCACATTTTCACAAAGTGACAATAAATAAAGCTCGTCTTGTTTGATGGCAAGACCAATGCATTTATCATTAAACATTATTTCACATTTGCCATTTCCAAAATGACAATCATAACCATCATTGTCCAAATTTGAAACACTAATCAAATTCCTCTGTAAAGAGGGAACATAAAGAACATCTCTAAGTAAAAGAGTGAAGCCATCAGCTAGTTCTAATGAAAGATCGCCAACGGCTTCAACTTCAGCTTGGACTCCATTTGCGACCTTAACGCATCTTTCTTTTCTTTGCGTATTCCTCGTCGAACAGAATCCCTGCAAATTATTGGCAACATGAACAGTTGCACCTGAATCAATCCACCAAGTAGATTTTGAATATTGTACATACATGGACTCATTTATGAACGTAATGATGTTCTCACCTTTCTTTGACATAATCATTTTCAAGAAATCGGGACAATCTTTCTTGTAATGTCCCTTTTTCTTGCAATGAAGAGGCTTTCCTGTCTTTGAGGAGGAATGACTAAAGTTTTTTTTCTTGTAGTTCTTCACATAGTTGATAGAACCACCATGTGAGGATTTGATTCTTTCCTCCTCTTGCACACACATAGCAATGCACTTTTCTAAGTCCCATTTCTCGGGCTGCATGTTGTAGTTGACAACAAAGGTGTCAAACTCTTTCGGCAAGGAAGCAAAAACCAAATGAATAAGGAACTCATCCTTGAGAGCCAAATCCATTGGTTTAAGCTTGGATGCCAAGTTGCTCATCCTTAGTATGTGCTCTCTTATGCCACTTTGCCACCACCGAGTACCTTTCATCACAAGTCGTTTAATCACCGTGTAGCATAAGTCTTTGAAGAGCCGAGAACCGACTCTTTATTCTCTCAAGGTACTCTGTGATGATGTCACACTCTGCGATTAAGCCCACAATTGCGGGCTCAATCGTGTTCTTTATCACACCAAACATTTCTTGTTGGCGGTGACCCACTTTATGATCAAGATCATATGACCTTTTATGGGAGCATAGTCCTCTGCATGCAGTCCGCCAAGCGGATCGACCTCATTTTCGTCCCTCACGGTGCCACAGCTGCATGGGACACGGTGTGGTGACTACCATCCACCTCGGCCAAGATGAAGGCGGATCAATCTTTTCTTCCATTCACCATAGTTGTCTCCTTTGAGAACCGGGATATCCCTGATGTAACCCATCAAAGAGTATCCTCCTGAAAACACAATTCATATACAGTGAGAACATTTAAATATAATAACAGCAAAATTATATGCCTTATTGCCAACGTTGGTCAAAATACGACATACAATTTTATCATACATTAAATCTACATCACCGTTGGGCAGAAATAGAAATAATGCATAAAATCATCAATTAAAATTATAATACTGTTATTATCAACGTTGGTCAGAAAATAACAATATCATAATTTACAACAATTCTCAAAAAATTAAATTCTCCCGTTGGTTCGAATTTAATTGAAAGAGTAATTAACATTAACTTTTTGCAGCGGAAACATGAAATTATTCAAAAATAATTCATACTCAGAAGTATTATTACTGTACTCATCTAATCTCTGGAAAAATTAGCACGTTGGTGTAAAAATTTACAGAGATTTTGGTGCAAATTTCATTCAAATACACTCAAAAATGCTTCTGAAAATCAATAAAAATCATTTTCGGGATTACTGTTCAAAATAGCCATCTGCGTTCAGTCTGCGCGCGCCCAAGGCAGCGCGCTCCAAAGACTCTCAACGCCCACCCACCCACTGTCCCACCGCCCCATCGCCCGCATCCATCACTGCCGTCCACGAGATCGGACGGCTTGGAGGAAAAACCGGCCGAACAAAACAATGTGCGGCGCCTGCTCCCCCAAAACCCTAACCCTCATTTGTCCTCCTCTCCACCCGGGAAAAGAGGAGCCTCAGCGGCGCGCAGATGCGCGGCGACGACGGCGGCGGCTCGCGCGACGCTGCGCGGCGGCGGCGGCGGCCGAGCAAGGCGGGCGTGGCGCAGCCAGCGGCAACGGCGGCGGCGCAAGCGCAGCGTCGCGCTGCAGCGCGAGCGGCAGCATGCGCAGCGCGCGACCCTGTGCACCAGGCCGGAGCGCGACGGCCGGCGCGCGGCAATGAGCAGCCTGGCGTCGTCGGCGGCGGGTAAAACCGATCCCTTCTTTCATTTTTTTTGTTTGCCGCCGATCCAAAAGGGGTTCAATTTGGGGATTCTCTTTTCTTTTCTTTTCCCATCTAGATCTACCCTTAGGACTTGCTCTGATACCATTGTAAGATTGGCTTTAGGATCTCCTAGGGTTTAGATCTAGCGGGGTTTCTATTCGGGTTCGTGAGAGAAACAGAGAGGGAGAGAGTTAGGGGTACCAACCGTCCGATGTAGAGGAGGGGTTGGCCATCGCGGTTCGTCGGTGAAGTCTGCGCACGGGCAGCGACGGTCGGGGAAGAGGCTGGCGGTGGCGTCTTGCGGTGGCGGCGATCTCCCTGGCGGTGGTGGAACTTCCCGTCGCTGGAGCGCCCCCCTTACAGATTGGGTTAGGGTTTGTCGGTGGGGTTTGTGGCGGCATGGTGAACCTCGTCGTGCGTGCCGCCCCGGCCCCCACCTCTATTTATGTGGCGCGACACAGGGCCCACCACCAATTGGTGGCGCCCCGATCGAGCGCGCAGTCAAGGGTTGGCATTTGGCCGTTGGGCCAAA
The DNA here is from genome assembly GCA_036346575.1 of Dendrocalamus sinicus. Taxonomy (NCBI): domain Eukaryota; kingdom Viridiplantae; phylum Streptophyta; class Magnoliopsida; order Poales; family Poaceae; genus Dendrocalamus; species Dendrocalamus sinicus. The sequence continues at coordinate 2,053,379 of CM070657.1, read as the reverse complement.
TGCCTGAGATCATCCCAACAGATTATTCATTGAAATAACAACAGTTGAAAGGTTTGTTGAATTTTATCATTCAGACTTGTGTTAGGAGTTTTGTTTTGTCCATATCACAGAATCCTTGTACATAATAATTGTATTGATCAGTTAAGTGTTGTGATTCAGATCTATAAGACCGAAAACTGTCAAAAGTCATTAGAAAGCCAAATTTTGTATTCTCCTTATTGATGCATGATAGAACACATGTTTCTACTCTGTCAACTGAACAGCCAAGATTGATGGTATCTTTTCCCTCAACTTTTGCGTCACTGCTACACGTACTGTCATTACATCTGCCGCAGGTCCACTGATTCGAATTTTGACAACAAAACCGTCGATCTGAACAAGCTCAAGGCTTCCACCTCCGGTGCCGGCAAGGTATGGTCTGATCTCATCTAGTACCTACAACATCAAAGGAACTTCAAAATGATCATGCACATAGTGCAGCTTTCATTGAGTGAACTGAACAAATTTGCAGGCTCAGGAAATGGCTGAGTGTGGTATGCATACTGAACATTGATCAGTAAGCAAAAACATGGTAATATGTGACTGACCTTCTCGACGTTCTCGAGGTTGAGCTCGAGCCCGGTCTCGGTGTCGAGGATCTGCTCGACGGCGAGGATCTCCGGGATCTTGTCGCGGAGGCGTGTCTCGATGCCCATCTTGAGAGTCATGGTGGAGCTTGGGCAGGAGCCGCATGCCCCCTGGAGCTTGAGCACGACGACGAGGCCGTCGATCTCGTGGAGCGCCACGTTGCCGCCGTCCGCCATGAGGCTAGGCCTCACCTCGTCCAGCACCATCTCCACGTTCTGCTCCGTCAGGGGGAACACGCGCACCGCCCATCCTGCACGCACAAATCACATATACGGCACGTACAAATCACATACACATGCTTAATTTTGCAAGTTCTTTAAGTATTCTTTCTTCATTTCTATATCTTGCATGCTGTATCTATAGCTCTAATCTTTGGAACCGAAGGTGTGGTACCTGCTCTGTTTGCATGGTTTGGTGTCTGCAGCGACGTGTGGTTGAACCTGAGCCGGCCATGGATAAGGGAGCAAGAAGAATTCTACGCAGGAACAGAGCAAGTTAGTGAACCATGAGGGGAAGAATGGTCTAAGAGGTGAGGGAAATGGGAACACCTTGCGGAGAACTGCTGCAAGGGGAGCGTTCGTGGCCGCGGCCGCTCGCCGGAGATCAGGAGAGAGGAGCCTCATCTGAATCCGATTCTTGGCTCGTTTCGTCGCGAGGCAAGAGGCGCCGGTGTCGTGCTGTCCAGCGCCAGGATCACCCGTTCGTGATTCCTTTCCTGGATGGAGGTGAGGTTTGGGTGGGCCGAGATGAGAGGAGGTGGCGCCGCCTCGGGCTCGGTGGTGCCTGAGAGAGCACTGGAGCCATCCGCGACTGTGCGAGCGAGAAACGTGAGCGAGTATGGATAGGGTTTGAGCACTTTTGGGCTGGGCCTATGGGGAGTGGGCTAATGGGCCGTTGCGGGAGGGATTTCGGCGTCGGTCGAGCCCGAGTGGGCTGGTAAGAATTGCATGTTTTCGGGCTTTATCGGGCTATTCGAGCTGGACTGGTTAAGTCTAGAACCCATTGTCCTACTGAAGAAGCATTGACAAAGTTCTTAATAACAAAAATCAGATATTACCTCATACTCACCAAATGCACCCAAACTCCGAGATCGATCGAGATCGTTTAGTCTAGGACCCAATGTCCTATTGAAGAAGCATGGACAAAGTTCTTAACAACAAAAAATAGATATTACCCTATACTCACCAAATGCACCCAAACTCGGTGATCGAGAGAGAGAACTCTATGGAATAGAGTACGGTTACCATTATAAAATATGTTTCCTACTCTGTTTTTTTACTTAATAATTTAGAATTTATACCATCAAACTTTCTAAAATTTGACCGTCAATAAATTTAAAACAATCTCGATTGGCTATTTGAAAATCATATTATTAAATTTATTTTAAAAATATTTTCACAATATTGTAATCTTATTAGTACATCTTAAGTGAAGCTATAAAAGCAACCATCAAAGTTGCATCTTAGACGTGAAAAAATAAAAACGTCATACAGACTACAGTCTACATCTTAGACGTGAAAAGTAATCATATTATTAGAATGAAGGTAGTAAATTATATATCATGCGTAGGACTAATTACATACCAATGGAGAACATTTTTTTTTTGTGCACTTTCATTTCATGGTTAAAGCATTATCTTTTATTGTGGTTTGCAAGCAATTGAAGCGTAGTGGTGAGCAATCCCTTTTGTGGGGGACGCTTGCTAGCTTTGACCGAGCTGGGTGGTAGTCCTCAGGCCAGTATCAGTTGGTCGATATCTAAATCAGTGAGCGCATCAATGATTTGGCCGAGTCTTGAGTTGGACTGGGTTCTATCTACCTGTGCTAGACGTATATCCACGTTTCACATACATGATTTTTGTACTTGTGTACAGGGGGGAAAACTATTTTCTGAATCATATCGGCTGTAGATTGAGCTATACCATGCCATGTGTCCCTACCGAGTACAGGGGGACAAACTATTTTCTGAATCATATCTTCTCTGTATGCTGTGTACGTATACCAGTGAGCAGATAGATGTGTGTGAAGTAGCAGTGCAACGCATGCAGCACCAAAGTATCCCATGGCAAGAAGAAGCCAACAACCATGTGTGTCTAGAATCTGAATGTATCCAAAAATGTATGTGAACGATGGACTGCATGCCACAGTGTGGTCCATGTGAGAGCCAGCTAGTTTGATGTTGTTTGTGCCGGCCACCAAGCCCACATCTACGTATACATTGGCTAGCTAGCTGCAGCTCTTGCGTGGATGAAGGCTTGCCATCATACATTGGGCTTTTCTTTTTGGCTGCGGCTTATGATTTTTAGCTGAAATTTTTGAATTTTGGTTATTTACGGTACAGATTACGGAAAGACAGATACTCACTTGTGATTTTAGCTGGTACAGATATTGGGCTTTTAACATGTAGATCGTTTAACTTGTAGACCCCGTTTTAAAAAAATACTCCGTTTAAAAGTTAGGTACTGTAGCAAAAGCCAAAAGCCGTTCGGCTTTTGACTTGCCAAACAGGCCCGATTTCAGTTTATAGCTTATAGCTTGTGACTTTTCTCAAACAAATAAATATAACGGTTTTTCTGCCACTATTTCGTAGCGATTTATCATGGTAGTCTTTTAGATACGGTTTATCGGCTTTCGATTCATTCGCATGAACACTCATACTGGATTAAAAGTCATAAGTCGCAGCCAAAAATATAGGCCCAACGATGAAAAGGATTAACGGCAGGTAGCCTGTCGGTCTTTGGAAGAGAGTGATGGTCGCCTGCATTATTTGGCTGCTGCTGCTCCTTATTTGGGATCCCCTCTCTACGTTTTGATTCTCACTTTTCTCAGCATGCAGCAGTAGCATCAGTCATTTGCACAGGGTCATTTCCATGCGCGTCTGGATTTATTTATTATTATTTTTAGAACACGTAGGATGGCCACATATCGTGGATTTGTAGGGTAAATGTTAATGAACCAGAAAGGAATCACTATCCAATATCTGGAACTATGAGGGCAACAAGAACCATTAGATTGTTCTCGAAGTTATCCAGAAATACGTGAGTTGATGCTCCTGGTTTGCCTTTGAGTGGTACGTGGATGGCCATGACGTTGCGAAGTTCCTTTCCAAGTTAGATATTTGGTTGTCTGATATCAGACACCCAAAATATATATGGATGAGAACACAACACAGTTGCTGGACAAAATTATGTAGATTCTCCAACCTACGAATATAGCTGAGGGTTCAATAGGGACAAGGATATGAATCATGTAGCACAAATAATGCCACAGTACATTAGAATGCAAAATAACTTCCATACTGCAGACAAGAAGACCAAAACGACGTGAATCCGTTAGCGTTAGATGTATAATTCGAAGCCGAAACACAATATAGGCTTCATCAAAGAAAATAGATAGATAAACACAACGTAGGGGTCAAGAGCTTATTCATGCCATATTTCCAGGTGCAAATCCGTTTCAGGAACAGTGAGTCTGATTTTCAGAATCTCCCTGCTTTCACGGAGAAGGAAACCCGAGAAGAGAATGCAGGTTGGAGCTGGAGCAGCTAGCAAGTAGCATGGCCTATCATTGGCCCCGGCAATAAATCCTAGTTGTTGACGTACGAATCTTGGAAAGCCGAGTGATGGGCAGCATATATGCTTTTTCATAATATTTAATTAAAAATAAAAATAAGAAAAATAAATACATCATGATATCTCTATGGATAATATGAAAAAAGAGGGGAAAAAACAACGATAAGAAACTAATATGTTTCAAATAACTTTTAACTTTTCGAAGCCATGCTATTTAGAGCAAAGCCGTAGTCTTATCCTACGTTATCCTGCTTTGCACTGCTGCTGTACTATGTACGTGCGTATCTGAAAAACACATTTCGCAAAAATCTTGCAGCTAGCTCTGGATAATGTCCATGTGGTGAGACTTAGATCACGGCATGGATCGATGAAGGGGCACTGGACACACAGGAACTCAAAAATGTCAAATTCGATCGATTATATAATCCGGACTCCAGATCAAGTCATGAACCGATCGGGGAACATCCTAGCTGGAGTTAAGTCAACTCAAATGTGATTTCGATGAAAAAGAGAGGTTGATTTAGTACCGTGTCGGTGCGATTAAGGGATTAACAAAGGATTAATTTGAGATCCGGTCGTCCAAGAATCTTGGGCAGGCAGGGGATGGAACATGCTGAAGCAGCAGTACAGCAACAACCTGTCCAGGTTAAAGACGAAACACAAAGTGAGGAGCTTGCAACTCACATGGAAGCTTAAACTATAGTTTTCTGAAGCTGTGGGCAGATCCCAGAGCTGGGATTGTGACGACGACGGACAGCCTAGGATAACTCATTGCCGTGGGCCCATGGTATCTTCAGATCTCTACTACAAACTACAAACATGTGAAGATATGTATGGCCTTGCTTATCTCTCTCTCTCTCTCTCTCTCTCTCTCTCTCTCTCTCTCACACACACACACACACACACAGGGAGGGAGGGAGAGGGAGGTTGCCAAGTGCCAAGTCCAAAAGCTTGACTGATATCTTTACTCCCGGCAAGGCCTGCGTGGAATATCAGCTTCACATGTTTATAGGTTGGCCTTGTTTCATTAAACCAGCCAGATTTGGCCTTCCCATTGGTTGCTGCACTTCCCTGATTCTTCCTGGAGCCTGTTAAACAACTAGAGTACCTCCTGCCAACGATCTCAAATTCTGAACTTTTGCCTTGCTGGCCTTGCATCCTGCTAAGCCTCACACAGCCTGTCAACCTTTGCAACATTGCTACCTTTTCTTTCCTTCTGGTTGGCTTCTGTTTTTTCTACAAAAGGATGTTGTTTACTTCATAAGCATGAGGGAAGAGAGCCTGGCTGCTACATCTAAATTCCAAACTGTCTTCTTCAGAATTCTCCAATAGTTAGAGCTCTTCACAGCTGTGAAATGAGTAATGGGTGCTGAGGAGAGCTTTGTGCAAGCTTCGTCCCATTCTGTGCCATTGCTAATATATGAAGGTCGCCTGCGTTCATGACTTGTGACCAAAGGAGAGGGAAAATGCACAATAAGCAGCTGGAACATGAGTTGCAGGGTTTCAGGTAAGTGAATACTCATGTGAATTCCACTTTGTTTGATTCTTCTGGTTCTATATTGACTCAGTATCCATCATCAATCGCTCGCTTTTCCTTCATACTCTGCAGTCAAGCATATGATAATTACCTAACAAGTAGTGCAATCCACTCTTGTTGCAGCTTGAACTTCATAAGTTCATATGAAAATTAACTTACCTTGCAGACGATATGGCTCTGATCTTTCGCTCTGATTGTTTCAGGAATGGCTACTGATTTATTTGGTACTCATAGAATCCTCTCTGCCTTGTTGGAGTTAGAGAGAATAACCATCACTAGAGGGCTGAAGAGTAAAGATTCTACTCAGAAACTAGCCAAAGTATTGCTGAAAGCTAGTGGGCGAAAGCTTTTAAACCACATCTTGGTAGAGCCAATGGACAAATATTCCAAATATGACAGTAAGGAATCAGTTCGGAGAACAATCATGGAACATGATGAGGTCTTCAGACAGCAGGTAACAATGAGTAGCTTTGTCATTCATCTCATAAAACACAAGATTCGCTAGGTATCTGTATAGCATAAAAAACTCAAATACCTGATAAGTCTCGAGCCTTTTCAATTTGCAAGGCATGTTTGCAGCCATTAATGAGGGGAAAAAATCAGGCTGTTCCAGCTTCAAAATATAATGCACTGCATACTACTATTTATGCTGCATAAATGTCATCTGAAAATTACTTGTCAAGCAATTATTACACAGCTCTACAATTATGTTGTCATTGCTGCAACACAGAACCTTTACATCCCATGCTGTCTGTTGCATCAGGTCCATGAACTGCATCGACTATATCATGTACAAAAATCACTGATGGCTGAAGGTGGTGAGAAAAATAGCTTCCAATCTAGAACAGAAGAAACTCAAGAAATGGTGCAGGGAACCAGGCCAAACCTCAAGAATAGTCCCTCTACATCAGAGACCAGTCAATCTGCTCGTATCGGTAATGCACAACATTCTGCTTCCCGACAAGTACCTGAACATTTGTTTCTTCAAGAAAGCAAGCCAGCATCATGCCTAAACCTCTTTGACGAAGAAACTTCAAGAACCCAAGAAGGAAGACCACAAAGCAGTAAATCAGTTGAAGGTGAAAGCTGGAGTGCTTCTGTGGAGAGTGATCTTGATCTCAAACTGAGCATTGGCCCCAGTTCACATGCAACAAAAGCACCACATTTGCTCTTCTCAGGCAGCAGGGAAAGAAACCCTTCTGGTCAGCATAGATGACAACGAACAGGTATTCTAGATCAGTTAGTTAGATGGTGCATGAAGCAAAGAAACATCAGGCCATAGCGAGGAAGCAGAAGCCTCCCAGCAATGGCACGCAACACTTTGAAGATATCTCACAACAAATCTTGTGTCCTTGAGACGCTGCCTTCGAATTTCAATAAGAATTATGCCTCAATCACGAGTACTCTGAATGCAAAAATCTAGGGCCTCTCAGGCACCAGGACTTGCTTGGAGCACACTGATGTAATGGCAAGCTAGCAAAGCATTGGCGGCAATTCAGTTCTTATTTGTCCTCCCTATAATTCAGAGGTGAAAGAGAACAAATTTTACTGCATAAGTATCAAATTTGAAATATCAGAAAAAGGCCCTGACTTCAGTCCTATTGCAATAGTTATATTCACCAATGTCATAATAGGAGAGCTGACTAATCTATCATGATTGGTGCTTTGTTATTTGCATTTGTCTTGTTTCTCTGCAGTATCCATGCTCTTTAAGTAACATTTTTCAAAATGATATGAGCTTTTGCGACCAAACATCCAAGTTCTTTAGTACCCAAACATTGCTGACTAGTGACTAGATCTGCATTATGTAACACTTCATTGCAACTTCGACGTACCAAAAACCACTCTCAGTCCACAAGCTACATTCTGAAGTGACTCTGTCCTGCTATTCAAAATTGAATGCCTAATGTTCAAGAAATAAGTCAAATAAATAATTTAGTCCAGGTATGATTAATCAATCAAGATCCTAATCTGCCATTCTTTTATATAAAAAAATATATTCATATATCACCAGAATCCACCACAGGAGCATTCTCCATCTTTGAAATGATGGAATCTCATATTGTCCCTGACTATAATCTCAACAGGCTCAACTCTTGACACCATTCGTATAAACAAATGGCAGTCCTCACATATCCTTAGATTCTTCACAATCCTAATTGTGCATCTAGATCCAAGTGTGAGCAGTCCAAATGACAAAGCAAGCTTCTCACTGTGACCCATTAGCAGTCTTTCTTTCTCTTCATTGCTCACATCATAAACAATTGAACTCAGGATTGGAACATAACCTGCAAGTTTCAATTTTGCCACTAGCTCCAATAATGCCTTCTTTATTTCATGTGTCCTTGGGTGGGAATTATCACCAGCAAAGAACTGATGGACCAAACCATCTCTGCCTTCAAACCAGCTCACTGCAGGATTCTTTTTCAGCCTCCGGCTTCTCATCAGTTTCCTAACCTTTGACACTCCATCCCATTTCCCTGCTGACGCAAGTATATTTGATAACAGCACATAGTTCCCTATGCCTTCTGGCTCGAGCTTAAAAAGATGTTCAGCTGCAACCTTAGCAACTTCAGTTTTCCCATGGATCCGGCAAGCCCCAAGCAGTGCTCCCCACACACCACCATGAGGCTCCACGGTCATCGACCTCACAAGATCAAGGGCTTCATCCACCAATCCAGCCCGGCCAAGCAAATCAACCATACAGGCATAGTGATCTGCAGATGGCAATATCCCATATCCGTCCTTCATCTGTGCAAAGTAGTAGCGCCCTTCTTTCACCATGCCTGCATGGCTACAAGCTGTCAATACTCCAATAAAGGTAACATGGTTTGGCTCCACATCTGCCCTCCTAACCATGTCCTTGAACAAAGCAATCGCCTCGTTTGCCCTCCCATGCGACGCGAGACCAACAATCATTGAGCTATATGTGTACACGTTCTTCTCCTGCATCCCATCAAAAACCTTGCGTGCCTCAGCAATAAGTCCACACTTGGCATACATATCCACCAACCCCGACCCAACAACCACATTCCTCCCGAAACCATTCCTCTCTGCAATGTCCTGAACCCAGGCAGCACGCCTCACTGCCCCAAGCTGAGCACAAGCTGAGATTGCACCGGTCAATGAGACCTCATCAATGACCATGCCCAGTGCTGCCATCCGATCGAACACCTCCAATGCCTTCATTGGCATGGCATTCTGCGCATACCCGGTCACCATCGCTGTCCATGCCACCACATCCTTCACCGGGCACTGCCCAAACACCTCCTCTGCAGACCCCATATCCCCGCTCCTGGAATGCGCCACCACAATACTTGTCCAGGAAATGACATCCTTCACCACCATTTCATCAAACACCTTACGTGCAGCACTGACGTCACCACAGGCAACATAAGCACCGATCAGCGAGTTCTCAACAAACCGGTGCTTATCAAACCCACCGACGAGGATCGAGACCGCGTGGGCGGCCGCGGCAGCAGGGAGGAAGCGGGCGGCTGCGGCGGACTTGGCGAGCGGGGAGAAAGCGAACGGGAGGAACGGAAGCTCGCCGCCGTGCGCGCGGCGGAGGTGGGAGAAGACGCGGAAGGCGTGCAGCGGCGGCCGCGTGAGGAGCGCGAAGCGGAGGAGCGCGGCGGCGAGGAAGGGGTCGGGGGGAGAGAGGGCGGAGAAGACAGAGAGCGCGTATGGGAGCGGCGCGTGCGGGGCCGGGAGGGCGGCGAGGCGGCGGAGGAGGCGGGAGAGGAGGAAGGGGAGTGAGGGCGCCGGGAGCGGCAGGCGGACGAGGAGCGCGTGGAGGTGGCGGAGGTGGGGGAGGGAGGGCGAAGAGGAGACGGCGGCCAGGAGGAGCGAGGTGAGCGCTGGGGGAGGGAGGAGGGGTAGCGGCAGCGCGGTGGGAAGTGGCGGAGCGTGGAGCCGCGCGGGCGAGGGAGGCGAGGCGAGGTGCACCATGCCGGCAAGCGGTCGTGCGGCACGGTGTGAGGCGAAGGTGACTGATTTATGTATTGCACATTATAACATAATTATATATATATATATATATATATATATATATATATATATATATATATATATAATTATGTTATAGAAAAAGGTTGCTTTAATCAGTTAAAAAGTAAAGAATGGTGAGAAGTTAAGGAAATAAAACGGTTAGAGAAGAATGGACGTACAACCACTAACTCGTTTTTTTGTAATAGTAATGAAAATGGATGATTTGCCCTCTATTATATGGTGAGGGATAAATACTCTATAATTAAAGTGGCGATCGGTGATTTGCTTTTTGACATTTTAAATCAATTTTTGATTTGTTTTCTTTGTAAATGATCTAAACATCTTGGTTCTTCCCTCTCTATTCTTCTTTTCTCTTCTTCCCCTCGCCGGCCAGGCTTCCTCGGTCTCTCTGCTTGCACCGCCGCTTCCTCTTCTTCCCCAATGTCGCCGCCGTCTCCCCCCTCACCGATCGGTGACCCTGTCGCCTATGCTGCCACCCCTTTCTCTCCTTCTTCTTTGAATTGAAACAGAGAGACATAGAAGGGGAGAGACTGGCAACAATATTGTGACGGTGGAATGGTGAAAACGGTGTGCACATGACATGTTTCTGAGCACCACAAAAACCATTTTTGTTGCGGTTTGAGATGACCGGGAGGACCACAGCGGCCGAAACAGGCAGGGCAAGGGTTGTCGCCATGGAAGGGGAAAACCTTGCTGGCAATGAAATCTGACGATCTCCAGCGTGAGAAGTGGACACATGAGCACAACGTTGGCATGGGCAGTCCTCTGGTGGAGATAGATGCAGCGGGTCGTCCGATGTAGAGAAGAAGGCGGGGCAACATGAGTGGGGTCGTCAGGTACAGAGAAGAAGACGTAAGGGTGGTAAAGATGTGGAGGAGGAAGGTGTCAGTGGTGCGGAGGACGGAGGGGAGGAAGGAGAAGGAACAAGGGAGGGAGGAGGGGGTCAGGGCCGAAGAAGTGGGGGCAACCATGAGTTGGCTGCCTAGATTTGGAGAAGAAAGGGAGGGAAGAGTGGAAGGAAGCAGAAGTTAGGGGCATTCCAGTCATTTAACATGTGGTTTAGAAGTTTAGGGAGTAAAAATGCATTTTAAATTTTGAAAAATGGCAAATGACTAATTGGTTTCCCAACTTCGAGATATGTTATCTATTATCATATACGAAGGATATTTTAATAACAATCTTTTAGCTTTGAGGTAAATGACCAATTTTCTAGTTTTACTACGGTTCCGTGGAGTTGCGGGCTCGCGGCAAGCGGCAGATTGATTTCGAAACGCGCGGTCTTTCGCGGCGGAGGCAACGGCGCGAGGGCAAGCGCGCGAGGCGCTGCCGTTTTTGCCCGAACGGGAGAAGAAGTGGGCAGCCGTGCCGACCTGGGCCGCGCGGACCCAGCGCAGAAACCTGACGCTCATGTGCCGCTTCTAGTTCGGAAGCTCCACTCCGCCGGTCTAGCCGCGCCTGCTGCGGGCACCACTGTTGGACGGTGCGGAAAAACTACGTGTGCCGGGCCAATTTTTCGTGTGCGTCTGGGCCTATCTCACGCAGCTTGGGGGTGGCTTCGTTGCTCACCTCCTAGGCCACAAGTTCGTGGCGCGGCTCGACCGCTCGATTCCCTGGGCCGCATAAAGCAGGCCGAATGATTTGTCACGTTCCACTTTCCCCCTAGATTTAACTTTGTTTGCGCGACGAATTTCGACATCATTGTGTGCGTGTATATGGCTCACCGTGCGCCGTGCACGTACATCGCGAATTCGGATTACCTCTGAACCATGTAGGGCTAACGACTTTGGTTCTATTATTTTGGACTGTGGCTAATAGCTTCTAGTTGTGTTTTTTTATACGGCAGCAGACGGTGAAAACGTCGACGTAGACGGCACATATAATTTAAACTCAGAAAGCCGTTTGGAGAACTTGTTTTAGGAAGTCATTTTATTTGTTTTAAATTTTGAAGAACTTAAAAACCAAAAGCTAAAAAACAGAACATCAGGGCCAACAATCAGAAGCTTTGAAGGCTTGTGATTTGGTGAATAGACAGGCATGTCGCTCACCGGTGTCTTTTCTCAAAACACCTAGTTCATTTTCTCTTCCATCTCGCCTACCTGTGAAATCTCCAGTAACTGAAACTGTTATTTACTGCACACACGTACTCGAAATCTTCCCCTGATCACACATTCTACTTTACATGTTGATCACATTTCGTCAAACGCACAAAGCCACTAACTTCACTTCCACGACAAATATTCACTTCCCAAGCAGCCGACCAAATCAGAAGTACCCATCAGTGTCGAGCAAAGAAGTGCAGATATTCCTTCGCTCTATGTGACTCCAATACCTACAAGCTTTATTCCGCACAGTGAGCACATCTATCATCCACCGCCATATCGCCACAAAGTTGAATAAAGTAACACGACGATCCTCCACTTAGCTCGAGCGTGCATCGCCATTTCGTGCGCTCTGAAGCGTCATCTTTGTATAGACCACATCAGCAATGCACTATACCTGAATTACCTGTAAGGGGACATTCAGGTGCAGAGTTCTCTGAATCATGACAGTAATACATAGTAACCCCAGTGCTAGCATGCCAGTTACCACTTGCACTTCCATAACATAAAAAGAACCCAATCACCTTAGCATTTCTAGCACTATGATCAGATATACACACTGTCCAACATAGTGAAAACTGCAAAGAACCAAAAACATAAAGATGTCTTCTCTCCTTTTCTTTTAGTTTCTAAGAAACCTGGTGAATAATGATACTGCCAATGAAGTTAATTTCCTGTGTCCAATACTTTCGTCAGAAGGAGCCCCCCATAATCTCGGACTTGATCAGATCTTATGAAGCATTATTTTCCCTAACAAGGTGACAAAAGCATGGCGCTCAAAAGCCCCCAGGAAAAGCGTCCACACGCGCAGCCGACCGAGGCGTCTGGAAGACGAAAAACACCGCTCATCCTGCCATCCATGCTCTTCTAGAACGTGTGGATCGCAGTGCGGCACATTGCCTCTCATTGCCCAGCTTTTTCTCTATAAAAGGCTGTGGCAAGCATGAAACTCCTCATCATTCGCTTGATACACATCTCTTTCCTGGTCATTTAGTACTGTTTTCTGCATGCAAGTGCAAGCGTGCATGGCTTCCTTTGCAGCTTTCTTTGCTTTCTCCCTCCTTGCTTTACACTCCTGTTGTTGTCATGGGCAAGATGACGGTAGCATAGCTGCGATCTATAGCCTTGGTGACTCCATTACTGACACGGGGAATCTGATCAAGGAGGCGCCTCCTGGCGCGTTCGAGACCATCAAGCACCTCCCGTACGGCATCACGTTTGGGTACCCGACTGGACGGTGCTCTGATGGCCTCCTCATGATCGACTTCCTGGGTATGTACAATCACTACTAGTCCAGCTTGTTGTTTCTGAACTTTCTTGGTCTGATCTAGCTTAACTGCGAGCTATATCTCTGAACTTGTTAAAGAACTGAATGGTATTACACGTCTTGTTGCATTGATCTTTCATGAGCTTTTGATCTATCGTGCAGCTCAGGACCTGGGTCTTCCGTTCCTGAACCCGTACCTAGGGAAGAACAAAAGCTTCGACCACGGAGTGAACTTCGCCGTAGCTGGAGCCACCGCAATGGACCCTACCGCTCAGTTTAACCGGGGATTCTTCATGCCTTTCAGCGCGAACTCCCTAAATCTTCAGCTTAGGTGGTTCAAGGACTTCATGAAGTCCAGCTTCACCACCGATGAAGGCAATTCCTCTTCCCTTTACCTTTCCCACTTGCTAATGCCTTCTCTTAATTACGTACTTTTGGTGATCAATGAACCACCCTGTTCTTCAACAAGTCAGTCTTGAAGTTACATGTAAAAGTTTATGTGAATATGTGAATGTAGATATACGCAAAAGGCTCCAATCTTCTCTAGTTTTGGTCGGGGAGATTGGAGGGAACGACTACAACTACGCCTTCTTCGGGAACAGGCCTGTAAACGCGGTGGAGAAACTAATCCCAGGTGTCGTTCAGACCATCATAGATGCCGCTGAGGTATCAAACATCTTAACACATACAATACACAATAGATTCACATTAGTAAACTAGGCATAGGTAACAAGCACAAACCTGATAAACACTATTGCTTATCACAGGAGGTGCTTGACATGGGTGCAAACAGAGTCATTATCCCGGGCAACTTCCCCATCGGCTGCATCCCGGGTTACCTGACCATGAAGGGCTCATCGGAGCCGTCGGACTACGACTCCATGGGGTGCCTGAAAGAGCTGAACCTCTTCGCCGCCAAGCACAACTCGAGGCTGCAGCAAGCCATTGCCGACCTGCGGTCGTCGTACCCCAAAGCGTCCATCGCCTACGCCGACTACTTCAACTCGTTCTTCAGCCTCCTCAAGGGAGCCTCGTCGCTCGGTGCGCAACGCACACAACACGATATAATCGATGTGATATGGATGATAAGCTTTATGCCAAGATCGTTACGATTTCGTCTCATGAACGTGCGTACACTCGTTTCAGGTTTTGACGCGAGTAGCACGCACAAGGCGTGCTGCGGCGCGGGCGGCAAGTACAACTTCGACTGGAGGAGGATGTGCGGCGTCGGTGGGACGGCGGCATGCGCGGAGCCGTCGGCGTACGTGAGCTGGGACGGCATACACATGACGCAGGCGGCGTACAAGGCGATGTCCAGGCTCATCTACCATGGGAGGTACCTGCAGCCGCAGATACTGAATCTCCCAGAGAAAAATGGGCAGACATAAAACAGAAATCGTGATGGAACCTTGCTGAAAGCTATCTTGAGGCTTCCATGAGTTTCATCTATATTGTAGTACCAGTCAGTTGCGTCAGTATTTCAGTATACGCTATTATGTACTCGCGTACGTAATGTATCAAGCTATGAGAAAAGGCACAAGTTTTAGTTTAAGTATAGGTATCTTAATTTGCAAGCGTATCTAGCTAGTTCCACCACGCCTTCGTCTGGACGCAAGCTTCAGAAAGCCAACGCCTCTCGAATTTCCAAGCCATCAGAACATGCCCGCAAACCCAGCATCCAAATTCCAACACCAACAAATCTAACAAAAGGATACGACAGCGAAGATTTTACAGCCTTAATTTCATCTAAGTTGAACAATTATTTACATCAGAATACCAGTTAAACTCAACATCCTGGCGAACTGTTTTTTGAACAAAGTTTATTGAAACAGGATAGCAACATTGTTAGGTCTGGGTCAACTTCATGCTTCTTCCAAGATTCCTCAAATTGCTCTCCCTTGCATCTGCGTGGGTATATCTTACGATCGGACAGTGAGATCTTCCAGGCGGAAATGGCGAAATGCAACAATAAGTGCACATAATTGCAAGCAGAAATTTCGTCTGAGAGGTGGAACACTGAGAGGAGTTCCCTTTCTGGCAGAATTTGAGCTTAAATGTGACATGTTTGAAAGATGCACCAAGAATAGGGATATTGAAACAATAGCAACTTTTCCATCATCCAAATGGCCCAAACCAAAATAAAAGAAACGTTTACTTCCTTGACAGAAACTCACTTGGCTTGTCTGTACTCTAAAGATCTTAATTTCATTGTCGCCCCTCAAGAAAAAGGGTATTTAGTTCAAATGCATGCTAAGAGATGACCATCAGATATTAGCAGTGTTATTAAGTCGGCGACTAATCCACGACTAGTTGTCCAGTCGGTACATGACGGACGACTAAAGAGGTCGACTCGACTGGAGCGACTAGTTGAGCGGCGACGACTAGTCACGACTAGCCGCCATGTCCAACCACACAAGTAGGAGTCGCCCACTGGATAAGTAAGTTTGAGGCCCACTGGAGAAGCTGATTGGATGGCTATTTCAAAAGCCTGTAAAGAAGTTATTTGGCTAAGAAGTTTGTACACTAAGCTTTATGAAAGTACATCTTGAATAAATATCTATTATGATAGTCAGAATGATATTTGTCTTACAAAAGACCAAATGTTCCATGAGAAAATAAAGTATATTGATTTTGGATATCACTTCATCCAAGGAGTTATTCCTCAAGGTGATGTTAAAGTTTGCAAGATCAGTGCTTATGATAATCCAACTGATACGATGGCAAAGCTAGTTCATGCATCTAAGTTTAAGTTCTGTTCAGATTTGGTTGGTATTATTTATTAGTCCTTTCGAACGTTTGACGCACAAGAAGTATTTTATAAGTTATTTGAGAAGTTCTTTAGTTCTTTTTTGCTATAAGAACAATTCAGCTTAAGACGAAAATTGTTATATTTTGTGATCCGAATTTGATTAGGTTTCGCTCAAAAGAATATATTCTAACCAGTATGACTGGTCGTGAGCATTCCAACCAGTATGACCAGTCGGTAATGTGAACTGGTCGAAGATAATGATTGAGATCATCTTCATATTTGCAATCAACTCTTCATCGACTTATACCAGATATGGTGTCCTAAGGTGTTTATATCAAATGGAGTCAGACGTAGCTAGTCGAGGCGCTTCCAACTACAACTATTTACCATCATCTTCTGAAACTATTCTGTCTTCGAGTGGGGTGTTATTCCCATGACTATTTATACCCCTTGTAAGGTTCATGATAGAAAACACATTACATGTTATCTACACATATAATACACCAAAAGTATTATGTAACTTTACTTCCATGTAGTGATTTTACCAGTTATGCGTTCTTGTTTTTGTTACCCAAAGATTTTTCATGTCAAATCTTTATCTTGTGCTCATAATTATTCTTCATTGTTTATATCTTGTTGAATCAGTTTTCATAACATGTCCCAATTGTAACTATTTGCTATTCTCATCTTACTTGACAAGAACAAAATTGTACATGCAGGTTCCTCACACATCACTGCATTGCTCGTCTAGTATTCCGTTCCTTAAAATCGACAAGAACACAAAAATAGTCTCGCTATATTACACGGGGTTGGATGAGATTACATCGATCCTAGTAGTATGAATCACTAGTCGTCGTAATCCTCGTTGTCCCTGTTGAGAAACCGTCTGATAGCACCGACGACAGCTCCCAACACCAAGAACAGGACGAGCGTGTCGAAGCCGCCGCCGACCCCGACGGCGACGCTCGGGCCGGGGGCGAAGAAGGTGAACGGCGACCAGCCCCAGCCGCCGTAGCCGTAGCCGTAGCCGCCCACCAGAGGCGGCGCCACCGGCGGGTTTATGTAGATGTTCGTCCTGCGCGCGTGCATCACGAAACGATCATAATTGCATCAGCGAACGCGTCATGCCGCAACCGATTTGGCAGTTGGCACAGTCCGTTAGATTTTAGAAATGGGCATATCTTAATCGTACTACGATGGACTCATGGATGCAAATGAAAATCTAAATTGCAGAAGAGCGACAATTAACAAAGAACAGAAAGTTCACAACAACACGAGCATTCGGATTTCAGATCTCGTACTCCGAGCTAAGAAAGCATCATCTAGTCTGAACTAAACACAGCATGCATCGATCAGGTATCGCTAATTCGCTGTTCATGAAAGTAATTACCTTGAGTTGTTTATCCGGGGACCGGATGACCGTGGCGGCGGCGCAGGCCGGAACGCCTTCCCGCCGACTCTGCCGCCGGACTTGGCCGCCATGGCATCGTCGACGGACCCGAGCGAGAGCACGCCGGCGGCCAGCGCAACCATCGCCAACTTCCCAAGCTTCACCGCAAGATTGCCCCGCGACGGAAGCGTGTCCTTCTCATTGGAGGCCTTGCACGAGAGCCTCGATGGCCTTGATTTCGTGAGCTGTGGGACTGTGACCGTGCACAGAGGCCTTCCTGTAAGGAAGCACCGGAGAGATGTGGGTGCTAAAGCCATGGCCACTCTTCCTTCTTTCCTTAAGCTTATTGGATTGCTGCGGTTCCGTAGTAGGGAGGAGGGTTAGTGGAAGGAGGCTTATCTTGAGATGAGAAACCGGCCACTTGGCCAAAGGTGAGTGGCCTGCAGAAACGTTCTAGAGTGGGGAGAGATCTTTTGAGCGCTCGTTTGTTCCGTAGATCAGCTAGTTTGGAACGCGGTGGCTTGGCAGTTACCAAGCGTCCTCCGGTACTTTTCACTAACCGCGTAAGAGCATATCCAATGCAGGCGCTCAGAGAGATACTTAATAATAAAAAACTGATTTTTCTTACCACATAGAATAGATAAGGTGCTTATTTTGAAGCATCGATGCTTAAATAAGCACCGGTGCTTAATAGGTGTTTATGTGTATAACTATATCTATTAATAGATAATATAACATCTAAGCACCTATATAAGAGATGTTTGCATTGGAGGAAATAACTTTTGCATGGATGCTTGATGATGTGGCTATATTCTCTCTCTTTAAGCACTCATATATAAGTATCTTGCATTGTACATGCCTTAAGCGTGGCGGCACGTCACGCTAGCTATCGTGTGGACTGAAGTAAAAGTGACGATAATTCGCAAGGAGTTTCTTTAAAAAATGAAGGCACATGCGTAATTTCGAAAAAACCAAAGACCTTTTTTGCAAAAAAAATCCAAAGATCCGTACGTAACTAAACGAGGACCCATACGTAATTTTGGAAAACCACGGGAGGGGAGTTTTCGGGAAAAACCTGGCAGGGACCTTTTTACAGGAACTGATGACCTTTACGCTATTTCAAAAAATACGAGAACTTTTTTTGCAAAAACATTGATGTGGCATGGCTCTCGGGCGGGAACTCCCCCGGCTGTAATATACTGATGATGATTCTGTTTGTTTAGCTGTTTTTTTGTCAGTCCATGAAAAATCTGAATATTTGATTGGTAATGTAGATGGATCTGAAACCTTCAGAACTTTCGATCTACGTAGTATTCAAATTGAGGTTTTCGATTCGTTGTGCTTTTTTTTTTTGTCGGACGAAAAAAAATCCTCTTGCTACGTACTTGCAACCTGGATGGCTGGATGGATGTTTTGCCATGCGGTGCAGATGACACGCTTGTGATGATTGAAGAGGTACAGTGAAATTCTGGACACAACAGCGCCTTTCGTGCACGAGGTCATTTACTCATTTAGGAGCCCTGTACTATATGCCAAATCTGGTAGGAGTACATATGAATTGTCACATACATGCACGTGATAATCTTTTCGGCCCACCGTTACATTTTGCTTCGAGGAGGCCGACCACAACTAGCCAGTAATGGCTATGTTCTTTTTAAGCTGCGATGGATAGTTTTCGATTATAATTGATGATTTTTAATTGTGTTGGAAGTTGTTAACGTCGGAACGTCTGATCTGAACATTAGCACCGTACGATCATATGCAACTTTTATCACTTGCGTATGCAACAAATTTCAGCCATATATGCAACGAAATTTTTGACAAAGATCTCGATATTGCACCGGTTATTGCTTATTATTGCAAACATAAAATCAGAATATTGTGACAAAAATGCAACACCGAGAAACAGATCATGCAACAAAATAATTAGATCCTGAGGCAAATCAATCCGAATCTCCCCAAGGCAAGAAGGCACGGTAACCAACCACTCACCGGGATGTTCGGGCGGACGGCGATGACCACCTCCAGCTTCTGCTCCTTGCCCGCCGTCGCCTGTTCGATGGCGATGCAGACCATGTAGGCCCAGTCCGCCTGTCGCTCCTCGAGGTGCTTCGCCGTCACCTCCTGCATCAGCACCGACAGCTCCCGCATTGCACGCCGCCTGCCGTGGCACAGCAGCCACGCCGCGCAATGAAGCGACAACCGACGAAGCGTGTTCCCTTGACACCAGTCCCCGCTGTTGGCGTCGCCGAGCAGTGGCGCGAGTCAAGGAGCGCGTCACCGCAGGTGCTCGGCGAGCAAGGCATCGCCATCAAGGGAACCCTGTGAGATCGAGAGGATGAATGAGTGGGTGAGGAATGGGATATCAGAGAAGTAGAGGGAGGAATGGGTGAGTTGGTGAGGAAGCGTCTGATATTTTGTGTTGCTTTGATCTAGTTAGTGTATTGGTGTTTAGATAAGAATCTACTTTGGTGGGCTGAGCAAAACACTTTGAGATCGTGGGCCATGGGCTTGAAGCCAACGTCCGATACTAGCGGATGTCTGGTTCGTAGCAAATCCTAACTGTGTTTTTTGAGATAGTGGTGGACGATGAAGATGCTGATGTGGACAACGCACGTACCAATAGAATCAAAACCATTTAGAAAAGGCCATCCCATTTATTTCCGCTTTTGAAAAAACCAAAGGCCCCTCACACACAAAAAAAAAACAGTGTTCTCTAAATCTTATCCCCTAAATCACTTTTTAGAGGACACAATCTAGAATATAGAAGACTAAAAACATGTAACCTCCAACAAGCCCTCTAAATATGGTCCCCTAAATTAAAATCTGGGTCTACAAAAACTACCAACCAAAGAATTTAGGGGATCGGACGCAGCAGAGCGTTGGGGCCGATTTAGGGATGGTGTCGTCCTCCATATATGGGGACGAAAAATCGAGATGGAGTCCTCTATATTTTTGGGTACCACTTAGGGGATCTGTTGGAGCCTTTTTTTACCTTTTCTTCTAAAATATAGGGGATATGAGCACTTTAGAAGATTTGTTGGAGATGCTCTGACCCCTCACCACCTATCTGATATGGGCTGCCTCGGCCATCTCATATGACAAGCCCAAACATTGCACCCAAATGCCTGCCATGCGGACCACTAGGCCCACCACAGCGGAAATGATGAACTTTTCGGTGTTCAGAAAACAAAAGATTGAGACCAAAACACAAGAAATTGCTTCAGATTAACGCACAACAACTATTTGCAAAACATCGATTCTTCAAACAGATTACTGTTACAAACTTGTGTGTATTAATCGACATAGACGTGTTCACGAAGTCCAAAAGAGATCGAAGCCAGCAGCAGAGCATGCCTCCCCACCTGAGGCGGATCGCGTCACGTCACGTCACGTACAAAACCCTCGCGCGCAGCCAAATCAGGTCAATTTGGGAACCTGCAGTCGCGGCGTATCTCGCCGTTGACCGCCGTCCTGACCCCGACCCTGCCGAGCTTCGTGATCGCCGTCACGAAATCGTTGAAGAAGGCGCCCTGGTTGGCGGCGTAGAGGTCGACCGTGCCGCGCGACCGCCGGTCCGCGTACAGCGCCTGGTCGGAGCCCAGTAGGCCCCTCCCGCCGCCTAGGTTCTGGTAGTAGGCGTTGTCGAACCGCAGCGGCGTCGCGGCGTCCAGGAACGCGAACCCGCCGGGGTTGGCGCCGCAGGTGCCGCTCAGCTGCGCCGCGAACCCGGGGTCCATGGCCAGGTCCGTCCCGACCCTGTACCGGAAGAAGCTGCACGCCGCCGCGCCGATCGTGTGACCCCCTGAACACACACCCATGCCCAGCACAACCAACCCATCGCAAGATGCACGAAAGCTACTGTTGTTAGTAATGGCGAACCATGTGGTGCAAATGTACAATGCAAACGCCGGTTTCGCGAGCCAATGCTACGTTCCGTTTGCGTGTTGTAGCAGCTGATCGAGCACATGTGCGCATGCACGTACCTGAGAGTGCGACCATGTCGGTCTGGGAGAGGCCTAGGCTCGAGAAGAACTGGTTGAGCTGGTCGAGGCTGAACGTGCCATGCGGTACCACGACGCTGTTCCGAGTGGACACTCTGCCGTCGTACCTGCCCAGCTCCACCTGGTAGTTCGGCCCTCCGCTCTGCAGCCATTCAATCGCGTGTAGCATCAGATGATCCGGCATAAGGACGATGCATTGGTGCAGGAATCGGTCAGGGTGATCAGTACCAGGAAGACAGAATCCCTGGCGGCGAGGGCCAAGATGTCAGCGCAGGACACCTTGTTCCGGCACTGCGGGTCGCTGTCCACCGCGGCCTTGGCGTTCATCACGGTGAGGAACCCCTCCGGCTTCAGCGTCTGGTCGTCGGGGCTCCGCCACTCGTCGTCGCCGTTCGGGTTTATGATCATGATCGACGCGTCGCAGCCCTGCTCACCGGACAATATTTGTACAGCAGCAACGAGTCACCCGCAAATCATCAGGTTCAATCACAGGCCGATCACTAGTTGATAGATCATAAACGGTGAATGAGCTTACCCTGACGGCGCAGTCGTGGAAGAAGAGCCTGAGCGTCGCCGGCGCAGAGATCGGCGACTGAGCCATGGACTGCTGGACGGCGCCTCGGACAATGTTCTCAAGGTTCGGGCAGATGTCGGCGTAGTAGTTTGGCTTCAGCTGGGCGGTCGCCATTGGTGAGAGCGCAACCAACGCGAGGAGAAAGGCCAAGAACTGGGTGTTCTTCATACTGGCGCTCTTAAGGCCGCTGTTTCTTTACTATTTGCCCTTAAAATAGCTAAAGCTGGTAAACTGTTTGAGCTCGAGGTGGTTTGCAAGCGATGAGAGCGTGCGTTTATATAGAAGAATGGTGGCGTGTGGCCTCCTCGCTCTGAGCATTAATTTACCCTTGTTGTGCTTACATAGAGAATGCCACTATGCAAATGCTTATTGTTTAATTAACTGGAGTTTAATTGGTCAATGCAGATGGTAGTTGATGCCTACGATTGATCACAGCTCATAACCCGGATATGAGATGATAAAACTGTGGGTTCTTATGTGTTTCCTCTATTATCCTTATTGCACATTTCCTTATATTACTCTCTGCCAAGGGATGAGCGTTTCTGCAATCTGCAGTAAAAAAGATAAGGTCAAGTCTGAATGTCTGATGAACTGCAATGTGGTATGATGATACCTGTTCGAGATACCCCCAATGGAGCAAACATCAACAACGAAATTTATTTTGTTGCCAGATCTGTCAATCTGAAGATTGATCAATTCTTTCGCAATAAAAGGTTTCTCCGACCTACTGAATTGAAATAATCTGTTTTTAAATCTTTTTAAAGCAGCTTTCATCCATTTTTTTCGAGAACACGAAGAGGACTACCGTGTCATCCCATTAAGAAAGAACCAACGTCAGGGATACAACCAAGAATAACTTGCCTGTTCTTTTTTGCTGCGGCTTATGACTTTTGGCTGTTTACGGTACAGATTACAGAGAGATCGATAATCACTCGCGATTTTGGCTGGTACAGATGTTGGGTTTTTAACGTGTACTACGTTTAACTTGTAAACTCCGTCTTGAGAAAATACTCCGTTTAAAAGTTAGGTACTGTAGTGGCTGCGAAAAACCGACCGACTTGTTGCCTGCCAAACAGGCAAGTTTGAAACCAGGCCTGTTTCCGTGTTTCGTAACGTGCGCCTCCATGATTTGTTTTGCTGACGAGAAGCAATGTGAGTGTACAATTGTGCATGCTATGGGCAGGCTTGACCTGTACATACTGCCGCGCTGGTGTCAACATGCAGACGAACATTCCAACTGACGAACAGAACAAAAGAATGACAAACTGTGAGCATTCCTTTTCCCTGCAGCGCGTCCATCTCCGCAGTACTAGTTTATGGACCGTTTCAAACAGCCCGTGGCTTCTAGCATGTGTAAATAAAAAACAGTTTAGAATGTATTGATTTCTTAATGTTCTTCTTTCTCTCTCTTTTTCTCTCTCTTTGCATTGTCTATATAAAGATACAACTGTGTTTTTATTTCTCCTCTTTTTTCTTTATTTTTTAATTGAATGAATCAAACAAACTAACCATAGCTATTTGGATCTAAACCACAGCTGTTTGGACCTAAACGGTTAGCCTGCCCTTTCCTTTACATGATGAAGTGCGTCCGTTCTTATGATTTAGTTCTGGTGGATTCTTTTGGATCGTGGTTTTAGTTTTTGGTTTATAGTTTTTGAATTCCGGCTGTCCACGAGAAATAATACGTAGAGAAAAATAGTTGCATGTGATTTTAGCCGATATATCTGAACTAGTACAGTGGAACTAGCGCCGGCCCAAGCCACGGGCTGGGTGGGGTGAAATCTAGATGGATTTTTCTGGCATGGCTAGACTAGAGAAATCTATATGGGCTTTGAACCCTAAGTCTCGGGTTACAGCCCAGGTAGCCCGAGGTCTGGTTCCGCCACTGGCTACAATCTATTTTTAAACACCGTCTTAAAAAGAAGTACCGTTTAAAAGCTAGTTACGTAACACAAAGGCGATAAACCAAAATCTGAGCTATTTCGAACCCAGGTGCAGAGTATTTCTTGAGTGGTTTGGAATTCAGATTCACTCTAAGCTCATAGACATGTAGGTTTTCTGTGCAATCCACCAAGGAGTTCTTTTGACTTCGCTTTCATCATTGAACCTGCGATTCCTTCCAAGTCTGCAGATCAAACTTTGTGGCAGATCAAACTTTGGGTGTCCAAACAGTTTATTATATTTTAGTAGCTTTTTAGGGGTACAATGCGGACGCACATCACTCACACACCTCACTTATATTATACGCACACACATTAGTGAATTAATCGGACGCTCTACGATCTCAGTTTCTCCTCTACTGTAAAAAAAGTTTATAACCTTATAACTTTACCTAAAAAGACAAGCTCGTAGCTTTTGTTTTAATTATGTGTAATCATGTAGAAGCTGGTCTGTTAAAAACTAACATAATGATCCCATTCTTTTCAATTTACATGTTATAGTTTTACCTAAATAAACAAACAGGACGGCTTCTCAGTCATATTTTCAAAGCGGCTTATTGAGATAGTCTTTTCAAAATGACTTATCGGCATTCAATTTATTCGCACAAGTGTTCATGCTAAGACTAAATGCCTTTAGTCATAGCAAAAAAGAATGCACCCAATGCATCAATATGGAGCCAACTATCCTTAAATTTGTTCCTGTGCTTGCAAGATTACTCATGAATGGCAATTCCAACCAATGCAAGCATGCGCATATGGCCCAACACGAAGTGAAGTTTTTCTAAAGGGCAAAGTTCGTACACACTATAAGATTATGTAGAGATCACTCTATAGTGTGTAACGAATATTTGACCTTATTGTGCGTGACTTGTTGAAGTTTAATTTTGATTTTGAGTGTTTGCAATTTTCAATGTTGCTGTCGGGTGGTAAGTGGTCTAACCAACTATGGGCTAGTGGTCAGACCGATTTTGCCATTTGGTTTATGTTGGCTCAAGTGCGAGCGGTCTTATCGGCACATAAGGTGTGGTCAGACCGATGGTTGCAGTGTGAACGGGTTATGGTAGCCGGCTGCTTTTAGTAGAGAGCGAGTTTTGAGTTGGGCACGTGTGGTCAGACTAGACATTGGTTGGCGATTGGACTGGAGTTTAGTTGAGCTATGTGACCGGCATTGAAGATGCGGTCACATTGGTGTCCTGTTATCAAGGAAGGTTTTAGGATAGCTCAGGTGAATTGGATGGCAATTTGACTGGCATGTAAAATGTGGTCAGACTAGTGCTGAGTTTCTAGGATGCAGTAAGCTATGGTTTTGAGCAAAAATTTGAGAGTTGGTTCTAGGAGCTTGGGATTGGTGCATATTGATTGCATTATACATATCTAAACTAATGTGGGTCAAGTTGTAAAGAACTTATACCCAAAAATGGTTCTTTGGTCTATTATTGTGCAAGTAGTTTAGAATCAACTATGATTAATGGCAAAGAGAATCAGGACTTGGTTAGAAGAATCAAGGTTCAAAGCAGTCATGGATGCTAAGTGGGATTGTTGGACTCAAGTAAGATGCAAGATGGACAAGAACTATGAAATGCAAAGTTTGACCAAAGACCTTTCGAGGTAAAGTGATGCTTCTGTGAGCAAAGCATGGAGGCATGTGTTCTTGGTTCATTAACTATGTCAATAGATGCTTTTGTGTATTATGTTGTGCTACGTGATGGATGTGTGCGTTTGTGATGGACATAACTTCGAAGCTACATTATGTTGAGGCGGAGGGGGCCAGAACTTACCTAGGAGAGCTAAAGTCCAGATAGTCATGGTGCCGCCAAAATATGACCGAGGCTTTTGAAGTGGTGTACATGGCGGGCAATGGTAAGGTGGATTGGAACTAAGCTCGGGAGAAATTGAGATCCAGAATGGTCGGGGAAGCCAGGTGTGGTCATAGTGCAAGGTGATGCACATGGTGCATCAAGTGACTTAGGTCCGTTTGTAAGCGAGGATAGTTCAGTAGGATTCAGACACATAAGAGGCTTGGCGGGAAGTCATTGGGGCCATATAAAAGGTAATGGATAATGGATTTGGGAAATGTCAGTGGAAGGGCATTTTGGATATTTGGCTAATACCAGAGATTGAGATAGTTTGCAAAACCGTGGCGAGGCCTAAATAGTTTAGGTCATGAGGAGGAGGATAAGACAAGGTTAATTGGGCTTTAGGCCAAGTGGAAGCAGTGCTTTGAGATGCGTGTGTGCATAGATAAAAACCCGTTATATGTTAGGTTATCAAGTTTACCATGTGTTGGTGGATAAAATTTACTTTGTATTTAGATCTAGGGTTTTGATATGAAGTGGTAGGTTAGCCTCCACTATATAGAGAGGGGGGGATGGCTTAGAGGTTAAACCAAGTAGAGGAGAACTAGAGTTTTTGGAGAAAAGTTGAGAGATGGTGTGGCTCTTGTGCTTGAACTTATTGTCATCTTAGGCTTTGTAAGTGGCTACAAATATTTATTTCTAAGTATCAATAAATATCCAAATTTTGTTTAAGTTTTTCTCGTCTTTACTCAAGCGTTGAAATCTTGATTTGGATTGGTTATTGGTATTTTCTTCTTTCCTCTTGATCTTGCTTTGTGCCAAAGAAATATAAGTGATAGATATGTTTTTTAGACTAGATCTCATCTATCTTGGTACCTTCCCATGCAAGTTCTTGTATTTGCGCAGTTTTGACTTAAGAAAGAATGGTTTGGAGGGTTTTGATCTTGAGAGCATTTGGATTGGTTCTTGTTGTGATTTGAGAATGTTAGGATATGTGGGAAACCATCCTTAGCCATATTTGCTTGATTCTTCATACGCATTCATCTCAATCACTATTTCATGGTTTTGCTCAGTTTTTGGTGTCTCTTGTGTTCAAGTGAGAAAATGGCGCAACTTTGGTAAGCACTTAGAGAAACTCTTGTTGGAATAGCGTCTTGAGGTCTTGATCTTAGTGTGTGTCAAGTTTCATTTCGTTTGGAGTTCTAGTTTGAAATTTAGGTTGCTTTGTGATTTGAGATCGGTTTTGGTGCAGCAAAGATTTAAGAGCCAAAGGATTCTAACCTTTTTTTGTTCTTGCAATATCTCTTTGTGTTTTAGGTTTCTAAGGTTGTCGTCTAGACTTAGTTCAAGTTTTAAGTAATCTGAAGCCTCCATGTGAAAGTTGTGCTCTTTTAAGTATTTGAAATCAAGTTGTTTTTCAATTCTGTTATGAGGGAGAGGTCATACCGCCTCTTAGATGTTACGGCCCTGATCAACTCGGCTTCGGCTTCTAGCTTCTGGCTTATTTTTCACTATTCATAAGTTTCGTCTTTTTTCTGAAATTTTGGCTTTTTGTTGAGTTTTTTTTGCCGGTTCTTTTTTCCCCGTATTTGTTTGTATTAATGGGCTAACATATTTTTTTTATTTTTTTAAATTTAATTATGCTAAATAAGCCTCTGTCAGCTACAGTGCTTTTTTCAGCCAGCTACAGTATTTTCAGCCATAAGCCACGAGTTTTTCAGCCGAACCGATCACCGACTGGTTGCTAGTTTGAGGTTAGACAACCTGAGGCTTTATTTTGCTTGGTTTTTCTCAGATATTTTATTGTAGGTGTTTAGACTCCGATATTCCCATATTAACATAACTTTTAATCATTATTAAAGAGAAGAGTCTTAAATTCTCCTTGAGAAAATATTTTAAAAAGAATTGTATCTATACAGGTTTTTATTCATCTTCTCTAGTCGCCATTCTCCGTGCTACAAACACTGCCGTGGAATTCCCCAGCAAGGCATCCAGCTTTAAGTACATCTGTATATATGATGTGCGGCAGTGTCTCGATGAAGGAATTCAGTTCGGCTCCTGTTTCCATAAAGAAACCGACGCTTGCTTCAGCTGCGGCAAATTGACAAACTGATCAAGGGTTTACTGGAAAAAAAAAAGATAGTAATCCACTAAACTTACCATGAACCATCGTGTACTAACATGCTATACACACACACACCCCCCCCCATGTTGTCGATTTCGTATGTATGCCTGTAACCATTTCCGTCGAGCACGTAACAGCACGATCAGCGTGATCGTGTTCAGGTGCACGTACGCACCCACGTCTTTATCTTATTTTAGGCTCCGTTTGAAATGTGACGATTTCGTAAAAAATCCTTATACCGTACACTGCACTCTGCCAAATTTATGTGAGATTCATGCGTTCGGAACAGGTCCTGATTCGTGCTCCAATCTCCACGACCATGAACTGCAGGCCATTGAGATTGACCAGTCCTGCGAGCGTTCCCTTCTTTTGTGAAGCCCAACCCTACCCATGTATTGATATCTACGCTCAGCCCATTGAGATTGTGGTCTGCCTGCCTCGTGGGCTGGGTTACAACAGATAGCCGACAGGCCCAAGTGCCCAACTCAAGCAAGGTCCAAGATATTCGATAGCCCAACGGAACATAGACCACTGACCAACAAATTTTTATTTTCTCTACTATTATATAAAGAGAAGTTGGTATATAAAGAGAAGTTGGTGGTTGGTGTGTTCTCCTTTCCTTTCTCTCTATAGCCATCTGATTTGATCTGGACCATTCATCTCTCTCATCCTCTCTCTTTTACATGATACAACCACCCACCCTCTCTATTTTTCCCATCTCCTCGCGCATTCTGGCCACCATTCTATCTCCTGTCACTTCTCCAATGTTTGATGTGTGAAGTTGGTCAGACAGTAAATTTCGTCTCACTATTTTTATAATTTCATTGCAACACACAGGTCTCTATCTAGTTTATAAAAAAACAACATGCACCACCATTCCTCAAACCGTAATTTCGATAACAATAATCCAAATCCAAGATCGGATCATGTTTCGCCTTTTAAATTAAGTGGATATGCCTGAGCTGTCCATGTCTTGCCCTAAATGCGAGCGAAAAGACGTTTTTTTCTAGGTAAAAAGGCATGCCGAGAAAGTAGGAGGAGAAAGAACATATGCCCACTAAACCGATCGAGTTGCCAACTTTGCCATGCCAAGGGATCGACGCCGCACTAGTGTCGCCAGAGACACGACGGCGAGACCGCACCTACAAAAATAACGAGCTAAAAGCAAACAAAACACGCTCGCACGATTCTGCAGTAAACCATCACAGAAAGTGAAAGTGCAAGTGCACGTTTAAACAACAATTTCACCTTTTGGCCTTTTGTTTTCAATTTATTTAAATCAGAAGTTACTTGGACATAACGACTTCTATTTTTGGTTTTTATAGTTTTTTGGCTTATTTTTTATTGTCCGTGATGATATAACGGTTTTCCTTTTTTTCTCTATTTTTATCTCATTTCTTTCTTAAAAAAAGTTAACAACTACTACAATGTAATTTCAGCTAAATACCACAGCCAAAAGCTAGCTGGAGCACCACTTTAATTGTATGTCCAAGTCCAGTAGGCAGGGCTAGCTCTTTGTGGTGGCTATATACAACTTAATTCATATACCACTTTTAGCAATAGCTCGTAATGCAGCATCTCTTCCACTACCATCATCCTTTATCATAGCTTGTGCTCGTTTCAAACCCACTGTACGAATAGCATATGTTCTTTAACCTTCATAGGGTGATGCTTTTCTTGGGCTTTTGAATCCACAAGTACCCATGGAGGACCAGAAAACCACCAACCCTATAGGTCTGTAACAGTTCGTTAGATTTTTGCACCACCATGCATCTCGACACACCTGGTTAGCAAGTGCAAAACTGAAACAACCCAGATTTTGATTTAGATTTGAATTGCTTTGAAATATGATTTCTTTTGAACCCCAATCGAACTCAACACATCCCCAATCCATTTGCACCTCTTCTCCCTTGCTGCATTGCCTTCCCAGCCACTTGTTTCACACCACGGTCAGTTGGCACTATTCATAGTCTGACAAAGAACCTGAGAGCAAATTCCCCAACACAACCTTCAGTCAAACGCTACTGCCACACCACTACGACCCTGTCAGCTACTGTATGCCTCGCCTGCATAACCTCTGACATCCCTTAATAGCTCTTTGACCAACCGCCGTATAGGACAAGCCACAATTCTCGACCGTTGCCTTTCACTCGTCTCATGGCCGACATGCCGAGTTGCCACCTCAGCCGCCACATTTCTCCACCTGAGGAGATGCTAGGCCCTAGGTGCCACCGCCGCATGCCGACTACCCCACAGCCATAGCCAAAAGCTCTCACGCCCTCTCACCTCACATGCGTCAAAGCTTGAGCGGGAGCCGTCCTATGCCAAACTGCCTCAGGATGCCTATTTAAGCACATGACCCCTCCATCACCCTGCATTGAAGTCCAAACGCCCTTAGGTCACCCCCAATTTCCTTCAACAACCGTTGCATAGCAGTCGTCTTCGAAGACCCCTAAATAAGCCTATTTCCAATTCTTCTCAACCAGTTAATATCTTGTCAATTGCTTTGGCCTACAACATCCTCATGTACCTAGAAATCCTACCGAAGCACTGCCCTGGCTCGCCTAGCACCGTAGCTCGTTGGCCACCTATTCCTCCACCGACTGGAACCACCTTACCATGGGCGGACCACCACAAGCCATCGCAATCCAAGCCAACCATACCATCGGCACCACCTCACCCCAAGGATGCTATAATACCCATGCTCTTGTTGATTAGAGCCATGGAGAACACTTGTGCCATTCAAATGCTGTGAGACCACGTGATGGTCGTGCATGCTGTTGATGATGAATAATTGATATTTTGGTTTCATTGGAGTTTGTGTTTGAGAAAGTTTTGGTCGATGCGCATTTGGTAAAACTGGATCTCGGGTTTAACGGTCTGGCTGCTTTGTATTGAGCGGTTTGACCGATTAGCTTCAACCACGCACGGAAGTCGGTGGTCTGAATGGATTTGTCTGATTAGCAGACTTCAACTACGTCCGATTTTTGACCATGGCAGCCTTCGACTACGACATTTTTGACTACAACAGAATGACCATACCAGGTAATTAGTAAGCTTCGATCTCGACTAGTAAACTGGTCATAGCTATAGTGACTGATCGATACTCGATACTCGTAAACTTCATGGTCGGTATGAGTGCTTTAATTTTTGCTATCTTCGAGCACTTGAAGAGAATCTGGTGCTGATCTCCTCACGGGCATACAAGGCACTCAACAACGTGAGGATGAGGAAGCGTGGTGGCACTCTAGGTTCGACCAGATGCTTTGAGTGTGGTGAATCAGCTCATATCAAGATGGATTGGCCCAAGCTCAAAGGGAATATGGTCAAGGAAGACAAGACATATCATTGTCG
The DNA here is from genome assembly GCA_036346575.1 of Dendrocalamus sinicus. Classification (NCBI taxonomy): domain Eukaryota; kingdom Viridiplantae; phylum Streptophyta; class Magnoliopsida; order Poales; family Poaceae; genus Dendrocalamus; species Dendrocalamus sinicus. The sequence continues at coordinate 2,022,335 of CM070657.1, read as the reverse complement.
ACCGTTCAAGAGTAAAACCAAGGGTGTATCCTTCCATCGTAAGGAGCAGCCATTGAGCACCTTGATCTGAGTGATGAGGATTTTGAGAGCTACGATAATGATGATCACGATGATGATAATACCAAAGGCAAGAAGAAGAGCACCGACGACTGCACAGGCATGTGTTTCATGGCAATCAGCAGTAGCAGCAGCAGCAACAACTATAGTGATCCCGATGAGGTAAGATTGTTGTATGATCAGTTTGAGGATGGTCTAGTTAAATTTGCTCTTAAATTGAAAAAGACTAAAAATAAATTGAAAGAAAACAATTCAGACCACACGAGTTGGTCAACAAAAGAGCTACAAGAGCAATTCACGAAGTCAAGTGTCCAGCCTGAAGACCACATAAACTTTGGATAAGGAGGCAAGTCACATGCTTTTGATCATATTGAACCTACATTCCTTTAATTATTTATTTAACAGTATTTCTGTTATGTTATTTACACACTATTATTTCATGTTCAATAAATATTTAGAATGTCATGATTTTAGTTATGTCTTACCACTTGATAAAGCCTAGTTCAATTTGATGGCCATATTCACCTTGACAAGACTTAGTAATATTAAATATACTATTTAATAATCATGGTAGGCTGGGAACTCACTATTAGTATTTTGTCGGTAGAGTTTTGAAAGTACCTTGGTGAAAAGTAAGAACTAGAACTTTGTGTTAAGTAAAGATCACAGTGACCACTCAACCACAAGCGTTAACTTATCAAACCTGGTCTAGTAACTGCGCAAATCGATTGAATATTTACTATACAGATATAATATACTATTCTAGAAAAGGGAACAGCTAGCGAAGAATGTGGTATGGGAATGGTAAAACCATACTTTCATAACTGTAGGCTCCACTCGCTATCAAGCTGTCGTATTCCTGGCGTTTGGTTCCATAGCCTATTGGGTAGAGGCTGTATAAAAAGATGAGCAGTGAAACAATCTTGTTTTCTCAATTCAAGTCATGAGGGTTGAGAAATCTTGTTGGTAAAATTGGGTAACACTACAGAGTCAATTATAAATGGTATTCGAATACGCCATACTTCCGGCAAATGATACTATGTTTAATAGGTGATTCCAACAGTGAAACATAAGTAGATTTAAAAATGATTTGGAAATATTGAAGTGTGGTAATCAAGATGTTGACACTCCAATTCCTTAAGAAGATTATGTTTTGTTATTGAGTAAAGTCCATTACCGGTCCTTAAACTTTTTATACTGTGTCATCTCGGTCCATAAACTTTTAAAGTATGTCATCCCGGTCCTTAAACTTTCAAAGTGTGGCAATATCCTATGTAGTTGTAGCAGTGAACTTTTTATGCTTGAGTAAAGTCCATTACCGGTCCTTAAACTTTTTATACTGTGTCATCTCGGTCCGTAAACTTTTAAAGTATGTCATCCCGGTCCTTAAACTTTCAAAGTGTGGCAATATCCTATGTAGTTGTAGCAGTGAACTTTTTATGCTATGTCATTCCGGTCCATAGACTTTCAAAAGAAATTACCACACTTTGAAAGTTTATGGACCAGGATGACATACTTTAAAAGTTTATGGACCGGGATGACACAGCATAAAAAGTTTAAGGACCGGTAATGGACTTTACTCTTTGTTATTTTATACTAAAAATATTTGTAAAATAAAAATTGCATCCACAGACCATGATAAAACCCATATATCCCTATCTCTTGAAAGTCCTGGCAAGTAATTATATAGCATTTTCCCATATAACTTGTTGAATACGGTTAGTTGTACCCATTCTTGCTTTATTTCCCACCAACACAGGAATCAGGTGAAGAAAGGATGTTATAAGTTTTCGTGTTATGGTTACAACCGTACTTAAGCGTTCTTATGAATTTTTTTGGATCTTCTGAATGTAAGTAAATTTTGAGTTTAGATGCCCTTAAAACTGTTAAAATTGACAATTAAATCTTATTTTAACCAAATTAATCCTTTTAAAATGTTTATAAATAGATATGATATTTCTTCTATCTGTTATTGAATTTCTGGACTGTTGTAAAAGTACTACGATTCTGTTTCCAAAAACGGGACGTTATAGAAACATTCCAAGCCCAGATTGATTAGCGTAAAGACAGCCAGACAGGCAGGCGCGTACGCCGGCGGGCAGACGGCTAGCACATGGACGCGCCCACGTACGGTGGCAGCCGGCCCAGACAGGGGCGCGTGCGAGAAGGTGGATGCTCGTCCGGATTTCTCGTGTATCGATCGTGTTCTGCCCGGCCGCCCTGACTCCTTTGGCTCGGCGCACACCCGAGCCGAGCGCATGTTCGCTACGGAATTTTACTCTGCGGATCCAGGGGCAGCCTGGTTGGCTGGCTTCCAGCCCATTCTGCTGTCACGGCATACGACGCGCCCTCTAGTTGCCGGCATCGTCATCGTCACATCTAACACATTATGCGTTCAGCCATCAACTAACCTCCCCGGATGTAACAACAGAACACTTCTTATCCATAAAAGCTATTTGTTATGATCCAATAAATGATATCTATCTGATAGATATTAGTGTGTGAACGTCCGATAAATCGTAACTCTGAGAGATCGTTGATATACAGTGAAGAGGACAGTGAACGACAGAGGACACCAACGTGTCAAAGAAAAAATTATTGTAATAGTCTTATATTAATTGTGAAAGTACGAAAAACCTAATTTAAAAGTAGAGAAAGTCTTACCTTCTAAGCTAGCTTCTGAGGATAAGAACTTACTTGGATCTAAGGAGAGGCTCGTGACCAAGTCGAGAAAGTAATTAATTGTTATAATACTCTTATATTAATTGTGAAAGTACAATAAACCTAATTTAAAAGTAAAGAAAGCCTTACCTTCTAAGCTAACTTCTGAGACTAAGAACTTACTTGGATCTAAGGAGAGGCTCGTGACCAAGTCGAGCAGGAGAGAGTACATTTGTTAAACTAACTTCCATATCGCATATTCGCATGCCACATAATTTTACTCATAGGACTAACAGAAGAGGTAGGTACGTAGTTGCTTCCAAAGGGGCTAGCTAGCTCTGCTCTATCTAGTGCTCTGCCAAGTCTACAGCACCTCACCTGTGAACGCACAGCAAGCCCTGTGCACGCAGCGAACCAAACAGAAGGTGCAGTGGATGTGCATTGCATCCGCATGAATCCCACCGGCGCCGCCTCAAGCGGCCAAAGCGGCGGTTGGGCCGTCGCTTTCCGGTTCAATACATCCGCAAAGCTTGCGCGAGCTTAGCCAGCCCTCCATCTCCTCCATGACACAGCTTGTGAGAGCACTTTTGTCCGTGTGGGCTGCAACCCCCAGCCTCATCCAGCCGTGCATGCTCGCTCGCATATCCAACCATGCTAGCCTGGCATTCGGCGCACAAAGGTTTGTGTATACATTCCATCAAAATGTCTCTCTTACCTATCTATCTACATTGCTTAATTCTGCTGTCTATCCAGGGTATATGCTTGTCTGTTTGCGTAGCTCTGACGTGCGCCGCTGGATGTGTAGACACCACTGATGGCTCTATCTTTGCCGATGCTTGAAGATATACGTTGCACTGCATTGTCTTGCATGTATGTGTAGATATATTTTAATGGCACCAGCACCACACAGGCTAGCTTTTCTGCATTACATAGTGTTTAGACTTACGGAAAAGCTAGAGAATGCCATCCGTAAAGCAAACGAAAGAGATGACGGGGATATCTTATGTATTATGTAGGGTAGGGCACAAAGAATTGGACACGGATGCAGGAGAAGTGCCGTACACGGATCAATGATCAGGATGGAATGATTTAGGACGATAGAGAGATAGACCCTTCCTTGCCCCTGTCTCGCACGTGTCGCTGCCCGGCGATGTGTCGCCGGCTCGCCGCTCGCTAGCAATACCAGCATGTGCGTCAGTGAGTGCGCGTTGCGTCGCCTCAAGAAGGACATGTGAATATGAGGCGTGGATTAGTCCCATCCTAGTCGAAGAGATCGTCGCCGATTAGGATACTTGCTTAGCCGGCCGGATCACTCGTCAGAATCACCATTAAGCTAGTCTCGTTCGTGGGTAGCTTGTGCACAGTGCACTACATTGATAATGCGATTGCGATGATTGGATAAACTCAAGCAGGGTGCTCTGTTCCTCTGCTCTGTCTATCAATTGCACCTGGTGTTCACGGATCTAACAGTGCTCGACTGGCTTACCTGCTTGTATCGCAGCATTGCATTTGCAGAATTGCAGGAATCCGTAGAATGCGTTATACCTTTGGCTTTTGGTTTTCAGAAACCTAAAATTATTTGAAACACGTTAGGTTTCTTAATACTATTTTTTTTGAGAGACCATGTGGTCTAAATTCCATGTTGGTGATGAGTAATTGACACGTGGTTTGGTTTTTGTGAGTTTGGTTTGAGTGTTTCGTGCCAGGTTGGCATTCGGCGAGGTCGGGTTATGATTAGACAGATTTGACGCATGGTCGTCTTCCCGGTTGGTCACTTGGGCCATTTCTCGCTTGAGTAGGATTTGTTGGTACTAATCATGTTTATATGATTTGTGCCGTGCTATGCGATGTGGTTTTTGTCTGTGATGGCTGCAGGACGTCGAGTGGAGTCGTGGCGAGACACGGAGGATCGACTAGCGCAGTGGCGCCGAGGTCGAATATCGGGATGTGTCAAGACGACGTGGACTCGAGGTGGTTGCGAGGCGTGCGAGACAAGGAACGCGGAAGCTTCGGAAGGTGCAGCGAGCGCTTTGAAAAGCGCGAGGCTGCAAAAGGAAGCGGGTTAGCGGGCAAAGCATGGAGGGGTAAAATGGGCAAAGCAAAGTGTAAACCCATCAAGGAATGCTATAAATAGGAGGGTATTTCCTGGTTGTTGGCAACACTTGGATAGGGGTTTTAGGGCTTTTGCTTTGTGCTTTAGTGGTTGAGAGAATGGGTGTATGAGATAGGATTGTGTTCCTCCCAAGAACCATGTAGTTCTTGGTGTTCTTGAGGATTGAGAGAGAGAGAGATGAGCTGAACAACTATGTAATCATTCCTCTTATTTAATCATGTATGTCTCCGTATCGTGTTTATGATTTCTTGTGTTGAATCTCTCAAGTTCTTGTTTCTTGTTTTGTCCCCTGCTCTATTACCTCTTGAGTCTTTGCTTCTTCTTGCAGTTAATCCGTGAGCACCAAGTGCCTAGTGTTTATTGCTTTCGGTTGGCATTTAATTCCACTCTTTCCTGCCGATAGGAGACTGTCTATTGCTGCAGTTTTGGCCATAAAAAAATGGCATGTCTCCTTCGGTCCAGATGTTCCACTCTCTTGATCTTTTTGGCATTAATGGCATTTATTTCTTGCTCCACGTTGCTTCATGAAGCCATTTAGTGCAAGTCTTTCTTGAGATTACTTTTTAGGATTGTCCTTCATGGCAAGGAAGGAGGAGAGATTAATGTTGCTTAATCATTAGCATTTAATCCAAAAGGTGAATTTGCTTTTTCCTTGTTTTGCCGTCAAGAAGCGGTGGTTTCTTGCGTTCATTTGGAGCAGCCATTAATGCTAGCATTTAATGCTCCTTTTTCCCCTTCGGCACTCTTGATTTTGTGTTGGCCCTTGCTGCAAGTTGTCCGAACTTTCTCTGCCTTTCTAGTCAATCATTTGCTTTAGGTTGAAGAACTAGTCTTTTGTTCTACTGATTTGTTGTGAGCTTTGGACAGGCTCCTTTCTTGCATGTCTTTTATTTGGAAGGTCATCTTGTTCTTGCTTTAATCTTCTTCCTTTTGCTTTCGCTTTTTAGCGGAGAGACCCCCTTTTGGGCAGTAGTGGTTCTTGAGTTTTCGCTCTTGATCTCTGGTCTATTTGGTTTTTGGCGGTGTGTCTCAAGTAAGCATTTCTTCATAGTCGTCTATAGCTATCGGAGAGAGTACTGTTTAAGTACTTGTGCGGGACGAATTTTTAGAGATCGACATTCACCCCTCTGCCGCCATTTCGGTCCTACAATTGGTATCGAGCCGGTTAGCTCTAATCAATAGATCTTAACCGGTCTCAAGAGCCATGGCGACGGATAAGTACTCGACCAAGCCGCCCGCTGATGGCATCGATTACCCTTCGGAAGAGCCGAATGGAGACATACATCCGTGCTCGAAGGGTACGCTATCCGCGCAAGGTCAAGGTCCGGTTTGTTGTTCCCGCCGATGAGAACATCAATGCTGGAATATGCATGATGTTGAGGCAAACGCTAAGGCAAGGAACATCATTATCCGGGCCCGAGTCGTAGCGAAGTTCGATCGCATCTCCCACTGTCGTCGCCTACGATATCCGGGTGACCCTCGACGCATACCATGAGGGCACCACCGGATCAAGACGGTTCGACAGACCGCTTCAAGCGCGAATACAACAAATTCGAGATGCTTGCTGGTGAGTCCCTAGATGAGTGTTTCGCTCGTTTTCACAAGATCTTGAGCAACCTCCGAGCGGTCGGTCTCACATACCCGACTCGGACAACGCTCGTCGGATGCTTGCGGCACTCGATCTGCGTGTGTGGAGATGAAAGTGACCACCATCAAAGACACGATGCACCTCTCGACCTTGACTCTTGACGCGGCTGTACTCGCGCCAAGACTCACGAGATTGACGTTGTCTCGTGAGGTCGAAGTCACGATCGATGGCTTTGGTCATCGATCCTGGCTTCAGCTTCGGTCTCTCTTCTGAGTCCTCTTGCGGTTTCTCCCTTGCTGCTCTCTGTGATATAACTGATGATCAGTTAGAGCAGCTTGCGGATGAGCAGCTTGCTCTCCTTGCTCGAAGATTCTCCCATGCTTACAAAGGGAGGAGGGACAGGAAGAGAGGACCCGTGATTTGCTTCGAGTGTGGTGGCCCCAACCACATCCGAGCAAACTGCCCCAAGCTTGGGAAGGGTAAAGGTGACTACGGCGGTTCGGGCAAGAACGACTACACCGACAAGAACCGCAACACGAAGCCTTCAAAGACTGCTCGGGAAAGAAGAAGTTCGCAACCGGGAAGGCCAAGCTCTTCCACCGCGTCCTCACCGCCTTGACGACCTCGACCTCGGCGAGGTGGAGGATGGAGCGACGACGACGGACGGGTGACCAAGAGCCCAAGGATGGCGGCGACGACTTCTCGGCATGTGCTTCATGGCCTCGAGGCGAATCGAGCGACAATGAGTACTCTCGACTTCGGACGAGGTATGCCCCACCTCGACCAGCTCAATCATGCTTTTCTTAAGCTAGGTGGTTTTCATGCTAGAGCTAGGGCTAGGTGTACCGAGTTAGAGAAGGAAGTAGATAGACTATCACGGAGCTTACTTCACTTACATCCGCTCCTCCCGTGATGATTGTGATACTTGCTTTGCTCTGTTGGGTGACATGGAGAAACTAAGGACCTCGCATGATAGTGTGTCCTCCGAGCTTGATATTGTTAAGGTGGAGAATGTTAGTCCGCTTGCTGAGTTAGAGTTGAGTAGGATGGTCATTTACCCTACTTACTACCGATGAGACTACTTCTCCCACCTCATGTGAGGTTAAGGACATTCTTTGCTAGAGGACCTTATGCCATGCTCCTTGATCTGCCTGAGTCTTGTGAAAATTGCAATAACTTGAAGATGAATCTAAAGCGGGCGGATCATAAAATTGTTGAACTACAAGCTTCTTTGCTTGAGCCGATTGATTCATGCTTGAACTGTCCTAAGTTAATCGCTGAACTTGAAGTCGTCTCCAAACAGCCAAGAAATGATTGATCATGATAGGAAGTTGGCTCAGTATGCTTCTAAGGACCCTGTTAGCTCACCATGCATTAATTGTAACAAACTAAAATCTGACTTGGTCGCATTGGATGAGAAATGTGTGAAGCTAACTAAGGACCTACTAGAGAAGCCACCATCTGCTTGTATTGTCTGTGCTGAGAAGGGGGAGAAGCCCCAGGGTAAGGTTGAGACGCTTAGCAACGTGAACCAACCTGCTAGCAGTAGGACTGTCCATTCAGAGTCGGCTGTGCGTGCACAAGCCATTCTTCCCTCTGCTGTTGGTTCTTCATCTGCTCTCTTATCTCCTGCTGTTCCCTCTTCCCCCTGCTCTTCTTGCACCTCTCTCTTTCGGGAGTGTCAGTACCTTATGAACACTCTCGAGAGATTTGTAGGCGGCAAGAAGAAGCTTAATCTTATTCTGGACCAGTCTAAAATTTGCAAATTTAATCAGGGTCTAGGATATGATTATTATGAGGACATGAGGAAGCATCCACCTGCCGTGCTCAGACCCATAGCACCAGGTGTGATCGAGACCGAGCCCAGGACCGAGAAAGTCCAATTTAAGTCGGGGCTATGTCCAGGGATTTCGACAAGGTGGTTGCACTGCCGCCGGCCTCTCGTAGCGAAGCTTCGACCGTGCTACTTCTACCTCTCCGAGGATGAAGTATCACTGCACCTTCTGTCAGAAGGATGGACACACGGTTGATCGATGCTTCAGGCGCGCCAAGATCGCGCGTAGAGACCGTGTTGAGTCTCTTAGGGGTATTCAGGGTCAGCCCCAGATCTTGAGTGCACCTAAGACCAACACGAGGTCTAGGGTTGTTTCAGCTGATGGGTTTGGGCAGCATCGAGGACTTGGTTTTTCCGAGTCTTCGGTTTTCGTCCTCATGTCGCTCTTGGTCGTGACTTCGCCGTCCGAGGGTACTTCGTTTCCCGTCGAGACACTACGCGGCGTGTTCACTTGTTGCGGTGCTCACTCGCTTGCACAGAGCAATGGACCCGAGAATGATTCGAGGTCTACTCGTAGACCATCCGCTTTCGGGTGACAGAGCGTAGGGTAGATAGAGGTCGATCGTGCTTGACTACTTCATCCGCTCGACGTGTTGTTCAAGATTAGGTGCCAAAATCACTCTTGATTTACCCCAAGATCGAGACTTTACTCTGTTTGACTCGAGCTCGCCGGCCGGGAAGGGAGAGGTTTGGCTTGTAGACTCGGTGTTCACGACACATGACCGGAGACTCCGTTGGTTCTCTTCCCTAGCCCGTGCTCCGGTGATGAGACGATCACCTTCGAGATGCTTCATCCGGCGCGTCATCGCCAAAGGTGCAGTCTTGGCGTTAATGATTCGTTTCTTTTGAGAGATGTTGCCTTGGTTAGTAAGCTGCGTTATAATTTGCTTTCGGTTTCTCGACCACGATGACGGTTATGAGGTGAGCTTTAAGAAAAATGTTAGCAAAATTCTTGACTCTTTGGGTAGTCCGGTTTGCGGATTTCATGTTATGGGAGGATCTTTCGTGCTGATTTTTCCGAGTCTTCCGTGATCCTCTCGGTGTTTGGTTGCTTCGAGTCCCGCGATCCGACTTTTCTCGCATAGGAGACTTGGTCATATCGGTTTGACCATTTGACCCGAGTTAGCGGCCACGATCTCATTCGTGGTTTGCGAAACTCAAATTGGTCAAAGATCTTGTTTGCGCTCCGTCTTGCGACGGCAAGATGGTTGCCGCTTCTCACCCTCCGGTCACGATTACTATGACCGATGCACGGACACTGCTCCACATGGATACAGTGGGACCACTCGAGTGCGATCGGCGGGAGGGAAGTGGTATGTCCTTGTCGTGGTCGATGACTTCTCGAGGTACTCTTGGGTGTTTTTCTTAGCCTCGAAGGATGAGACATTTTCACATTTCCGAGGTCTTTTGGTAGGCTTTGTTGAGCTCCCGGTGCCTTACGAGCGATCCGCAGATGACAATGGCACGGAGTTCAAGAATTCCTACCGAGAGTTTCGTGGTGAGACAGTGTAGAGCATCGCTTCTCCTCTCCGCACGTCCGCAAAGAAATGGCGTCGTGGAGAGAAAGAACCGGACCTTGGTCGAGATGGCAGGCGATGCTTGATGAGTACTCTACACCGCGAAGTTTTGGGTGAGGCTATAGCCACCGCGTGCCATGTCTCAAATCGAGTTTTTCTTGGGCACACCGCACCGCACTTCTTATGAGTTGAGATACGGGCGAAAGCCCGTCTCTCATTTTCGTGTGTTTGGTTGCAAGTGCTTTATTCAAAGTCCGGAACCTAGATAAGTTCGAGTCACGTTCTTGTGATGGGATCTTTCTAGGTTACTCGCCTTCTTCGCGGGCTTATAGGGTCAGAATGCGAGTCTAGCAAAATGGTAGAGACACGTGAAGTGACCTTTGACGAGGCGGTCACCGGGACTAGGCTCGATATCTCGAGTTCTTTAGAGCATCCGAGACCATCTTCGTGGGACGGCGAGGACGATGGAGATGAGGGTTGTCCACCCGATCCAGTCCCTATCCACCCCTTGAGGTGCCGTCTTCCACCGCACCTCCGGTGATCGACCCATGCCTTCGCTTCCTCTGGAGCTAGTGGCTCTGTTCCTACCTCGTCGACTCACGAGGTAGAGGCCACTTCTTCATCTCATCCAGACCTCCCGGACATATCCGAAAAGGCATCCTTCGAGCGGATGATTGGAGACTGTTCGGCGTGTTACCCGCTCAAAATCAGCTTATCTCAGTTCTGTCTCCATTCTCGCTTTCATTGCCTCCTTTGAGCCCAAAGATGTTTCTCATGCTCTTTCCGATGAGTCTTGGGTTAATGCCATGCATGAGGAGCTAGAAAATTTTGAGAGAAACAAGATCCGGTCGCTTGTCGAGCCCCGCGAGGTCACAATATTATTGGGACTAAGTGGGTGTTCAAGAACAAGCGAGCGAGGATGGAGTGGTTATTCAAACAAGGCTAGACCGGTAGCTCGGGGTTTCCTGTGTTGAGGGTCTAGACTTGAGAGACCTTGCCCTGTAGCTCGACTTGAGGCCATTAGAATCCACGCTTGCCTTTGCAGCTTCTAAGGGTTTCAAGCTCTACCAGATGGACGTCAAGAGTGCCTTCCTTAATGGAGTCATTGAGGAAGAAGTTTACGTCAGACAGCCTCCAGGTTTCGAGAACCCCAAATACCCACACCATGTCTTCAAGCTTTCCAAAGCGTTGTATGGACTTAAGCAGACCCCCAGAGCTTGGTATGAGAGGCTTAAGTCCTACTTGTTGAGTCATGGGTTTGACATGGGTAAAGTAGACAAGACCTTGTTCATCCGCCGTCATGGCAATGACCTTCTGCTCGTCCAAATCTATGTCGATGACATCATCTTTGGCGGCTCTTCTCATGCTCTGGTTTCTCAGTTCTCGGATGTCATGAGCACCGAGTTTGAGATGAGCATGATGGGTGAGTTGACTTTCTTCCTTGGCTTCCAAATCAAGCAGTCTCGGGAGGGTACTTTTCTACATCAGGGCAAGTACACTCGTGACCTTCTGAGACGCTTCGATATGAGTGATGGGAAGCCGGTGTCAACTCCGATGGCTTCTACGGCCTATCTTGACCCAGATGAGGATGGCGAGCCAGTTGATCAGAAAGAATACAGAAGTATGATCGGCTCCCTTCTTTACCTCATCGCCTCGAGACCGGACATACACTTCTCGGTGTGTGCGTGCGCTCGTTCGAGCTTCTCTCGCGTTTCTCCGCCAGCGGTGAAGCGCATCTTCGTACTGCGAGCTACCATTGACTATGGTATCGGTACTCTTCATCATCCTGTCTTTCCTTGAGAGCTTTCTGGATGCGAACTTCACGGTGTAGGATAGATAGGAAGAGCACTTCGCACTGCCAATTCATTGGCACTTCTCGTTTCTGGTCTTGAGGAAGCGATCGGTGTTCGCGATCCACCGCAGAGGTCGAGTATGTTGCTGCACCACCGCTGCGATCGGTACTACGGATGGCTTCGACCTGCGGGACTTTGGGTTAGTTATCGACGGTGTTCCACTCTTTTGTGATAACACTTCACGATTAACATTGCTAAGAACCCGTGCAACACTCTCGGACCAAGCACATCGATATCCGTTTTCACTTCCTTAGAGACCATGTAGAGAAGGGCGATATAGTGCTCCGGTTTGTGAGAGTGACCACCAGTTGGTGACATTTTCACCAAGCCTTTGGATAGCTCGAGGTTTTCACTCTGCGGGAGAGCTTGGGGTGGTGTGTCCTACGGATTGTAGTGAGGGGAGCTTTGGGCTTTACCGCTTTACTATATTGATTATGCTTCATCTCATTTCTGTTGCATTGCACTCGGGTGCATTTGGGTTTAGTCCTTCCAGATAAGTTAGAGTGCTTCTCTTGCCAAGATGCTTAGACCTCTAACTCTTATCTTGTGCTTCCGGGATTAGTCGCTTCTTATCTCACTAGGTCGAGCTCACTCACTTCTTGTAGGTTCTAGCGAGGTTGGGCCACCCTCGGGTAGGCAGTGCGTGTTTGCTCTCTAGTATGTGATTTCTCACAACTGTTTGTCCCGAGTCATATGGGGTAGATGAGAGTCGATCCGAGCCATAGTTGTCTCTATATCTTATCTATGCTTTAAGGACTTGCTGTTTTGGTTTTCTTTGCCGACTTCTCGTTTTTATTGCTTTGGTTCTGGGAGTTCATTTGGGAGCTTCAAGCTTAATTTTGACATAACTCAATTTGAACTAAAAGTTGCATCTAATGTTGAGGGGAGCTGGACTTTCTTGCATTTTCAGCATTCTAGCATTATAATCATTCGCATTGAGCCTTGATTATTATCTGTTATGACATGCTTCAATGCTTTACACCTTGCCATGTCTTGTCTGTATATGCTAGATTGATCATGACTTCATATGTGCGACTAGCTTTTACCATGATAAGTTAATTAAAATTGCCAAACTTGAAGTAAAACTTGTCATGCTAGCATTTGAGTTTAGTCTTTCTGGAGCTATCTCTTTATGATTCATGCCATGTCAACTAGGCTTAGCTGAGCGTTGAATCTTTTATTGAGCCTTAGATTGAGCTATTTTAGTCTCTTGATGTAGCATGAGGTAGTACAACATGTTTACAAAGCAAAAGATCTCTTTGTGCGAAAAACCGATTTCACCAATTCTTTCTCATGAGACGGCTTGCCATTGCACTAGGCATGAACTCAGGGGAGTTTTGGATGACCTAGACTATCTTCTTAAGCTTCTCGCTTGAAGTAGTCGCATAAGGCTTGGGATCTAGCACATAAAAAAATTGGGTTGGAAACGACCATGAGCTTTAAAAAGACAAGTTTCATGTGCTCAATTTGCTTAATCTACAAAAAGAACCAAGTACTTACGCCAATGTTTCATTCTTGAGAATAGCACTCTAGTTGGTCTCAATATTAGCTTCTTGGTTCCGCTTAGCTTACTTGACATGGCCGGCATCATCCTTGGGTATCTCTAGTTAGACTTTACCTCTTGATGACTTGACATTCTCACTTAATGCACTATATTTCAGATTGTCATCTATGTGTTCTACCTAGCTTATACATGTCATGTCATGATCTAGATAGCTTTTTATAGAGTTATGGCTTGGTGTATCTCATTATGGTCAATATGGATAATTTTCATGGCTCACAATGCTTAGAAATAAACAAACTTCAGCCATATTCATCCATTGACATGTCATATTCTCTCTATTGCATCTTGATGTGTTTATTGCCAAAAGGGGGAGAATAGAGAAGAAAAAGTCTGTTGGGATCATTTTAGAGCTTTGGAGATCAATTTGCTCTTTCAGTTGTTGCTCTAATGGTTCCTTCTGTCGACATGGTCATAAGCTTCATTCCTTCTTTGGACCATGTTGGATTCTTCAAACTCAAACTCAACTTCGTGCTTTTTCTGAGTTTGTCAATATACTCATCAAGGGGGAGATTGAGAGACCATGTGGTCTAAATTCCATGTTGGTGATGAGTAATTGACACGTGGTTTGGTTTTTGTGAGTTTGGTTTGAGTGTTTCGTGCCAGGTTGGCATTCGGCGAGGTCGGGTTATGATTAGACAGATTTGACGCATGGTCGTCTTCCCGGTTGGTCACTTGGGCCATTTCTCGCTTGAGTAGGATTTGTTGGTACTAATCATGTTTATATGATTTGTGCCGTGCTATGCGATGTGGTTTTTGTCCGTGATGGCGCGGGGCGTCGAGTGGAGTCGTGGCGAGACACGGAGGATCGGACTAGCGCAGTGGCGCCGAGGTCGAACAGTCGGGATGTGTCGAAGACGACGTGGACTCGAGGTGGTTGCGGGCGTGCGAGACAAGGAACGCGAAGCTTCGGAAGGTGCAGCGAGCGTTTCGAAAAGCGCGAGGCTGCAAAAGGAAGCGGGTTAGCGGGCAAAGCATGGAGGGTAAAATGGGCAAAGCAAAGTGTAAACCCATCAAGGAATGCTATAAATAGGAGGGTATTTCCTGGTTGTTGGCAACACTTGGATAGGGGTTTTAGGGCTTTTGCTTTGTGCTTTAGTGGTTGAGAGAATGGGTGTATGAGATAGGATTGTGTTCCTCCCAAGAACCATGTAGTTCTTGGTGTTCTTGAGGATTGAGAGAGAGAGATGAGCTGAACAACTATGTAATCATTCCTCTTATTTAATCATGTATGTCTCCGTATCGTGTTTATGATTTCTTGTGTTGAATCTCTCAAGTTCTTGTTTCTTGTTTTGTCCCCTGCTCTATTACCTCTTGAGTGCTGCTTCTTCTTGCAGTTAATCCGTGAGCACCAAGTGCCTAGTGTTTATTGCTTTCGGTTGGCATTTAATTCCACTCTTTCCTGCGATAGGAGACTGCCTATTGCCTGCAGCTTTTGGCCATAAAAAAATGGCATGTCTCCTTCGGTCCAAAGATGTTCCACTCTCTTGATCTTTTGGCATTAATGGCATTTATTTCTTGCTCCACGTTGCTTCATGAAGCCATTTAGTGCAAGTCTTTCTTGAGATTACTTTTTAGGATTGTCCTTCATGGCAAGGAAGGAGGAGAGATTAATGTTGCTTAATCATTAGCATTTAATCCAAAAGGTGAATTTGCTTTTTCCTTGTTTTGCCGTCAAGAAGCAGTGGTTTCTTGCGTTCATTTGGAGCAGCCATTAATGCTAGCATTTAATGCTCCTTTTATCCCTTCTGCACTCTTGATTTTGTGTTGGCCCTTGCTGCAAGTTGTCCGAACTTTCTAACGCCTTTCTAGTCAATCATTTGCTTTAGGTTGAAGAACTAGTCTTTTGTTCTACTGATTTGTTGTGAGCTTTGGACAGCTCCTTTCTTGCATGTCTTTTATTTGGAAGGTCAGTCTTGTTCTTGCTTTAATCTTCTTCCTTTTGCTTTCAGTTTTTAGCAGGAGAGACCCCTTTTGGGCGTAGTGGTTCTTGAGTTTTCTGCTCTTGATCTCTGGTCTATTTGGTTTTTGGCGGTGTGTCTCAAGTAAGCATTTCTTCATAGTGTCTATAGCTATCGGAGAGAGTACTCTGTTTAAGTACTTGTGCGGGGACGAATTTTTAGAGATCGACATTCACCCCCCTCTGTCGCCATTTCGGTCCTACATTTTTCCTTTGTATTATCGACAGAGATATAACGGTGTTATTCAGTTTCCCGATTTTTTAATTGAATACCGTAAATAAACCAACAATCTCATTTCAGCCAACAGTCAAAAGTCATAGCATTAACGTCCCGCTCGTTTCAGCGATAGCTTTTGTTTTCTGGTTTTTAATTTATTATTCCTTAATTTTGTCTTTTTCTGGTTTTTTGAACTTCTTTGCCTTTTCCGTATTTATTCTCATTATCTGAGATGGACTAATCTTTTTTATTTTTATTTTTTCAAATTTAATTACACCAAATAAATCACCTGAATTACAGCCAAAAAATAAACTACAGTAAAAAAACCTAAGCAATCACAAACAGCACTAGAACATCCGTGAAAGCCGGATAGTTACAGCCACCCACAAAGGTACACCAAGCCGGGCAGTGCCCTTATCTACTAGGCTTTTGGCCCCCACCCCCACGGCGCGAGAGAATCCGCTGCAAAAACGACGTGGTCGTGGGCGCGAAAACAACATCCTCCATCTTCAGAGCTAGCGCATAGCGGCCGGCAAACCTCTTCCTGTGCCCCATCGTCTCCCATGAACCGGTGGACCGATCGAATTGGTGCGTCACTCGCCGCCGAGAACGATAAGCCACGCATCGATCGTCGTCCATGCCGTAACGGAAAGCTGTGGGTCTCATTCAAAATGACTTAGGCTTCTAGATTCAGACTTATTTTCCACTATTCAACAATTTCATCTTTTTTTGGTTTTTTGGTTTTTTTCAGCTTTTTTGTTAATTCTTTTTTCAGTATTCATTTGTACTGTCCGTAATGGGCTAATATGTTTTTTCTATTTTTAATTTTTTTAAAATTTAATTATTCAACTAAGCTACCAATCAGCTACAGTGTAATTTCGGTCAGTTACAGAATTTTTCAATGGTGTTGCCCTGGAATTCTGCGCAACGTGCGTGTATGCCAGCGTTTCACGGATTGGCTTGGAAGACAGAACAAGCAAGCTTGCTTGCATCGCCGGTCAATTCGAGCTGCTCCGCTGCTGAACGTACGCTACCGCGGGCTCGCAGCCAGGCGCCAGCTGATCAGGGGATTCACGGGGAAACCCAAGGGAATTGGGCGTCCTTGCGACCTGAATGCCGCTGATCCACCGAACTGAACGTCCTTCGCTGGTGCTTTCTTCCATGTAACGTGGTACTCGGCAAGAATTTTCGCGACATCCATGTCCAAGTTGTCCACGCTTACAGAGTACCGTCCTTACGTGAGGGCCTTGCTACATTCGTTTTTTTTTACAAGTTAATGGCTGGGCTAATCATCCGTATTATAAAAGAACGAGTTAGCGGTCGCTACGTTCGTTGTTTTTTTACAAGATAATGACTGGACTAATGAACTGATAGAGTGCAGATGAGGCAAGTCTGTTTTTTCAAAAAGAAGAATATATAACAAAGAGGAGACGAGTCACCATCCGCTCCGAAGCCGTTGTCTCGCTCGAAAGAATTTGTAATCATCGTCTACTCGGTAACTAATCACGCTTGACTTTGCCGTCCAAGCTACGTCAGTGGTGATTACTATCGCGCTTTCTTAGTAAAACATATATCCATAAGATAATTGCTCCACCGTGAGCCCCGGCCAGCCATAATTTCCCTATTTTTATTCTGGAAGCACGGTAAAGTGATGGTGTGCTTTACGCTGTAACTGTCAAAACTTTTTTCCCGAAGCACTTACCGTTAAAGCGTTAGATTACGTTCGTGTTCACCGTGCGTAGGTTGCAACAGTAATTATTTACTACCGAAAGTTTCGCACTACATTCTCTCTCTGTTTTTTTAATCGTCCGCTCTTGGTTGGTTCTAAGACTACTATCCGACTTGACAACACTGTACCTTTTGTTCTAAGACTTTTTGCAGAGCATTCCTACTTCCTAGTAACATTACTTGGTTGGTTAGAAGAAGCATATTCCAGAGCAACCTGCTGCAAAATTGCCTTGCTTCATAGTCAATACATACTCTTCCATCCAAGTTTGTGATAGGAATAAGATGTGTCTCATACGTGCGTAGAAATAAAACAGATGATTTCTGTCTAATCGATGGCCCAAAGGCTTCCAGAGAAAATTCGGAAGGGAGAAATGGATATCCAACATGATCCAAATAGTGTTTCTATACTTTTCTCTATAACAAGAATAATACTAATAGTCAAGTAATATATATTCATCATTTATCATACTTTAAAAATTATGTAAATCATTATTGAGCAAGCATAGAAGCACCACCCAACACTATCCATGTGCAACCTAGACTCCAAAAATACGAAATATAATACAAAATAAGTTATATCAATTCATTGTCACTCTAATTGCACTTTTACCGTCCTGTATGCTGTGTATCGGCGCAAATTGTGGGTAACCTGGTAATATGGGATGGCCTCGTCAGCATACGTGCCTGCTCTGCCATGGTATCCAAGAAACAGCGTGCCATTTTGCCTCCAATGCCCTTTTGCGATGCCAACGAGGAAGACAGTACAAGGCTGGCCTGTTCGGCTGGCTACAAGCTAGTTGGCTTTTCGCAGCCGCTACAGTACCTAACTTTTAAACGAGATATTTTCTCAAGATGGAGTTTACAAGTTAAACGTAGTATACGTTAAAAATCTAACATCTGTACCAGCCAAAATCGCAAGTGAGTATCGATCTCTCTGTAATCTGTACTGTAAACAGCCAAAATTTAAAAATTGTAACAAAAAAATCATAAATCGCAGCAAAAAAGAACAGACCCGCATATGGGTTCAACCATCGGGCTATGACAACATCATGGACTGGTGGCAGCAAATTTCTACGGGCCACACCGAAAGACCAAAGATGCTGCTTCAATGGTCTGGCCATGTATACATCATGTTTCATGTGTGCCAATCCATGGCTTGGTGGTGCTCGTCCAATGGTACCACAATCAAGGCGCAGGGCTCTTACCAAATTTTCCAAGTCGATGATGTTGAGGGCGTTGCTGTTTTTTTTTTGCTCGTTGTTTTTGTCTTATTATAGTAACTAACTTTTATACAATACGTTTTTTAAAAAATAAAATCTACAAATTAATTATACTAGACATTGTATTGACTTCAGATATACTGACTAAATTCACATACGACTGTCTCTCTTTATACTCTCACACACGAAAGGTTAGAACTCAAAAATCATAAATCAAAAACTAAAAGCCACAACTAAAAAAAAAACTCACTCTTCTTAGACTTGAAAATTTCAATTATATACAACACATGCGCGTGTATGTATATATGCAGAGACGAGGCGGGGGCGGCAGGGGCCACGGCCCCTATGCCGCAAAAAAATTTAGACCCCTCGGCGATGATGGCCTAGCCCAACAACGAAGGAGAAAGGTCACGTCGGTCGAAGACTCGCCGCTCCTCGCGTCGCGTGTCACCGCCGATTGCAACTCGCGGACTCGTCCATCGATCCACTCGCCGACTCGCGTCACTTCCAGCTTCCCCATCGCCATCGCCATTCCGCATTCGCCCATCGAGAGAGCGGCCGATCGGCCGAGCGCAGAGGAGCAGCAGTAGCACCGATCATCGCTTCAAGGAGCAAGGATTCAAGGAGCAAGTCTGCATACGCAAACGCAATCGCAAGCGCGTAGTAAAGTTACTAAGTTAGTATAATTTAATGATGTGCTTTCTATTTTTTTAATTGATAATTTGCAATGATCATTCGTGCAAATTTTTGATTTTGTATCATTGTATGCATATACAATATCTTGAGATTTCATATATATACACTTTTGTGGTTTGTCTGGCCACACTGGCCCCCCCTTTCTCATTTTGCTGGTTCCGTCCCTGTATATATGTGTGTTCTTTTCAACCAGTACGCACGGAAAGCTACCCGCACGAAATATATGCAAAGACTCCAGAGATGTTCCTCTATTATGTTCTTGACCATCCAATAGTACCAATAAATGAAATGTCAACATGGAGAAGGGAACTAATTAAAAGGAAAAAAAAGAAACCCCTTAATTCTTTAATGAGTTCTTCTATACTTCAAGAGAAGCAAGTCCTACCCTAGTAGTTGTGGTTACTGGTCACTACTCA
Organism: Dendrocalamus sinicus; assembly: GCA_036346575.1. Lineage (NCBI taxonomy): Eukaryota > Viridiplantae > Streptophyta > Magnoliopsida > Poales > Poaceae > Dendrocalamus > Dendrocalamus sinicus. The sequence continues at coordinate 2,002,914 of CM070657.1, read as the reverse complement.
CTAGCAATTAGCAAGGATTTAAAAACCGAATACGGAAGAAATATCGGACCCTCCACGGTAGGCTAATTACCGGTTTTAAACCGGTCAAACTTCATCAAACAAAAAGTTGGGCCGGTTATAGACCAGAAATTCACCGATTACCTTCTGGTTATCGATGAACAAGGAAACAAGTTTGACATAAAATTTTCATGTTGATAAGAAACGAAAGCTTTCATGTTGTTGCTTCATTTAATGCGATTTAACTTCATTACCTTAGCTCTAATATTTTCATTAACTTGCAAACAAGCATAGTAACATTTTTGCCAGCATTTTAAATTTGAATTTAATACTTTTTGGACTGATATCTTTTTACCTGTTTGGACCAGTACGATCTGTTACCGTCGATTTTTTATATCCTTGATTAGTACTAGTAATTATTAGTTGCAAAGTTGAGTCATCATACATTATTTCTTTCAGAAACATACTCCACACATTGGGGCGAAGCCAAGAGGTAGGCTTAGTAAGGTTTGACCCTATTTTCCCTTGGTGGCAAGAACACCCCCCCCGGCACACCCCGTCGGCCGCCGACTGACAAGCACAGCAGTCAGTAGGGAGATGGGAGATCTGCGGCCAAGCTGCAAAGAAAAAGCAAAAATGAAAAACGCCTGGTCAAGAGTCGTCAGCATGGACCGATGCGTACCCTGTACACCTTGTGCGGAACATGCATCTCGCGGTAGGTACTCTCGTGTTTCAAAATGTCTGAGTACGGTTACTAGAATTACAAGTTTGATGCTTTCATGTACTCCTTGCAGATGGACATCGCCGCCAGGATTGCAATGATGACCGGGTCGATCCTGGGCAAGGCAAGTAGGGCCGTACGGGCGGGCACCGACTGGGGGTGGGACATGGCGACGATGGAGGATGTGCTACAAGTGGTGTAGCGGGTAGGGGGTCTTCATTGTGCTTTGTGTACTTGTATTCCTCCTATATGTATTTTACTTCATAGGTATTGTGACATGGTTGTGTATGAATTCCCTCGTGCATCGCAATATCACTTATCTTTCTACTCATGAATTGTTGCTACTTCACTCGTCCTCATAAAATTTTTCAGCAATTTATCGCACTGCAACAACATAGGACGATCACAAAATGTTATCGCGACTCTAATAGATTTTGTACCCTTGAGAATCTACGAAAATCACAAATGGACCAACTTTTCCAAAAAAAAAAACAAACTATAAACGATATTTGCTAAATGTATTACATACAAAAATTAAGATTTATTCGTCCACAATTATTTTCATTAAATTAATAAAATAATAATTTTTAAAATCACTCAACCGATGTGCAAATTGTTGATGTGTCGCTCAATACTTAGGCGACTACCTCTAGTCACTCAGCTGGTGGGCAACTTATGCACTTGACATGTAATCGTTGGGCGGTTAGCCCAAATCGCTCGATAGTGGAGCGACAGAAGATTATTAGCGTAAAATAAAAAAACACATATATTACTGTAATTCGAAATAAAAATATATTATTAAAAAATTTATTTTCCTAACGTGCTCTGTACAGACAGGCCACGGTTTCTACGGGCAAAGTTGTATATCCAGTAACATACTAACATGTGTCCCAATAGTGCAATTTAATTCGGCATGTACATATATTCAGTCACTGCTTAAAAGTCTAGAATATACAGTAACTGGCCTCGCTGAATTTAGGCGATATGCGCATTTCTTCGCGCTATTCGCACAAAGCTGTCGTAAACTAACTACAATATTCGAGTCCCAACATAATCTCCTCACTAAAGGTAGTTTACTCCGGAAAAGCCAGACAATGCATCCTTCAAATCTACTTATATGTTCGTATCTGCGGGCCTGTTCTTTAAGTTAAAAGTTGACGGTTTTTAGTTTTTACTATAATACCTAACTTTCAAACGGAGTATTTTTCCAATACGGAGTCTACAAGTTAAATGATCTATACGTTAAAAGCCCAACATCTGTACCAGCCAAAATCATAAGTGAGTATCTTTCTCTCCGTAATCTGTACCGTAAACAATCAAAATTCAAAAATTTTAATTAAAAACCATAAGTCGTAGTCGAAAAGAAGAGCGCTGCATAACGGATTCCCTTGGGAGCAGTGTTTAGCGTCCATCACACTCAAAAACAGGCAAAGATGTCTCCTGCGCTACGACGGGTAGTAGCATTGCCATTTGCCACTGCCGTAGTGGAGACATTAACTAAACCTGTAAAATCTCACGGGAATATATGCCCGGGCAAAAAGAAAACGCGCCCTTTTTGACTCTACCACTGCCTCTTTCCCCCATCCTTCGCCCTTACTTGTTTCTTCTTCTCACGGCGCCTGTGACTGTGAGCGACCTTCCATGGGCCCCTCGATCGCGCGCCGCACATCTAGACCTTTTGTAGTGTTCTTGATATGATAAAGCACAAAGCCGCATAGGGTACTTGAACCCATATGCGAGTTTTTTGTCGTATGTAACGCCTTTTCAATGTGTAGTTACAAAAATAGCTTAATACCAGTGATATTAACAAAAAAAATAGTATTTTCACTATCCAGTCATCGGACGGCAGCGCTCAATAATTGACACGTGACGACTGCCGTCTGGCGAGCAGACACCAGGCGCTTGCCGCCCGGCCAGCAAACGGCAATGGCCTGCCGTCTGCCCACAAAACGGTAGGTGATTAAGATGGCTAATTAGCCGACTTAATTATCTACCTAAATTCGTAATTTTACGTTATAATTTTTTGAATTTGTAAATATAGCAAATAAGCTCAAAAAATACAATATTTTTGGTGGAGCTTCCCAATGCATCGTTGTATGTGTGTATTTTTTTGCAATTTTTTGAGGCTATTTGCTACCTCTAAAAATTTCTAGAATGACACATAATTAACCAGACGATTAAGCAGTTATGCACCGCTCTAAAAATTTTTAGAGGTAGCAAATGGTTATGAAAAATTATGATTTTTTTGTGGAGCTTTTGATATAGTGTGCTACGTTATGTAATTTTTACGCAATTGTTCGCACCACTTTGCTACCTCTAAAATTATTTGAGTGACGTGTAATTAAATGGATGATTAAACACTAATGGTCATGGGCTAATAGCCCGCCGTTTGGCCACTATGCAGCATCAATCCTACCGCACAGTGGCCGGATGGCAGGCCATTAGCCTAGCCATTAGTTCTTAATCTCCCGTTTAATTATGCGCTATTTAAATAATTTTTAGAGGCAGCAAAGTGGTGCGAACAATTATGTAAAAATTACACAATATAGCACAAAAGCTCCATAAAAAATTTCATAATTTTATACGATAATTTGCTACTTCTAAAATTTTTTGGAGCGGCGCATAACTGCTTAATCGCTTGGTTAATTATGTGTCATTCTAAGAATTTTTAGAGGTAACAAATACCTCAAAAAAGTGCAAAAAATTACGCAATATACCACGATGCCTTAGGAATCTCCACCACGATATGCGAGGAGACATGTTGAGGGGCCGCATATCGCTAATTATGATTAAACTATCACAAAATAACATGGTAAATTCGAAGTACATAAAATTCCCCCAAAAATACACAATTAGGTCGACTATGTTGGAAGGCTCTACATAAAATTTTATAATTTTTGGAGCTTATTTGCTATATGTAATAATTCCTACAAATATCTAAATCGTACAAATTTTTGACCAATATTCAGAAGGGATAAAGTTGTAAAAAAAATTATATAATGAAGTATGTTGTGTTAGGAGTCTGTACATAAAATTTTGTAATTTTTCAATCTCATGTGCTATATTTAAAAATTTAAACAATTATAATATGAAATTATAAATTTGGACAGTGATTAAATCGGCTAATTAGCCGGCTTAATCACCTGCCGTCTCGTGGGCGGGCGGCAGGCGCCTGCCGTTTGCTCACAGGGCGGCAAGTGCCCATGTGTCGTCTCTCCCGCGCTGCCGTCTATCCACTGGACAACAAAAACGTTATTTCTATAAATACGCTGTGCATACAATTAATTTTATAAATATCATCACAAGCAACATCAAACCCCTAAAAATTCTCCGCATGGCCTGAATCCTGGGCGCGGCCAATGCCGTCGTTGTGGACCAACTCGTGCAACGATCAGTAATCTTCTTGCCGACTCTCCTCCCGTTTCGGTACTCTCAAGAAACGTGAAGATACACTACCAGTTGAGTCTGTCGCGCCGGAATGCACGAGTTGAACGCAACGGTGACACAGCTAGCTCGGAGACACTGCCGCTACTTACGAGGCCGTGCCACGTTTGGGCGTGCGTAGGGTGAAGTAAGCGAGTAGAATTACCGATCTGGAGAGTAAATGTTTTGTGTCCGGTGTACTACATTCGCATTAAATCAATTGCTTCTCTCTCTAGAAGAAAGGCAGGCAGTGTCGAGCGCGTAGAGGAAGCAAGTACAGCCGTTGCTAGTTGGCTTCGGCCTTTGTTTTGGTGTCCCCAGGAGGCCCATGCCGGGGCCTTAATATTCTCCACAGTCCCCATCGTTGCAACCAAGCCGTAACACTCCCATCTCAGGTCTCCTCCCCCGGCGAGGCGAGCCGCGAGCTCAGCTCAGCTCACCTCTCGTCTCATCTATATAAGCGCTCGCCTCTCTCCTCACTTAAAGCACCGAGTGTTAGCTACACAGAGAGCGAGAGAGAGAGGAGCAGCAGCAAGAAAGCGAGCAATTAAGGCCAGATAGATAGGTGGTAGAGAGAGAAGTTAGCGAGTGCCGAGTGCTATAAGGGTACCGAGGAAGGGGAAGCAAGCAGCTAGCTAGCAATGAGGTCGAGGAGGTCGCAGCCGCGGCAGCAGAGCGTGCTGGCCGCGGTCGGCGTGCTGCTGGCGACGGCGGCGTGCGCGGGGGCCCAGCTGAGCCAGAAGTACTACGCGTCGACGTGCCCCAACGTGGAGACGCTCGTCCGCGGCGCCGTCACCCAGAAGCTCCAGGAGACCCTCAACGCCGCCCCCGGCACCCTCCGCCTCTTCTTCCACGACTGCTTCGTCAGGGTACGGATAATTCGCCATGTTTTACTTGATCATGTTTGTTTCTGGTGTCGATGATACGCTGATTCATCGATCTTTAACTTTTCGCCGGTGCAGGGTTGCGACGCGTCGGTGCTGATCTCGGGGCCGAACGACGAGCACAGCGCGGGCGCGGACACGACGCTGTCGCCCGACGCCCTGGACCTCATCACCCGCGCCAAGGCCGCCGTCGACGCCCAGTGCTCCAACAAGGTCTCCTGCGCCGACATCCTCGCCCTCGCCGCCCGCGACGTCGTCTCGCAGGTGCCCTCACAAAACCCCGTCGGTTCATGCTCGTCTCTCTTTACGTTGCTTTCGGCGCGCGCCTGCACCGCAGGAGTGGGAGAGCCGTTTGAGTGCGCTGTCGAGGCGGTTATGCCACATTCGATGGCGATGCGTGGGATTAATTAGGGCCAAAGGCGTGCGCTTAAAGAGAAAAACCTCGCTTAGGCCGGTGTCTTTTCGGGGCTAATCGCGCGCGGCTTCTTTATGTTTTGCGCGGCTTTCTAGCTCGGGCGGGTGGGTCGCTGATGAGGCGCTCGCGGCTGCCGCTGCGTGCCCCTGGCCCTGCCCCTGCCCGCCGGGCGACAGCTATGATGAGGCTGACATGACATGTACCACCCGCGTGTGCACATTGACCGTTCTTAGGCTACGCTCGAGCAATTCGGGGGTTGTGCTTCTCGTTTTTAACTTATTTTTTTTACTGTTTCTAAATTTTATTTTATTTTTCTGATTTTCTAACTTTTTTACCAGTTCTTTTTTCTATTTATTTGTATTGTTTATGATTGGCTAACCTATTTTTTTTACTTTTTCTAAAATTTAGTTGTGCCAAATAAAACACTATTAATTACAGTATAATTTGACTAATTTCAATTAACTATAGTGTAATTTTAGTTTTAAATCAACTTGTTATAGACCAACCGAGCGGCATCTTACTTTTGTTTTCAGCTTCTCAAACGAACAATTTCTCTAAACGTTTTTTAGAAGTTTTTTAAACGGTTCTCGAGTTTAAAATTATATATATTGTCTACATCGATAAAGATTCATTCTTCTCCACCATCTTAAAAATATAGATAAAAACTATCACCTACAGCTAAAAACTATAACTATAGACTATACGACCAGGACAATTGGCGTTTTGCCCCACGGCATGACGAGTCGTAGTCTCAAAAAAATATAGATAAAAGATATCAGTTATATTGAAAAACCAGCACCCATACAGCGCAGCCGGTCTCTAGGACTCCATTTATTTCCACTCCAGAAGAAATTGAACCAAAAGCCACGAAGAAAAAAAAAGACCGGACTGATGGGAGCGCGTGACTGCTCTGTCCGTTCTGGCTGGCCGGTCTTCTCTTCCGATCGGATTCACCAATCAATTCCCTGATGGAAAACTGTAGTAGCACTCAGTAGTATACATACACGGTTTAAATGAGCTGCGTACGGCGACACAGACCTTCACCCAATACCTAGGTGGTGATCGGTTCAGCTGAAAAGCTCGTGGCTTATGGCTGAAAACACTGTAGCTGGCTGAAAAAAATACTGTAGCTAACAGAGGTTTATTTAGCATAATTAAATTTTAAAAAAAATTAAAATATAAAAAATATGTTAGCCCATTACGTATAATACAAACAAATACGAAAAAAAGAACCGGCAAAAAAGCTCAACAAAAAGTCAAAAGTTCAAAAAAAGATGAAACTTATGAATAGTAGAAAATAAGCCAGAAGTCAGAACCCGAAGCCGATAGGGCCTACCCGCCGAGCCGATTGAGCGAGATGCGCAGTGCAGTGCAGTGCAGCCCCTCTGGACGGACGATTTATTGACGAGCCACGCGAGTTGGCCGTGCTGAAAATTCTGCTGCCTGCTTGTGTGTACTCACATGTACATACTTGCAGAAAATTCTGCTGCCTGCTTGTATGTACTCACATATACATACTAGTACTACTTGATTGCAAACCGTGCTGTAAATTACTGGGATCTAACGGTGAAAGCTGTTGCGTGCAGACGGGAGGGCCGTACTACCAGGTGGAGCTCGGGCGGCTGGACGGCAAGGTCGGGACGCGCGCCGTCGTGAAGCATAGCCTCCCCGGCGCTGGCTTCAACCTGGACCAGCTCAACAAGCTCTTCGCCGTCAACGGCCTCACGCAGACCGACATGATCGCTCTCTCAGGTACGTATCTAGGCCGGGATTTCTCGGCGATTCACACCAAAACATGCCATCTGATATAATTAGCCGAAAGCTAGAGCTCAACAGTACTGATTGGAGCGGCGGTTAGCGAGTCCCATGGCACAAAAGTGTCAAAATGGTTGGAAGTGGCGCCGGGAGAGCTCATCACTTCGTCTCTCTTCTGCGCCTCTCCAATCCCCATCAGTCCATCCATGGTATCGTAGTGTACTACCAACTCATCACACTGACAAAGAGGACGGAGCGATACTTAGTCCACACATCTTACATTTTTGCTCGTAAAACCCATGCCCTTTCCAGACTGGCGTTGGGTACACACACATTCGTTCTGGCTGTCACTAGTGACGGCTAAGCACCACTCGTTACACTCTTAAGAAACTGCTTTGTTGCTGTAGTGCTCATTGATTGGAGATGCTAGCTATTAGGTAGTAGCACTATCGTTGACGTCGTACTGGCGCGTTGCGATGCAGGGGCTCACACGATCGGTGTAACGCACTGCGACAAGTTCGTGCGGCGGCTGTACCAGTTCAAGGGAGCGGCGCCGCAGTACAGCCCGCCGATGAACCTCGTCTTCCTGCGGCAGATGCGGCGGACGTGCCCGCTCAACTACAGCCCGTCCACGGTGGCGATGCTCGACGCCGTCACGCCCTTCAAGTTCGACAACGGCTACTACCAGACGCTGCAGCAGATGAAGGGCCTGCTGTCCTCGGACCAGATCCTCTTCGCCGACCGCCGGTCACGGAGCACCGTCAACTACTTCGCCGCCAACCAGACGGCCTTCTTCGAGGCCTTCACCGCCGCCATGACCAAGCTCGGCCGCGTCGGGGTCAAGACCGGCTCCGATGGCGAGATCCGGCGAGTGTGCACCAAGGTCAATTAGTCCTGCTTGAATAGAGTTACATTGCACCGGACGTACATTGAGTAGCAGAGGGGGTAGGTTCATTCTGGTGTCTCTTCTCCCTGCCCATGTTCACAGTCGATCACAGTGTATTTGTTCCCGCCCAATTCTTTTCTTGATTGTGCAATCATATAAGTGCCATCCATACCTTAGGATATTTTCAGGGCCTACCATGTGATAGAAGGTACACTTACATTGATGTAAATGTTAGAGTTGGTCCAGTTAAGTATATATCCCATATCCCTTCTTTTTGAAAATTTTGCATGTTCCACAAAGAAACATATATATGAAGAAAAGTATGTACATTGAACGCTCACCTTGTGGCTCCAAACTGATGACACAGGATTCAGCATGCGTGGTCCAAGTCCTCATAAATACAGCCAACATAAGCTGTGAATGCCCTCCAGAAACCATGTGATATTTTCAGTCAATCAACCAAGCAAACATAAAAAACTTAAATGTAAGCTTTGCTAGGAACTTATCTTAGCTACGCTCTCGCGACATCCAAGGCACCGCCCTTCACCCCCACTGCCGGTGGCCACTCTTGCCCTAGTGCCCACCCAAGCACCCAAACTCTCTTGCCTCTGCCCCCCTGAGATCCCCCTCCCTCTCCGCCTCGCCAACCCCAATTGTCGTTCTTTCCCCCTTCCGCGGAGACCCCGATAGCCAGATTTGCAGCATCGTCCCCGATTCGGCCTTTGGATCTTGTCTCCGCCTCCTTGGAGAGCCGATGGGAAGCGGGGATTGGATTGGCCAACCCTCACAAAGTCCCGAAGCCTTAAAGATGCCCAACCACCAACTCCTTCCACGTCGGCCTCCCCTTCCTGTAGCATTGAAGCCATCTCCCCCTTCCGCAAAATCGGCAAAAGATCAAGAATGCGGCATGTAGAATCTCCTTCGCAGATGACATTCAAGTCGAAGTGCTCGCTTCAAATCTTTGGTGGTTGCTCCTCCCCACCTCCTCCAGCCTGAAGTTCTACGCAGCATTGAAGAGGCTCCACCCCCTCCTGGCTACGCTTCACTCCAGCGCCCGAGGACTCCTGTAGACCGCTCCGCCGGGCCTTCAGCCAACGAGACGACACATTCGTTGCCCCTCAACCACACCCAACCTCATCCATAATGGGCGCTCGTCAAACCTAGATTCTGGTGGCGTAACAAAGAACAATGCAGAGGAAGCTCTCCCAAGGCAACATTCAAAGTGTCATCACAGCACAACCACCGCGCCTTCCTCGAGCGCACGAAAGGCCAATGCTTCATATGCCTCAGTCGTGATCACCGAGCTTCCTCCTGCAGAGACCCGCCAAGGTGCCTCCGTTGCTTCTTGCCTCTGGTGCCGCCCTTCCTAGACAGCGTCTCCTCCTAGCAGCATCGGGCCTCCCAGTTTGCCTTCCAAGAGCATGGCCAACCTCGGAGATCCTGTAACTCGGCCTCTAGAAGACTCCTGCATCATTCCCTTCGACGCTAACCTCCTTAGGGAAATGCAGAGGAGCGAGGACTACTCGGCAGTCCTCTGGTTGACCAAATCAAGGCCTGACGTGGACCTTCGCACTGTCGCTAAGGTCTTAAGAAGGAGGTTCAATCTTAAGTCTTCTGACTTCTTGGTGCATCACTACTATCTTGAAAATTTCCTTATCATCTTTGAGCATAAGCATCATAGAGAGGAAGTGTCCAACCTTTGCCTTTTTTCACTTCCATGACTTGGAGTTCAACGTCAGAGCTTGGAGGCCGCTTCATCATGCCTTTGGAGCAACCCTTAGGTTCTCTGTGTGGATTTGCCTTGAAGGCATTCCCCTGCATTCATGGAACACCGAGGTCGCCAGCAAGGTCATTGGGAAGCATTTCTCCCTCGACCGCATGGAGGGGAGCCCACTGCAACAAGAAGACGCCCACACTCTCGACCTGTGGGCATGGATAGTGAATCCTAGCTTCGTCCCCAAGGCTTCCTGGCTCACCTTCACTGATGACCCCTCGGCTACTCTCGCCTCAAGCTTGAAAGCGACATCGTCCCAGCCAGCTTGCTGCAAGAAAGGATCTTCTTACAGGGTGCTGCTGCACCTGGGCTTCATTGAAGACTATTCAGCTGCACCCCAGAGGTTGACCTTAGAGCTCCTGACTACATCCCTTTCAAGCCGGTGAAGCACGGCCTCTCCTGGTGCCTCGGCATCATTGACGGCACTCCAAAGATGAAAGATGGTCACCACGGCCTCAACAACAACACCGAAACAGGCTGGGTCGGCAAGGGCGCCTCCACTTCCTCCCGTCATAGTAGGTCCTTCTAACCGACCCCTGAGGCTTGTGAGATGACAACAAATACCGTATTAGACGGTAAGACGATGACCGTCATTGCCAGCACAAACATGAACATCAAGGACGATGACCGTCATTGCCAGCTCACCTAACATCATTCCCCCTCAACTACCTTGCCCTACCTCTCGCAATCAAGATGCTCCGCTGGGTAAACTTCCAAAAGCTTGAGGAAAAGTATGCAAACCGCCTGGCAGGATGGCGTGGTAAACTGTTGACATTGGTAGGCAGAAGGGCGCTCATCAAGTCTGTCTTGACAACCCAGTCAACCTACTTCTTCACGGCCATCAGAGCTCTGAAAGGGGTACTCAAATCCCTAAATAGGCAGGCAAGGCACTTTCTTTGGACCGAAGATAAACTACTAACTGGTGGGAAATGTAAGGTCAATTGGGAGAGAGTTTATAGACCCACACAGCTAGGGGGCCTTGGTCTCCTAGACCTTGAGCGCTTCGCCAGGCCCTTAGACTTAGATGGCTCTGGCTTGAGTGGGACACCCAAGTAAGACCTTGGTGCCAAGGTATGGAAATCCCGTGTGATGACCTAGACCGGGCCCTCTTTTCTGCTGCCACCAACATTTCGATAGGGGATGGAGACAAAGTGACCTTCTGGACCATAGCTTGGGTAGCAGGAAACAGATTATGTGACATCGCACCAACAATCTACACAAACTCAATGAGGAAAAATTGCACTTTGAGAGCCCGCTCTGTCTAACAATAACTGACTATAGAGCCTAAATTGGATAATTGGCCTAAACCCCAAGACATATGTGAGATGATCACAATCTGGAGCCATATCTCTACCTTGAACCTACGGGAAGACCTCAAGGACACAATCACTTGGAAACTCACCATAGCTGGAAAATACATGGTGGCCTCGGCCTACAAGGCTCAATTTCTAGGAGCAACCAAAACCTCAATGAACGCTTTGGTCTGGAAAAATTGGGCACCCCAAAAATGCAAACTCTTCATTTGGCTGGCCATTCAAAACATACTTTGGACGGCGGATCAACTTCACAAAAGAGGATGGCCGAACCAGACTACTTGCCCTCTCTGTGTCGCAGGCTCCTGAGTCCGCCATCGACCTGTTCATTGAGTGCGGCTATACAAAGTTTATTTGGACTGCTGTGGCACAATGGACTTCCTATGCCTCCATCAACCCGACCACATGGCGTACTTTCCTCTCACTTCGAGAATGGTAGGAATTGATCCTCTTCAGGAATGGCACTCCTCGCAAACCAATGTCAACGCTAATGATGCTTATCACATGGCAAATTTGAAAAAAACGATATGCTCGAATCTTCTAGCCCTCAACACCAACGGCAATTGTGGTACACCTTCTCGCCGCCATCAAAAAGGAGACTAGGGCCTGGGCCCTAGCGGGGGCAAACAAGCTAGTTGAGTTATCTATCTCCCTGTAGCTCTATTTTTGCGCTGTGTTATTCTCCTTGCCCCCCTCCCTGTTTTTTCTTTTTTTTCCTAAAACAATGCCACTCCCCTCCATTTGAATTAATATACGGCAACCTCTTGCCTGTTCAAAAAAAAAAACTTAAATGTAATTCTATAGCATGGCGGCAATAAACCACTGCTTTTCTAGGTCAAGTACTAGCATCAAGCCATTGGTTTGGCAAACTTGGATTGCATAACTTCATGCGTTGGTTTGGCACAACCGCCAGGTCCTTTTCTTGATCAAAAGGAACCGACTTTGCAGCTTTCCAACAAACTGAAGTGATTTCTTTAAGAAAAAAGTTCCAAATGCTCTGAATTTCGAACTTTTATTTTTGTGCAGATCTCTGAATTTGGAACATGGTTTTACGCTGCTGATTAACTGAACTTCGTGATGCCAGGGTTCTGGCCTCCTGGGTTTAGTAGCATATAACCGTTTGAGCAAAGGACTTGGATAATATGTACCTTAAGTTTGACTTGCATTAAACACTGAAATTCACGCCTAAATGTGTGCACCACATGGCCCAGTCACAGAAAGCTCATTACTAATCAATAACTTTCTTGTTCATATCCACATTGTATTTCTCGCCCAGTTCTTTTCTGGACCGTGTAATGTAATGTGTCGTATCATATTCATTTGTATTTCTCGCACAGTTCTTTTCTTGACCGTGTAATGTAATGTGCCGTATCATATTCATGGGCCCTTTTCAGGGCTTCTATAGCTATTGATAGAGATAAATTTACATTGATGTAACACAATATTTATTGCAGTTATATTTGAAAATTTATTGGTCAAGAGAAGAAAATACGTCGAGTTTCCGCTTTAACATATCTTTCCAGGCCTAGAACAGATAGATTCAACACGGTCCAGACCTGTTTTTTCCAAGTACACTGTACAACAATTTGATCGGCGTGGCTATTAGTATCCAATATTATTTCTGTTTAATAGCTATAGAAGCGTGTACTTGCCGGCGATGAATTCTAAGCATCTTGCGAGAAATTTTGATAGCCTTCAAATCTGAACTTGCACGTCATCTCAAATTACTAATTATCATGTGCAACCTAAGCAGCTCGCTTATCTGAAACTGCATCATGTCTTTTGGAGAAATTCAAACTATAGAGGTGTTAATTATGTATTGATAAAATGCTCTTAGTTTGGCCCCCTGGTTAGCTAAAATAATGAAAAATATGAAACCACAAGTCCACTAGCATACAGAAAAAAAAGTAATGGTGACAGATATGTTCCAGATACAATCCCTCATGCCTGTCACACACCACTGCTTTTCTAGGTCTACATTATTCAAGCCACTGGCAATCCCATTGGATTGCATTTCATGCCGTTTGGCGCAAACGCGCAGTCGCTTTCCTAAGGAAAATCAGCTGTCACATCTCATAACTAAACTGCTTACTTTCCCAACTAACATAACTTAAGAGAATAAATAAATAAATTTTGGGATCAGTTTTACTTGACTTGCTAGCTGAGATGGTAAATCGTGAATCATCTAATCAAGCTTCCACAGCTCAGGTGTAAATAGGAATTTGCTCTGGGTAACTTCAGATGTTTGGAAATCTAATCATGGTTATTTGCACCTTAACCTTGAAGTTTATTAGACAGCAAAATTGGGCAAAGAATTGCACGTATCAACACAGAGCTTAACACATTCCACACTTGTGAACTTGAGGTTTTTACTCCAAACTTCTATCCATCCATTCAGAAGCACCAAAATATACTAATATAACAAAATTTCACTTGTGGGAAACTTATAAAAGAACCGGTGCCAACAACATATACCAAAGCTCTCAAAAGTTAGTGCTACCAACCCTATCCCTATCGATATCCCCTTATCCCTCTCCTTCAACTAGCAATGCCAAATTCATCTGAAAGCCACTGTATCTTGTGCATATCCTGTCCATCACTTAATGCCAACATGATTTGATGCAACAAAAAAGTGACTTCCCGTGTCCATTTGTACCTTATGGACCCCCTAAATCATCCCAAAGAACCAACCCAGACGATGCTGCTGCAACAGGTGGCATGCACGGCCAATTAATCTGATCATGTCTCTAACTTTCTGAGCAAAGCTACAAGCAAGCCATTGTCAATTTGTCATCCTACTTATTAAGCTTGATTCTATGTACCGATGTCCCTAAACTAAAATAATACCATCTTAAGCTCTTGGTTGGTTTGCTTCACAATGTGACAAAAATGGGCCTCCCATAATCACATGAAGCCGTTCTGATCCAATGGCATGTGTGTAACAGAGAAATGCACAGTGCTGTGTCCTACAAATCTAACCTCTGCACGAAACATTGTGGATCCTCCCATGTGAGGGTGGTTAATTATGAAACTAATGGTGTCAAATTTTTTTTTGAAGAAAATGAGCAGGAGCTCTGCCATTCCAATTAAGAGGAGAGAAATGTGTCAGATTTTATATTGAGGTCGTAAAAAAATAAATCAAGGTAAAACATTCCATTGCACTTCTACAGAATCCTTGTTGAATGACGACATAGATTCTCTAATACGACCAGTCTGAATGGCTCTACATCCGCCATAAAATTGCTATAAAACTGTGGGTTCCTCAAATTGTTCCTTGTCCTACGAAAATATTCTGCTCACAGAATTGTATTGTTATTATGATAGGGAACATATTGACTTTTAAAAGCTGCTTTTTTCAGTAAATGATTTTTCTATAGTACCTAACTTTCAAACAAAATATTTTTTAAAGCGAGGTCTACTAGTTGATTGTAATACACACTGCAGCAACTTCATTTGTATCGGCTAAAATCGCACGCGAACACCTCTCTTTACAAGTTGTTACTATTTATAAGCTAAAACAAAAACCTATGACTTAGTTCTTTTAGGCTTCTTGCTTACGTCTTTGGCTTATGCTACAGTAATTATCTTTCAAATAGTGTGTCTTTCAAGACGGGTCTACAAATCAATTGTAGTAGACACTGTACCAAATTCATCTATGTCAGCCAAAATTACACACAACTGTCTCTCTTCGTACTCTCTCTTGTGAACAGCCAGAATTCAAAATTTTAAGCCGAAGGGCATGTTCTTTTTGGTTTCAGCTTATGACTTTTGGCTGCGACCTATGACTTTTGAGCTGTTCGTGAGAGAGATTATGGAGTAACAGAAACTCGTACGCGGTTTTGACCGATATAAATGAAGTCACTGTAGTATATATTACAATCAACTTGTATACTCCATCTTAAAAAGATACACTATTTAAAAACTAGTTATTGTAGAAAAATCAAAGGCCCAAAAGTCATAAATCACAGTCTAAAAGAACCCACCCAACACGAGCTCTAAGAATAATTACAAAAGAGTATATGGAACAAAGTTTCCAAAAGTGATAGGAGCAGTACCTCTCAATTTTCGTATTTATTTCAGCTGGTCTACCAAGAAAACGAAGGAATACTTATCTAGTAAGGTGCAGCGTTGCAAATCATAGACTAACAAATAGTATATAGACTATTGTTCACACCGATGAAGAGAGAAGTGAGGGAATTTCTATCATGATTTATAAGCCCCAAATGCATGTTTACAACTTTATGTGTAACTGACAAAAGGGAGTTTAGGCTTGTTAAACTAGATAAAAAAATGCCAAAAAAACTTAGCTTGCTGCAGCCTATTGACCTTTTTTTTACAGCTACCACTTTAACTCAGATTGCAGTATTCTTCAATGAATTTCACATGTATAGATGTCAAGGTTTTAGAATCCTACAAATCGTCCCAAGTCAAACCAGCCTTCAACCAAAGCAATGCCATTCATGCTTCATCCAAGATAAACAAGAGTGATCGATATTGGGCTGCAGTTAGAAATGTATACAAAGCACTCTTGGGCTTTAGAATTAGGAAGCCTAAATATGTTGAAACATGCCATCAATGAAGCAGCCTAACAACCAACTTGCAGGAAGGCTACTTTAGAATATTTTGGGGACTGCAGTCTCAAAGAGTCTCAAGAAAAGCTGAAGTTTCAGAAGTTGGGAAGAACCTGAATAATTAATCTGCAAAAAGGCTCCACTGCGGAATTCTCTCTCTGAAATTATAGCAGCACGTAGTCCTCATTGTCCTTGGCTCCATGCAATTCAATTTCACCCGATCAACATCACATAGTTTCCACTGTTGCCTAGAGGGCCTGATCATGTTTTTCTTTTTTCAGCAGTACTGACAGAAATTGGAGTTATGACAGCAACACAGCACGAGTTATGATAGCAGGGGAAAAGGGGGAAAAAGCAATAAAAAGATGACTTTTTGTACAAGAGTATTATCAGTAAGAGAGCAATAACCCAGTAGCCTGTGCAGATTATCATCAGAAAGATCCGAGGCACGTATCAAGATCAAACAAACATAAAAGAATTGTATCATTGGCTAAGATACAGGAAGCTACTAGTTAGCGAACAGTTTAGTACAAGCGAAGTAACGAGCAAGAAAGGAACAGGAAGAAAAACTACCTAGAAATAAGTGAATAACAGATACTTTAGGTAACCAGAGTATAGTGCAACCATCAAGTTCTATGATTCCAGTATGTCATGCCATGCCATGCCATGCCATTTGGTAATGATTATTGTTTTTATCGATAGATCCGAAGTTTTGCACAGGTTGAAATGAACACTCGAGATAAACTCGGACTGAAGTTGATCTATCCCTTGTGCCCTACTTTATTGTCTCACATGCAGATAATACCTGCCTCTTCAGGCCTTCAGTGATGTCAGAGAGGAAAAAACACACGAATTTACACCCACCACACTTGCCAGTTGTACATTTCATGAGGAACATTTTTCCTCTTTCGGTAACCAGTAGTACTTTTATCTGCAAATCATACATAATGTAGCAGCAAAAGTGGATGGATTTTGATTAAAATCCCAATCAAGCAGATTTTTGGTTATTGTGACTATATTCCAGTCAAGCAGAATTCGTATTTCACAAGGACGATCCTTTGGTCTCTTTATCTGATGGCAAGTGATGTGCACTATGAAGAGAACCAGATGCCTTAAAAAATTACAAGGGTTTCCAAATGAGAAACAATTTATCATATTCACAAGTTGGAGTGAATTAAGTCAGCTTCTACATTGTCTAAAATTGTTTCATGATAAATTCATACTATTTACGAGTTTAAACAACCTAGATTCATGTCCCCCCCTTGTCCATCTCCTAAGGTATTGCTGAAGCTTTGCATATCGGACACCAGTTCTTCTGTCTAAGCCATTCATGAATGCAGGACACATGGTACTGATGCTCACACTGCATCCTACCAATTTCTTCACCCTCAATGTATTCCTCCTGTAACATCCAGCCAGTGTCAATTAGAAATACAAGCAGCACAAAATAAATAACCATCCAGTGTCCGAAGAAATAGTTGTTCTTTTATAAAATAGTATTGGCTAAATGAATGGGACAAATCAAAATCAAACAACTAAGAGAGATTGTAGAGTGGGTAAAACATGATTCCCAGATACAATCACAGCAAAAGTTACCATTTCTTATTTACCTTTGTGCACCCTATGTAACCGTGTTTTATATTACCTTATGTTTCCCCTTTCATCGGCGTATGCCTTGTCACCCAGGGGAGTCTTAGTTTAATAGAAAAAAGGGATGAACACACCAACAGTTGTAGCATAACATCAAGCAGTATTATCAACTTCACCATTAGAACAGTAGTAAACATTTTCGACAAATGTGCACAGAAAGGAGAGCATCCTTGAGTAATAGAAATACCTGACATATGCTGCATTTGACGTCATCTACTACAGCTCTGCTCACTTCTAGCTCTGAATTTGTTGGCTTATACACACTTTGATTGAGACACTTTGCAAACTGGTCTTCAGAAAGGGCAGTGCTCACGGAGCCAATTCGCTCCTCTAGTGCTAATAGTTCCTGAGCAAAACAAAAGTGAGACAAAACACAGCAGTTTCTGAAGTCCGAGCCAGATGAGCAGATGACACAATCACACAATTAAAATTTAGACGAGCACACTCTTGCGGCAGAACCAACATGAAAGTAATACCTCATAAGACATGTTGTCAATATCCATTCTCATATCTCTATGCTGATCGTGCAGGCCAAGGCCACTAAGGAACAGATTAGTTTCCAGCACCAGCAATTGCTGCCAATATTTTTGTCCAGCATACATTTCAGTGCCAGATTGGCAACAAGAGAAAAAAATGTAAAACAAGGTAAAGGGCTGACCTCATAAGTCAATTCATCATCTTGCTCAATTCTGTCCAACGCTAGCATCACCTGCACAAAGTAAACATGCCATATATCGACTGGTATTTCTTTCACATATCAAGACATCATAGCAGCTAATCAAAGACAGTTTATTGTTAATCTATGATAATTTGATCAATTTCATCCCAAACAAAACCTAAGCACAAAGTCTCAGACAAGTATTTGGAAAACAACCTCTGCAATTCCTTCCATGTTTATGCGCCTGTAGACATCTCTTTCCCCCAGCAGACCATGAAACACTTGTGGAGGGCTTTCATCAGGACGAAAACTTGGTCTGCTCCTTGCTGTCCGATTACTTGAGCCTTGACAATTAGATGAGTAGATTGCATGAGGCAATTCCACAGAAAAAGGCCTTGTTAACATCTGTGGGGGAACTTCATCCAAGGAATAACGAGGCCAATTTGGTTGGTGAACCCTTGTAACAGTCTCACACAGTGCAAACATGCCATCCTCTCTTTCATCCGGCATTCTCACCCTAGCGTGCTGCGTAGAAGGTCGTCTAGTCCTTACCGAATCTGCAGAATCCTGAATACTTCTGCTGCTAGTCCTTATTGTTTGGTGAGAAGCCGATTGTTCAGCAGCTCTGACTCTAGGGCCAGTAATGCCAGAATACATGAAAGGTGAATGACCTAAACTAGGCTGTCCACTAAAGCCCCTTGATCTTGAAGAACCCTCTCCATCAGAAGTGCTCTTTCTCATAACCTCAACCCTCTTATTGTGAACAGAATTAGATGAAGAACAGCCAGATGGCAAAACATCAGATATTGATGTGCAACCAAGATTTTTTAGACTACGTCTCTGTACTCCAGTACCGGTACCATTTGATGATTTCACGTCAATGGTAGAATTTCGAGCTACAGTAGGCCGATGAACAAAAGTAGATTTGGTTTGAGGTTTACCCATACTCGATTCTTCTTTATCTTTCCGCCTACGTGGTTTAGTTCCGAAGGCAGTATTTCTGACTACGGAATCAACTGAATGTGGAGAAATCCCTGAAGAAACAGAAGAATCTAAAACTTCAGGATCAAGTTCAGCTGGCTGATCTCCTCCAGTAGCTGATGTGGAGAATGAATCTAATGATTCAGTCTTCTGAGCATATGGATGCCCATCCTCCTCAACAACAGCTTTCTTGCTACTCTGCAGGCGGTTGGCCTCAGTTCTTCTGTTACTGCTTTCAGCATTGTCTGCCTCTACCAAAAAGGGCCGCTTTTGCTTTTCCTCATTATATTTTCTGACAGGAGCTTTTGAAAAGCTTGCAGATGCAGCCTTAGAGCCTGATGAATGAAATGGGTCACGTAAATATCTTGGCTTCTCTTTATTGTCAGCCCATCTAGTTTTCATAGGGTTGAGCTTTGTGGTGTTCCCCGGCTTATTGCTGTGGTGGTTTGGCCTCTCTGCATTGCTTCGATTTCTCAAGGAGATGCCAGAACCTCTTCTAACATAACCCATTGTTGTGGTGGATCTACCAGAATCCTCCATACCAAAATGCAGCACAAAACACAGGTAAACTTGTGCCACAATTCTCCAGTACAACTTGTGCTACAATTCTGCAACCACAATTTTATAAAGATTAGAAACATACAACTACTGGAGAATTAATGTTGCCACAAACAATACGAAAGAGAACCTAAACATGTAATGAAAAGTGTATCTAGAAATATACATTTCAGGTAAGAAACTGTGAAGAAGGTAATGTTACCAATCTCCAATAACACCAAACAATCCAACTTTGCACCTACTGTTAGTTAAGAACATTAAACTCTACTCTATTCCATGAGAGCTATATTTACCTTTGTCTTACGAATTTCTATAATTCATTACATTGTAATGGTGCTACAAGCTCAACTATTGCATTTATTTCTTTCCTTTTAAGCAAACAAAAAAAAGGAAAGTGAATAAAAAGGCTAAATTAAGGCCACCTCTTTTTCAATAAATAAATAAATAAATAAATAAAATGAGGCCATCTACGACTATTGCCTATACTGCCGCACCATCTTGCTCTGTATCATCCAACCAATTGAAATTACCACATCAAGAACGCATCTTGATCAAAAATTTCATAACAGTTTAGATTGTGATATAATGACGCAGGATTTCCTGCTTGAAACAAAAGTCATTCTTAGGACCACACACCATATAAACCACTTGGGTCATCGATATCTACAACATGTGCAAACATCATTCGTCTATATAGCATCCCATACCACGTAATCCCTTTCAAGTTATTAAAACAAAAAATTAGTTCGTCAATCAATTTCCACCAATGAAGAAAAGTTTGCAGAAGACACAATCGGATGGGGATAGCATCAGAAAACATATCACACTATCAAGTTCCTCCCGGGGCAAAATGAACACGATGGCTTCTGGATCATTTCAAGAGGATCACACCTCTCAGCTCACACACATAAAGAATGCTTGCTGGTTGCTGGAATAAAAATGATCACAAATCCATTCGTATATTATACCAGGCAGAGACTACAAACTATAAAAGAAAAAAAAGAAAGAAACCTACACCAAAATCGACCAATCCAAAGCCCAAACAAAACAATTAACGAGAAGAACAGCAGTGGCCAAAGAAGCCCAGTCGCCCGCGAAATATTCAACGCATATCCACAAGCCATTTGGGAGAGAAAGGACAGGTTGGAACGGACTTTTGGTCCTAAAATCCTCAAATTTACACACAGAAAACGAAGAAACGATCAACATAAGGGAGATTTCCTAGCTTCTTTCTCCCCTATCTGATCAAAGGAATCCATCCACCCATCTCGTACCTCCTCGAAGCGTCGGCGGCGTCTCCCCTTGTTTTTCTCCTTTCCTCTTCCTCGCGAACACTTCGGTCAGATGCGAGGCGATTTATTTAATACTGGCCTCAACGGGTCGGGTTCACGGAGGAAGAGGTGTAACCCGTTTACCGGCTAACGGAGCTCCGTATCGCCCCCTGGAGCGCCCACTGGGTGCGCCGTGCAGCGTCGCGGATTCGGCCCTGTTTCCACTTAAGATTATTATAATCTAACTTATAAATCATAAGTGGAAATAAACAGCTCAGATTATAAAGTAACTTATTATAATCTAATAGCCCAGATTATTGTAATCTAATAAGCTTAAAAAAGGAGTTTATTTCAGTTTATAGATCCACCTTTTATCTTAATGACCATCAAACTTTAGGAATATTACACACCTTTACCATTCATCCAACCCCCAACTCCCGTGCCTCTCTCTCCCCCAGGGCATTGTAGTCTTTAAACATTCGAATACAACAATCCATAACTCTGATAATCCAGGCTGCCAAACACCTGACATCTTATTATAAGCTAGCTTATATAATCTCCACCTATAAACTAGATTATAATAATCTTAAGTGGAAACAAACAGGGGATCAAGATACGTGTGAGGCGATCAGCTTGTCCGCGTGGGCGGCGCACGGCGCCCACCGCTCGGAAGGTTAGGCGCCGCTGTTTTTTTCTCGCCGCGAGTGTTTAGGGGTGGTATTGCTTCTCATTCTAGATTCTATTAGCTCCTACTAAGAGTCATAAGTTAATATAAACACCTAATTTTTTTTAAAGTGGTTTCTCTATTTCTTTCATTCCTGTCTCGTTCTGAGGATAAGTCAGAGGATCACAGGCATATTACGCATCCTACTCATCTCGCTCATATTTCATGTACGCATCCCTCCTCCACTTTTCCACCGCTTGCCCTCTCCTTATAGAACCCACTTCTTTCATGTTACTACTATTTATTTTCAGCCAAAAACCATCAGTCGTAGTCAATACAAACACCCCTTTATATTGAAGAAAAAAAATCAGCAGATGAAAGGCAGTAGCTAAACACACTGCATCATCCTTCCAAAGTTCTAATTTCATAGGATATGGATAGTTCTTTCGGTTCTTGAGTGAGAAGGGAAAAGCATAAATATTTTAGAATAAATTTTGTTCTAGCTTTGCATGCTTATCTGTGAGACAATATGGTGGTCACCCTATAGCGTATAATGAATATTTGACTTTGTTATGTAAATGGTGTCGAAGTTTGAGTTTGATTTTTGAAAATTGCACTTTTGGAGTTGATATCTGCCTCAGCCGATCAGAACATTTTCAGAGGCGAATCCAACAGGGGGTTAGGTAGGGTTGACGCCCACCCTACCGTCACCCTCCTTCTAGGTAGCTAGCTAGTTAATTAGTGTTGAGATCATAGCATGTTGTGGCGTCATGCACGTTTCAGAGCTCAATAGCAATGGGTCCCTGATGCCCAAGTCCCCGCCGCCGTGCTACGAGAACATTGTCACCGTGCTGAGCATTGACGGTGGCAACGTCCGTGGTATCATCCCCGACACCATCCTCACCTTCCTCGAAGAGAAGCTCTAGGTGAGTTCCCATATATCATCCTACTAACATATTGTACATGCATGCATCTACTCATGTTGTCTGTTCTGATGCACCATTCTAATGGGTTGTTGTTGGGGGTGTGTTTCTATCTATAGGAGCTAGATGGACCAGATGCGAGGATCTCAGACTACTTCAATGTGATTGCCGCGACAAGCACCAGAAGGCTGGTGACCGCGATGCTCACAGCACTCAACGCCTAGGGCCGCTGAAAGCATCTAGATCCCTAAAAATTATTTTGGTAATTAATAACAATATGTAATATGAGACTAATATATTTATTAAGTGTTTGAAAAGTTTAGTCCCGATGATGAATGTGATAACCTAGAAATGCATGCAAAAGGTCAACATAAAGATCAATATGGTTCAAAATAAAGGTGTAAGTAGTCTAGGATCCCTTTTGATTTTACTAGTCTTAGGAGAAAATGATGGAAGACCGAATTTTAGGTTAGATGCCGTATTATTAAGAGGGATCATACTAGTAGCTTGACAGCATGTTCTTGTGCCATTTGGATCAATTTAGGATCATGCATACACTTGGAATTTAAATTAAAAGCCAACTGTACATTCTCAGAAAAATCGGTAATACCAAAGTTTACACGACGGTACTACCGCAGTATGGTATAACCGAGAAGGTAGTGCAGTACTACCGCAACCAGGAAGTACCGAGCTTTAGTTGGTAGTATGTATTTTCCAAAGAGACGCCTTTTAAAGTACATGTGCTCCTTTGGAATTCAGTAGTACCAGAGTTAAAATGGCGGAATTACCGCATTACGGTATGACCGCAACTCTTGAGTGGTACTACCGCACCTCAGAAGGACCGAATGAAAGGGCGATACATTTTTTCCAGAGAGGATCAACTTTTGGTCCTCAAGACAAATGGTAATACTTTACTAGAAATCGAAACTACCGAAGAGCGAAACTACTGCATTTATAAAGGCGGTAGTACCACGTCGCAATTTCAATCGCTAGTTCAGAGGCAATGAGTACAACTGCTATAGCTATTATCGTGTAGTCAGTGCAGGTGCGATAGTACCAACCGATGAATGGCGGTACTACCGTTTGTGTTAAAAATTCAGGATCTTGCCTCCAACGATCGAATTTGATTGGTGGGAGTATAAATACCCCTCCACCAGCTCAAAGGCAGATGTTAGAAACTTTATTGAACATTCTTGAGCTAAGAGCACTTTCTCCACACCTCATTTACTTTTGTTGCATTCATTTGAGGTAGTTGAGCCAAATTCAAATGCATTCATTTTAGATTGATCCTTGATACTTGATTGCCATCAAGTGAAGCTTGTGATTCATTACTCTTGGTGCTTGCCGACCTAGACAGCTTGGCAGGAGTTTAAGTAGTGATCTCTTTAAGGAGATTGTGAAGAGGTCCGCGCCAAATTATGAGTGGCTCGGTGTTCGCCATCTTCAGAGCGGAGGAAGAACAACCACTAGTGTAACCGAGTAGCAAGGCTTAATTTGTGGAGCCGGTCCAAGTTGTTTGGCTTTCCTTAATGTGTACTAGTGAAGACTGGCAAGTTTTCAATACCACGGCAAAACATCGTGTGCCATCTTTTGGTTGTTCTTTGCCTCTATTTTTCGCATTTATATTTTTAATATGTTGTGATTATTGAGATTGTTATATTTAGTTGTGCTAGAAATATATTCATAGAGACTTGCCTTGTAGTGCCTTAGCTTTACTAGAATTGAGTAGGTCTTAAATTGTTGCTAGTATTGAGTATGTCTTGAATTGCAATATAAATCTTGCTTAGCTCTAAATTTGTAGAAATTAGCTTTAGCAAGCAAGAATCTTTAGAATCTCCTATTCATCCCCTTCTAGTCAGCTATCCTTGATCCTACAAGTGGTATCAGAGCTTGGTTTCTCATTGATTTAGACTTAACTAGGGATGGCAATCGGGCGCGGCGGGTACAGGTAGTGCTCGCCCATACCCGTACCCGCGACCCTGATTTACGTCCACGGGTATACCCGTGAAGGATGACGGGCGAATAACCTCGCCCATACCCGTCGCCCGTGGGTATACCCGTTTACCCGCAAACTGAGTGTCACCATCTGAGAGTTAAACTAATGACAGATACATATAAGCAACAGTTATTGCTAGGAAATATAATAGCTATCAAAAAAAGTTTATAACAATCAATAGCAATTAGAGATATGGAAAAGTTTATAACAATGAATAGTAATTAGAGATATTGGTATGACTGCACCACCTGTCAATCTATATCGCGGGTAAACGGGCGGGGCGGGTACGGGTGGAGCTTACCCATACCCGTGCCCATTTACCCGACGGGTAGAGTGTTCTCCCCATTTCCATACCCATGGGTAAAGAAAATATCCCATACCTTGCTCCATTAGGGTATTTACCCACGAGTATACGGGTAAATGGGCACAATTACCATCCCTAGACTTAACCGTCTAAGAGAGGAAAGGATGGCTAGTGAGGGAATTGCTATAAGAAAGTCACTTTATATTGAAAATTAGAATGTAGAAATTAGTTTTAGAAAGCAAGAATTTTTAGAACCTCCTATTCACTCCCCCTCTAGTCAGTTATCTTTGATCATACAGCCGCCTGCTCTTCGCCGCCAAGGACATCAACAACTTCTACCTTGAGCACTGGCCATCAACTTCTTCGTCGCTTTCTTTTTAGGTAAATTCTCAGCTTGTAAGCAATGTTTGCCTAGATGCAATATGGAAGGCTACCGCAAACCGGCAACTCAGCATTCGGCAAACAGATGAGCAAGTCCCATTAGCCACCCTAAATTTTGATCCTGGGTCCGCCACTGACCATCTTGTAGGTTGTGGTCAAACCGGATTGGGTAAAGTAGTCTAACCGCCAGTCCGGTGTGACCGGAATTCGACTAGTGGTCCGACCTGTGGTCCGGTATGACTTTTTTAGTTAGCGAATGCTTTTTAGAAAGCATGTTTTGGAGTTAGGCTCATGTGGTCTGACTGAATGTTGTAAGTGATCTGTAGGACCGAAATGGCGACAGAGGGGGGTGAATGTCGCTCGCTTCAAAGTCGCCCCCGAGAAATCAAACACTGATTTTTCAGATGTAAGCAAAACACAGCACCTCACAGAAAATTAAAATTAATTTCTCTGAATTTTGGAACGCATGCGACACTGAAAAATTCAGCATAAATCAGAGACCAGCCAGTAAAAAATTCAACAGAAAAATTGTTGTTTGATCTGCATGCAAAAATATCAAAGATCAGCACAAAAAGAAAAAGAAAAGACACTTGATGGAATCTTCACGCTACAGGAGAAAGCATCAAGGTAATTGCTCTGTATGTTGGCCGAAAGCACTAGAGTTCAGCAGAACTGAAGACTTCCTGCAGACTACAAGTTCAGACCAACAAAATCAAAGCAATTGAAACTACAAGCCTATTCTCCTCAAGTCACAAGCTTAAGATCATGTTCCAAATAGTCCTAGGACCTTTGGAACCCAGAGAATTTGACTGAAAACTGAGAAATTCAGATTATGCCCAAAGATCTGAAAATTACAGTGAACTTCACTAAAACTCAAAATACTCTCAATCCCTTGATCCTTTGCACATGAAACTTCAGGGTATATTAGCAATAGCAAGGGTACCTCCCGGACAGATATCAGCTCAAACCAAGAAGGAAATCAAGATTTAACTCAAAACCCTAGAAACTTGAAGAACTTCAGAGAGAGATCCAAAAAGCCAAATTGCTCATAGGTCTCAAGTCCTTTGCTCATGAATTTTTGCAGGTATATTAGCAATAACAAGAGGACTCCTCAGACCAAAAATCAAGTCATCTCTCAAAGGGAATCAAGTTTTCACTCAAAACCCTAGAATCTGAGTTCATGAACAGAGGAATGCCAAAACTGAAATCTGAGATTTAAACCAAGTTTGCTCTTCAGGAAATCGATCAAATGATCTTGTGGCACTAACCCATCATAGAGCAACCCATTTTGGCACTTCCTAGCAACCAGCAACAAGAAATCACGAAAGTCAAAAATCAACAAAAGGGGACATCGAAGAACAGAACATGGCACAAAAGGCAAACTCCAGATTTTCATTTATTGGATCAAAGATACGTCCCGATACGCATGGACATTCGAACAAGTAAGATTACAAGGATTCACCACTCAATCCTCTCCTCTCCAAGCCAAGAACTCAAGAACACCTTACATGCTTGAGTAGAGGGATGAACACACACAGAGGGCTCACATGGGAACCATCGAAGGGAACACACCCCTGCTGCCCTCAACCACTAAAGACTAAAGGAAAACCACCTCCTAAAGCCTCTTTTGACTAGAGCTAACCCTAATTCCCTCCAAGTGCTCAAGTGGGCATGCAGCCCCTCCACTCCTTTTATAGCCCATGGCTAACGGGTCTCCGCCCCGTTACGCCCGCTATTTCCAACGGAGCCCGCTCCCGCTTGTGCAGCCTTGCGAAATTCCCGTTTCGCCCCTCCTGCACCTTCCGGGAAGCTTCCGCGCTCCTTGTCTCGCACGTCTCGCAACCACCTCGAGTCCACGTCGTCTTTGACACATCCCGACCGTTTTGACCTCAGCGCCACCTGCGCCTAGTCCGGTCCACCGTGTCTCACCACGACTCCACTCGACGTCCTGCAGTCACACAGACAAGAAAACACGTCAAATAGCACCGCTCGATACATGAAAGCACAAATATCATCATACTTACCATGACGAAGTCCAAACCTGTTGAATCATCAGAATATGCAACCTAATCTCATACGACCAAGTTTGACCACAGTCCGACCGAGCCCGATTGCGCCATGCAACAACTCGACTCCGAACTACGCAAACCAAACTCGACTCACCTAAACCAATGTCAATTACTCATCATACACATGTGGTCACCTCCACATGGTCTCTCATGATCCGACCGAATGTTGTGAGTGATCCGACCGGATGTGAATGACCGATGTGACTAGCATTGTAGATACGGTCACCCCGGTTGACCGGTCAGATCAGCCAGTGGTTGGTGGTCTGATCGAGGTGATCTGATTGGCCTGAGGAGAGCGGTCAAACCGGTGGCTGAGGCCAGAGAACATGATGAGTTGAGCTAAGTTGGTTTGAGGTCGAATCTGGCATGGGAGCTATGAGGATTTGTATTGCATTGCATGATCCATGTTTTTAACTAATGTGAGTCAAATGTATAGAACTTTGCTCGATATGGTTGCTTGGTCTTTGGATGTGTAGGTATCATGGAGGATGTAACAGTCATCAACAATGGATTGGGACTAGGTGGGGGTGCTGAGGTCCAAGTGATCGTGTAAGTCCGAGTGAGGCTACGTGCTTAAAGCGAGAAGCACAAAGAAAACATGAATTGTGAAGAGGCAAGTTGGTGCATGTGGTGCGCCAAGTGATAAAGTCGATATACATAGAGACAATTCGAGGAAGTTCGAATGCGTTTAGACATGACGGCTAGTCATTAGTCACTACAGGCTATGTGTTAAAGCATACAGAGATGCTTTAAGGTGAAGGTAAGGATTCCTAGATCATCAATTATTTCAATTGATGATTTTGTGTTGTACAGTACTACGTGATGGTTTACTTGTTGTTGTTGGTTGTAGAACTCCAGAGCTAGGTCATAGTGAGGTGGAAGGGACCAGGACTAAATTAGGAGAACTGAGGTTCAGAACGATCAATGTGCCGCCTGAAGATGACTGCAACTAGTAGAGTGGCTACAAGCCAGGAAGACAAGGAACTAGAGGGAGAGCTACTGGTGGTGGACATGATAGGCAACGACAAGGTGAACGGGGCTAAGCTCAGGGAGGAGCTGAGACCCAGAACAATCAGGAAAGCTGAGTGTTGTCGTGGTTTACAAAGAGGTTTGTGATGCACCAAGTGATTGGGCCCATTTACAAGCAGGGACAGTTTGATGAGATCTGACGAGGCTTGGCGACAAATCGCACATGAAGTTGAAGATGAAGCACGAAAATGCTTCAAGGCAAAGGAAGCATGAAGTTTCATGAAAGGTGGTTTGGGGGCAAAATGGTCTTTTACCCTAAACTGGAAAGTTAGGACTTGATCAAACCACAGCGCGAGGAGATGTAAGAGTGGTGGTTTAGGTCAAGGTTGTGCTGAAAATATTTAGTAGATCAAATGTTGATTCACTAACAGGTTAATGGTTGTGTGTGATTTAAGAAGCGTACTTGTGTGAATGTAAAATCTGTTATGATGTTAGGTTAATGGTTAGCCCATGTAAGTGGATAAAACCTGGCTAAATATGCTAGTTAGGTTTTCTTGTAAGAATCGACTATATAAAGAGGTGAGTGGAGAGAGTTGAGATTAGTTCTCTAGGAAGCCAAGTGGAGGAGGCCAGAGTTCTTGGAGAGAATCTTTGAGAGATGAGTTGTGGCTCTATATATTGAGCTTTTTGTTATCTTTAGATTTTGTGATTGGTTAAGGAGCAATTGTAAAAATTTATCTCCAAGTATACATAGATATCAAAATCTGTCCAAGTCTTTCTCCTCTTTGGCTTGGTTTCTTGCTGTTGTTAGGTTTGCTTAGATGTGTGAGAGTAGATCAAAGGTCATCCTGACCATCCTTTACCTATGAGCAAGTCTTCATTTAAGTTCTTGTGTTTTGTCTAATTTTAGTGCAACATTCCTTATTTTGGATAAAGGTCAGAATTTTGATATTGATCTCCTTGATCTTTGCTTGAAATAGATTCTTGATATCCTTGTGAAGGTTTGTTCCAAGTTTCACAAGATTTGGCGTAGTGGTTCTTGTATTGACTCTTTTGGAGGCTTGAACCCGAGTTGTTATTGCCTTGTTAGAGCTTCGATCGGACTGACCTAAAGTACCGGTCAGACCGGCCAAGCGATCCGACCACCAGTGACCCTCAGTCATACCGGCCAAGCGGTCAGACCGCTACCTCCTTATGGTTAGACCGTCAGAGGAGTGTTTAGGCTCAGTTTTTTTAGGATTGGCTTAGTTTTTGTAGGATTGGCTTTAGGCTCTATATGCTTTATTTTTCGCTGTGTGTTTCAAAGCCATGGGCAACCGGAAGGTTCAATTTGATATCAAAATAAGAGTGTGCTCCTATTCATCCCACTCTTGTCACCGTTCTTGGTTCCACACCATCCATCAGTTTCCCTCTTTTTGGAGGGCCTTCCACTAGGGGTGGAGCGAGGGGGTGCTGGCAGGGGCCAGGCCCCTCTCATGATTGGATAAATTTGTACTATATCCCTTTATATTTTACGAAAAGTTGTTGTCATTAGTGCTATTTGGCCTCTCTCATCAAATGTAATTACATTATATAGGTTGTTTGTCCCCTCCCATTTCTAAATCCTAGCTCCGAGCCCCTGCCTTCCACCCATCCATCCATCATTATCCATGGATCAAATCAAGGGAGAGAATACAGTGCTCCATACGAAAGCTTTGAAAGAGAGGGCAGGAAAAGGATGTCGGCCATGAGGAACTCGCCCTACATACATTAACTAACAACTCTGTTCCACAGGGTGATGTTGCAGGGAGTAATATTCTTACCGGAGAAACTCTATGTCACTTATCAATTGCTTACATATCATCTGAAGAAGAAT
Source organism: Dendrocalamus sinicus (assembly GCA_036346575.1). NCBI lineage: Eukaryota > Viridiplantae > Streptophyta > Magnoliopsida > Poales > Poaceae > Dendrocalamus > Dendrocalamus sinicus. The sequence continues at coordinate 1,972,896 of CM070657.1, read as the reverse complement.
TGCTAACATCATAAGCAATCCTAGATGGAGCTATAATTAAAATAACACAAGGGTTTCTTGACCACAAGAAATACTTCTTCTTCTTAAATAAAACAGTCCAAATCTTCTATTATTTAGGAGTTATATTATTGTGAATAGTTAATTTTGTGTCTAATGCATCTCATTGTTTCAATGGAGATGGGATATATTTCCTGTTAGTCTTGGGTTGAAAGACAGGTAGGTGGGAGTTAACACGAGATTAGGGCTGTAAACGAGCCGAGTTTGAATGAGCTTGATCTTCTAAGCTCGAGCTCGGTAGAAACTTAAGCCGAGCTCGAGCGATTCTGGGTTAGGGTCCGAGCCTAGGCCTCGGTTCGAGTACACTCGATAACAATCAGAATAATTTACATGCACTAATTTTCAACAATAAGAAAAACTCAAGTTCGAACTCGGCTCGAGTAAGCTTGATAATAGTCAAAACAATTTAAGGTGCACTAATTTTTAACAATAAAAAAGTTTGAACTCGGTTCGAGTAAACTTGACAAGAGTTAATATACATCAATATTTAAGTTCGAGTCGAGCTCTAACAAGCTATTCGAGCTCAGCTCGTTGAAACTCGCAAGCTCATTATCAAGCTCGAGCTCGGCTTGTTTAAAGTTCAAGCTAAGCTCGAATTGAGCTTAGAGCGAGCCGAGCTCAAGCAGCTCACGAGACTCGAGTTTTTTTTACAGCCTTACATAAGATGAGTTGCTATTCCTTTCTCGAATGAAAACAGATGACCTGTGCAAATCTTAATCTTGCCCTTAATCTTTCCTCTAGAATCTATTAATCTATGGTAAACTATGGTTGTCAGAATAAAAGAGACATGGTTGTGGTACCAATGCTGGTTTCTCACTGAGTATGTCAACTTCAGGAGTGATCAACTGATGGAGTACTGCTGACCTGGTGATGTGAGAACTTAACTCTTTCCTTTTTCATTTTTCGACTCCGGACCAGGAATAGTACCCAAGTACCAACTGCCAACTGCAAAGTTGTGCTTAAATATAGGCATCATTTCGATTTAAACTCTTCAGCTGTTCGAATGACTGGTTAACACATAGGCTTCTTATTCAAAGCAAATCAACAGTGAAGTTGGGTTCAAATCGTAAGAAAATGGGTTGAGTTGATCAAGACCTTGTGAGTTGGTATGACAGTTGTGAATGAGACGAAACAAAAATGGAACCAAACATGGAGTAGGTAGCTCATGCACAATAGTGGGACAAATGTTGGGCCAAATCAGCAATGTGTAAGCGTGTTCTTCCCAGGTAAACTGAGTGGCGGATGGTGATATGCACAGTGTTTTGCATAGTAGTTACAACTAGCAAGATCTATGCTTCGTGGCTTGTAACATAGTAGTTACAACTTACGACTTATTTTGGCGCACTCATATTGCTAGCGGCATCCTATACATCTACGCAGTAGCGAGGCGTGAAGCAAAACAAAAAAAAGGGGTCAATCTTTTTTCTTAAAGGTAAGGACACGAGCTCTGCTTTTCAATTAAAGAGAACTAAGAAGTTTACTAGCGACCTCGGCCGTGAGGGTCAGGAAGAGACACCTAGAATTACAGGGGACAAAGGAGACCTTACTGACCTTGGCAAGAGAAGCCCAACCCAACATTTGCTTAGCATTAAGGTGGTAGAAATTAGTGGTTTTCTTAAGAAAATTTGTGCAAATGGGAGGGCCAAGACCCTCATTGGCCGAAGGAGGCTCCGCGACTGAGTTCCCTCACAATGGCTGGTCACTAAACCTTGTTACTAAAGGAGAAAGAGTGGTTGTATATGATTTTAGAAAGGAAAAATTCCATATAACACTCTAAACTTTGCTTCAAGTTCATCCAGTATCACAAACTATAAAACCAATTATTTGACCCCCTAAAATTTGCAATCTGATTCAAATAACACCATGATCCGGTTTCATATAGTGGTATTGCCTTCGTAGTGCAATAAGTGGCACTACTAAAAAAAAGGCTATACTGGATGTCTCATCTCAGACGGTTTCCTCGAACCGTCTGTGTTATAATAATTACAGACGGTTTTACAAGCGTGACCCGTTTACCGTCTGTGATACCCTACTATCACACATGATTCTTGTTAATAACCGTCTGTGATATTCACAGACGGTTATATATAGGAACTGTTTATGATAATTGCAGACATCACAGACGGTTTTTAATTAGAACCGTATGTAATAGTTCACATATTGTGTCATAGGCGTGGGCCTTGGGCCCAGCCAGGTTATTATTAGAAATTAGAGATTAGTTTCCCTTGTTAGAGATATAATTAGATATATGAGATGAGTTTCTATATTATTAGAGAGAGGATTGGAATTAGACTCTATCTGTTAGGGGGAGCCCATCTATATAAAGAGGGCTACCGCATGCTATTGAGATCAATCAGAGAAATATCAAGTCTTCCTCGTCTAAATCTCTAGTCTCTCTCCCTCTCGTTCTACGCCGACGCCATCCGGCCATCTTCTTGGTGGTGTTTACCCCGATTCATGACAGATGGTCATTAGTATAAACCATATGTAATGTTGATTACGTTTAGGTGAATAACATGTGAGGCTCACAGAGGTTTCTCCCCTATCGAGCTCCCATGCGCTTCCATGGCCGCCACCCCTTGTAGCTCTCTTCCTCTCTATTTCGATTGAGGGAAAAGCCCATATGGACCTCACCTGTTATTCATCTAAATTTGGCCAGCGTGTCATCCTACATAACAAAAACCCCTACTCGTTGCGCCACGTAGGTAATACCACCTTGTGAAATCGGGTCAGTGTGTTTTTTGAATCGGAATGCAAAATTCGGAAGTCAAATGTCTGGTTTCATAGTTCAGAGTGTTGGATGAACTTTCGAGTAAAGTTTAGGATGTTATATGTATATGGACTTCTTTCTTTTAAAAACAACCACTCCAATAGCTTGTATCTTTAGTTTACTACTGAAACTTGTATCTAGATGAGACAATCCTAGATTGGAGAGAGATGAGTCCACTAATTTCTTGGTATCCGAGAAAGAATTGTTACTTGCAAGAGTAACAAAATTTTGGTACGGATAATCCATTTTTTATTCGAAATTACAGAAATATACCCGCGGGAAATTTTTTTACAAAAATAGGCTCAAGTCGCCCAATGGGAGGGCGACTGGAGAAGCCGATTCTGTTCCTGTCGCTCAACCATTGGGCGACTTTAATGCAGTCGCCCAATGGTTGAGCTATAGGTATCAAACTTTCGCCAAAAATAGTGAAAATTGGTGGGGATATTCTTCATACATCCAAAAGCCTTCAGAAAAAAATTTGAGCAATTTCGGCTACGGGATCAAAAGTTATAGCAGTTTCAATCGAGGCCGAAACGAATTTGAGTCTGTCTATAACTTTTGATCCCGTAGCCGAAATTGCTCAAATTTTTTTCTGAAGGCTTTTGGATGTATGAAGAATAGCCCCACCAATTTTCACTATTTTTGGCGAAGGTTTGATACCTATAGCTCAACCATTGGGCGACTGCATTAAAGTCGCCCAATGGTTGAGCGACAGGAACAGAATCGGCTTCTGGTTGGGCGATAGGCTCCAGTCGCCCTCCCATTGGGCGACTTGAACCTATTTTTGTAAAAAAATTTCTCGCGGGTATATTTCTGTAATTTCAAATAAAAAATGGATTATCCGTACAAAAAATTCCAAGAGTAACAAGCAAATTCTCTCTCTTCCAGCTAAGCAAAAAACCGATGTGGCATGTTTATAGTAACAAGCAAAAGGTGCCATAGTGAGTGCCCTGATTGTACAGGCACACTTCATTCTCATGTTGATCAGACGGCTTTGATCACGAATTTGTAAATGTGAATTTAAAGAGATTCTCAATTGATACGCCCTAATTCGTCCGAAAGAATATAGGGTGGCTTTGTTTGAGCTTTTGTTCGAGTTCTGCAATCCTCTCCTGGGGTCAACTTATCTGCTTCCTTGCCTCTTCTTTGTCACATCCTGTGTGCCTTTTGTAGCTTTTGGTTGTGCACTTGTGCCTTCCTTTGATGAAAGTGAGCATCTAGTGCTTAAGTTCTTTTCCTTTTGCCATGATTGCTTCTCAAAGACAACAGAACAATCAGCTTTGGCCGGCCTCAGGAACCCTTCCTTCCCTGACATGAAAAGTTTGTGGAACCTCCACGCCACAATTTGATTTCAGCTGCACTTTGATTTACATGCCATTGGCAATTTCATACCAAAGGCAAATCCTTTTACCGAAGTGTTACGTTTAACCGAATAAAATGAGTTCTTTGTAATCATGCAGAGGAAACGGCACAGTTGGATGGAAGTGATTTCGGTTGGCGTGATGAATGATGGGTATTGCATGACTTGTCGTCCGTTGGTATTGTATAGTGGCATCTTTAGACTAGCCAATTACTTGGTTAACCGACCAGTACGTGTTTTTTTTTTCAATGGCAAGTGGACCTAGGAATTCATTGAACTTGCTTTAGGTTCGATCTTACCGGCTTTTCAGCTGATTTTTAATTTTACTTTCTATCAGCTATTACTATTTATCAAATCTACTAGTAGTAGCAAAAAACTATCAGGCACGTCTAAAAAACAAGACCTTATAATTCAATGTTGATAGCTAGCTAGCAGAATGCGTCTAGCTTCAGAATATGATTGCTGCATTTGATGACGGCAGACAGGGAGATGTGAGCTCGAACGTGGAAAGACTAATGAAGATCGCACGAGCCAGATTATGGGATTCTGTCCGGAGACAAGCTTTCTAATCTTGCAGCGTAAATTATGCACAGGCCACTTGTTGATTCACGACCTGGATTGAAGAAAAAAGAAGGGAGGCCAGGGCAGCCATTAGAGGTAAGAATGGGTCAGATAGTACTTAAATTATATTCATATTTATATTTTTTTTCTTGAATTCACATACGAATCAGATAAACATCGGATATGAATATGGACCAAATAAATATCGGATACGATTTTAGATCGGATTATACTCATAAATGGATCGGATTCAACTATATTTTGGATTCCAATAATTATTCGTGGCTTCTTCTATTTAAAACATGGCAACGAATTGTTTTAACATTTTAAATTGATAAATAGCTGACTCTATCATGTAACTGTGTATTAAATATCGACATCAATAAATGAATCATTTATCTTACGTATTTGTATAATGCATCTTCTGAAGACAGCTTCATATCCTATGGTACAATAAAGTTTAGCAAATTGACACCGATTTTATCATAATATTTATACCCCTTTTCCTCTAATTTATCATGTAAGCATTGATCATTGGTGCCATTTTGCTACTAATTCTAGATATATTGTAAATAAATCGGTTATAAACATATCAATTTTAGCTAAACAGAGCATGCAAAAAGTTTTATTGGGGGATGTGCCAAAATAAAAAAACATGAAATACCAAATTAGAGTCCACCATAATGACATGCTCGTTGAGATGATCGAAATGCATATATAATGTCCAATTTGGATGTCAAATGCAAAAGATATGTATTAGTTAGCTGATGCTATTATATATACCGAATCCGGATATTATCTGGATATCTGAATCTGGATCTTATTCAAATATCCAGTTCCGAATCCATGTTAGGCTATACTGAATTCAAATCCGACATCTGGGACTTCGCCAGTTCATCATCTAAATTTGACTTCACCGATAAATCTGGATTCGATAGCCGAATAATCCGACTAAATCTAGCTTCGTTTTCACCTCTAGCAGCAATGCTGAGTGCGAGCCATGCTTGTGCCGAGTGTGACCAATGCATGTGCCGCAGCGCAGCATGTTGAGACATGCATGCGTGGAGCACCTGAATTCATAAAAAAAAAACCACCATGTTTTTGAGCAAACGCATGGAATTCAGAACGGCATTAGGGCCCTGTTTGGAACCGCGATCTGCGACCGCGCGGTGCGGTATCCTATCCGCGGCTCCGTGGCCGCGATACGAGGAATCGGCAGTGTAGTTTATTTTCCGATTTTTCCTCTCACGGGCGGTCGTGAGAATCACGACCACCGCGAGGCGTTTGGTGAGATTTTCCCGATTCTCGCGGTGAAGCGTCCAGGAATCCGATTATAATCGGTTCCAAACAGGGCCTAGGTGCACGCGCCCACCGCGACCATTCCACGCACACGCGCCGCGGCACATACGCCGTATCTGGCCAGGGCCTAGGCAAGTTGATGGTGTACTTGTGTAGCGACCCGGATTAGTCCATTCGAATCTCATGTATATTTTATGAACCAGCCACCCGATCGAGTGCTTCTTTTCTGCTCTGCCAGCCCATAGGTCAAAAGTACGCGCGTTGATTTGGGGAGTTAGTGACCGAGCTGTACATGTATAGCGTAGTGTTTACCCCTCGCTTGGCACGCTCCAGCCCGAAGAGGCAAGAGCAAGAAACGAACAGCCTGCAGGCACGGCATAATTGATTCGAGTCAAAGATGAAACCAAAAGGGATCAGGCTGTAGGTCCTAGAAGTTGTCGATTCATTAATTCTTCCATGGTTCTGGTTCTGATTATTTTGTATTCTATGACTGCGACACGGGCAGATTAACATGAGAGATGATCAGGTTTGATGACTGGAGCAAGAGAGTTCATCAAGCTATAAACATTTACAGTCGACTTGTTCTACGTCTATCAATGATGCGCAGTTAGGGCTAAACAAGAACGACCCAGCGGGTGGCACCGGCGCTGAACCGCCATTGCCTCAGCCGAGTGCAAGTGCATCATTCATGTGTGTCCGACTGTTCGGCGCCTACGACCGGCGACGTCGGCCGTCGGGCGGCTAGCACCGCCCTTGGGGGAGAAGGGTCACGAAGAACTATCGAGCCGCGCCCCACTGCGGGGTGGTCGGAGAAACATCCTCCAACCACAGAAATAGCCTAATGGACCGTGTGGGACATTGGACAAAGGCCTACCCCAAAGAGTGGCGGAAGAAATGTCCACCACGACGGCGCTCAATTGGACCGGCCCAAATGGCGCAGAAGGAGTTTCAAAAGAATGCACGGCCACAGTTCTTCTTCTTCTTTGAAACTCGGGTGCATTTACTCTTTGCTCTTCAGGCCGGTTTGAAACACGGATGTTTCCTACATATATATTTGTATATATTTTTATTACATTCATACATGGGTCGGGACTGAATCCAATACATCACGTTCAGTGGCGGAGCCAGTATTTTCAAGATAGGTGCTCGAAGTTTCAAAAATATTATTCAATGTAAAACATAAAGATTCACAGTAGCAAAAATTAAAGTATAAATTATTTATATTAGATACAACATATTAAATAACTTAGAGAATTACAAATTAAATAAGGAAAATTACAAATTAAATCGGTGTCCCTTCATGACTTGAAAGTAAGATATGATGTCATCATCCTTAATTTGCAAAAAAGAATTCTCGCTCGAGAAATATTACCAAGCAATCATTCAAATATTACCCCTATATTCTATTTCTTAGCTTATTCTTCACATGATTCATTGAAAACATATCTTCTCAATACTAGCAGTTGCTACAAAAAGAATTAGCACCAATTTGATAAGCTTATAAACAACTTTATAATGAATATGCTTCTTTGTTTGAATAGGCATAATAGAAAATTCGGCAAGATTTTTTTACTTTTATAAACCTTTCATCTCTACGTATATCAGCAATGAAGTATGTAAGTTGAAAGGGAAGATGCATGAAGTCTATGCATGAGAAATCATTTGGATAAAACTAAGCAAGACTAACCAGGTTGTCCTTGTTATAAGCACAAAATGAATAAGCAGAATTGAATGACGCCATGCAAAGAAACAATTATATGTTTACCTCATTAAACCCATCATTAAGCTCTCAAAGTTACCTATCAATGACACTTAAAAATTTCAACATAAAAGCGATGGAGATTCTTAACCTTTTTTAAGAACCTTTTGAATCTTGCAAGTGACTTATAAAAACCATCTATTTTAGCAATTTTGATGCCATGCTTCACACAAAAATAAGTGACATCTTTAAGAAAAATTTTCCATTCATCATCCTTCCGCAATAATTGAAATTGTGTCTTTGTCAAATAAATGATATAAGTAGCATTAATAATATATTGATCTATCTTTTGTAAAGCATTACTTAAGTTATCTGTGTGCCCAAATCTGGTTAGCAATAATGTGCCATGAAAACAAACTCAAATAAATCAAATGATGTCAACATCATTTGAATATGTATAGCCTCCGTGCTTTGATAGTGGTCTTCTCTGATCTTTATGAGAACTCGCTGTATTAAATGATACAAAAAGATAACATGCATAACAGTTTTACAGTGAGATCCCCAACAAGTATCACCTGGCATACCCAATCCCATCTCTTGATTCAAACCCTGGCCAGTTTTAATGTCCCCCAATTCTAATGCTTCTACAATTCACTTAGCTTGAGCTATTCGAAGCATTTGTATTTTTTAAAGACATCCCAAGAATATTCAACAAATATGTAAGTTGTTGAAAGAACCAAACACAATCACCATTCTCTTTAGCAACAACAACAAGAGTTAACTAAATTTGATGGACAAAATAATGAATATAATAGGCGGAAGGAGACTCATCTATAATTAGTTTCTTTATATCATTAACTTGACCCTTTATATTATTATCTCTATCATATTCCTGCCCACAGACAGTAGACAAGCTCAATGAATGATCCACAAGCAAAGATTTAATTGCTCTTTTAAGTATTAAAGAGGTAGTGTTTTCAATATGGGCAATACTAAGAAATCTCTCAACTACCCTTCCCTTTTATCGACATAACAGCAAAGAGCAAATTGTTCCTGTTGGTGCATATCACTAGACTCATCAGCGAATATTGCACAATAATCCTTTCCAACGTCTTCCATGGTAAGCTTAGTAGTTTCTTTGGCACAAGAGCTGATAAGATCATTCTGTATCATATGGGAAGTTATCGAGTGTTCTTTGGAGCATTTTATAGAACTACCTTTTTAACTTCTTCAAGATTTTCTGCTACCTAATTTAAAATCTCAAGGAAAATTTTCTTTATTTTGTAAGTCTTCACTTTCATCATGTCCATGATAAGCTAACCCTTGACACAAAAGAAACTTCAAGCACTTAAGTGAATAGGTCAAGCAGGATTTATATAGAGACTTATCTTGTTTGGGATTCAAAATAACATAAACAAAAACACAAGATTCGTCGATGTTGGTTTACTGACCTACTGCTGCCTGGTGCCTGCTGGCTTGCTGCTTCGACAAGCACCAACACGCTGGTGCGCGCCATCACAATCGCGGCAGTGTGCGCTCCTTCCCTTCCCCTGCTAGCCCATTCCCTGGCCATCGCCGAGTGCTGCGCTCCGCCGTAGCATAGCAACTTCCTCGGCTCCTCGCAGCCTCACTCCACCCGGCCACCCCGCACCGTATGTCCATCACATGCACACCGCCTCCTCCCATCGGCCCCTTGCTAGGTCGCCTGCCTTGCCCTTGCGTTGCAACGACTTGTGGAACCAGGAGAGGCTGGGAGATCATGAGAGATGAGGAGTGGGGCTAGGGTTCAAGAGTTGATGGGTTGGGTTGGAGTGGCCAAATGGGCCAATTTGAGGGAATGAGGGGCGTTGGATGGGGTTTGATTTGAGCTGGCTGATGGGCTGAGTGAGAGGGAGATGTGGAAATTGGGCTATGAAAACTATTGATGATATGAAGGGCCTGTTCTTTTCGGCTGCGGCTTATGGCTTTTGGCTGAAATTTTTGAATTTTGGCTGTTTACGGTACAGATTACGGAGAGACAGATATTCACTTGCAATTTTGGTTGGTACAGATGTTGGGCTTTTAACGTGTAGATCGTTTAACTTGTAGACCCCATCATGAGAAAATACTCCGTTTGAAAATTAGATATTGTAGCAAAAGCCAAAAGCCGCCAGCTTCGGAGGAAAAGAACAGGCCCGAAGTATGCCCACGTTGCAATATACATGTATAATATACCTAGTATATAATGGGTTTTTTATTAAAAAAAAGTTAGGTGTTTAAGTGAACACCTATGACCTTAGGTGGATCCACCCCTGATCACGTTGTGCACCCAACCTTCACACGAACACGGTTACTAGTCAATGGAGTTGTCTTTGTCAACTATAAAAAAAATGCTAGACTCAAATGACCTGTTTTTCTTTCTGTGAAAAGTGATGAGCTTATTGGTAAATTTTCTGAAGAACAAACGGTTAAACATCATGGTTAAACCTTCTCTCCCTAGAAACAAAGGGTAGGTAAAGTTCAGTTTCCCTGAGACGAGGCTTAGTAACTTTGCAGCTATTGCTGTTTAAAAATAGCCAAATGAAGATAAACCGTAAGAGGACGGATGCTTCACCAGGTGTCCACTATTGGCCTTACAGTTGCAACTATTTGACAAGGTCTGTTTGTAAACATGGGGCTCTTCGATTGCCCGGCTTTCTCTCATCCTGCTGCCTTTTCCCTCTCTCCTCCATCACCACTCGTCACGCCATTTTTGGCCATTTCAAGCTTAAAAAGGTACGGGGTTTCTCTCTTGCTCTTAGTTTTGAGACATGAAAAATTATCCTATGCTCATGGCTCATGCGGATGGTGGTCAAGCAACCATGAATTGATCTCACTGGGTTCGAGGTATTCTGTCGTACTTGTTTTTTTTCCCAAATAATTTGCTTGCCTTGTTTCAAGGCAAATCTTGGTTGGTGTTCTCAATTTGATTGCGTGCATTACCATGTTTTGGATTCCCTAGCTTGAACTTCGGAAGCATTTGGGCTATCAATTTCCTTTCTTATATTCTCAGGTTACATGTGATTCAACTCGTGTTGTCACCCTCTAATATAAGTTTTTTATAATCAATATTTAGTTCTCTCCTGCATTCTGTAATAAAAAAGATCATAATACCTTTGCAAAAATAAGAACAAATGATTTCGGTTTATGTTTTATGAACTACGAGAGTATCTAAATTTGTCTTACCGCAAAAAAGAGTTCCATTATTTGGATCATAAGTTCAAAAGTACAATAGTCAAACAAATGAGAGAATAGCCGAACCCTCACCATTCAGCTAGCCTGATGTACTAGTAGTTTAAACAAAATGTTGTAGGAGTACACAGCAGTGATAGCACTATAATTTGAATGGAAATGTTTTGACAATTGAAGAAAATTAGACAAATTCCCCGTATAATTGCGAGGCTAGATTTTACAATACATATGTTTTTATTTAAAAATAGACTTATATTTGTTATACAACTCTAATAATTATGATTGGAAATATATACTAATCTAACATTGTAGTTTCACTCATAATGATTACAAAACAAGAAAGGTGTGAATTCAGGTGAAGTGAAATTAAAAGGCGGCCATGGCTCCAAAACGTGCAAGGAGTGTTTTGTCCCGTCAAATTATTACAAACTTCTACATATGATCCTATTAACAAATCAGAAGATAGAAAGGAAAGTTTTTTTTTGTGAGGAGAAAGGAAAGGAAATTAACAAAAAAAGGCAAAAAAAACATTCAGTTTATAAATATGGGGACATAAATCAGTGGTAAGCATGTTGCCAAACAACATCGCAAGGTCAACGATAGAGCTTCCATCAAAACGAAATAATACCTCAAAAATTTCCAGAAACATGGCCCATCCTGCCTTGCACTCATACGCTAAACATGTAAGCTCCTGAAGAATCAACGATTTGACAGATCTCTTTGCTTTGTTTCGCAGCAGAAGCAGCCCATGGCCACACGGCCGTCGCCGCGGTCGCGAGACGGCACACGACCAAGAAGCACGAGCGGGAGACCCCCGTCGAGCCCGCGCAGCTCCGACTCCTCCAGACAACCCGCCGGCAATTCTGTCAGCGCCTCCCCGGCGTCCGACAAGACGATGCCATCCTTCTTGCGCCCCACCGTGAGCTCGTCCCTGCACAGCTCCTCGTGGTCATTGTCGTCGTCATCCTCAAAGGGCCCCGCCGTCACTCCGAAGCGGCCCGTTGACAAGTTGCCGGTGCAGCCGGTGGGAGCGCCACGGCCGATCACGCCCAAGGATAAAGCCAAGGCGGCAGCGGTCACGTCGCGATGGGCCGCGGTGTCGCCGAAGCAGCTGATACAGAGGGCGTCCAATGCCATCAAAGGAAGCAAGTCCCGCGGCAAGAAGAGCAAGGAGGTGGCCGGTCCGGCGACCTCGTCGTCCGGCAATGAAGGAGCCCGTGCTTCCGCCGAGACCAAGACCGAGACAACGAGAGTCCAGTCCGTGGAGGAGCACCACCAACAGCCTGAAACGCCTGCCGAATCACCTCCCGCTGTGCAAGCAGAGGAGGTTCTTGCGGAGCCCAAAGCTGAGCAAAACGAACAGCAGGAGGCGACGTCGCAAGAAGTTGTCAGTACTGACGTCGCGACAGAGGAGGAGAGGGGTCGAGAGGAGCAGGTCACAACAGAGGAGCCGAGAGGAGAAGCAGAGAAGGATGAGGACGTCGAGGAGGAGAAGGTCGTACTGGAGGAGTCTGAAGCCGTGAAGGTGGAGACGCCGGAGCCGGAAGAGAAGCCGCAAACCGGTGTCGTTGCAGATACGGAAACGGAAGCTCTGAAGAATGCAGAGGATGAACTTCCGCCGGCCGCCGTTGTACAAGAAGCATCGAAGGAGTCAGCAACGCCGAACGGGCAAAATGAACTGTCAACCAGTACGTTTGAAGAGACGGTCGTCGAGGAGGAGACCAAGGCCGAGGAATGGCAACAAGAGGGGACGCCTAAACCCGAAGAAATCATGGAGAACTCTGAAAGGAGTGTGATCTCTGAAGAACAAAAGGTACAACCTGCGGCTACCGAGAAGCAAGAGGATGTCGCCGGGGAACCAAAAATGCCTGTGCAATCGAGCGCCTCAGAGCCGACAACGCCGCTGAAAGAAGCTTTCAAGGAAGTGGAGACGGTGATCGAGGCGCAAGTGAGTGCTTCGGAGCCCGTAACGCCGGTGAAAGAAGCTAGCAGCAAGGATAAGGCAGTGATCGAGACGCTACTGAGTGCTTCAGAACCAACGACGCCGATGAAAGGAGCTGCCAAGGAGGGGGCATCAATGGCGAAGATCCCGGAGGAGGCAGGGTTAACGTTCAAGGGGAGCAAGGTGAAGACGGCGATGGAGAAGCGGTCGGATGAGGAGCAGCCCAAGAAGAAGGAGGTGGCACGGAGCAACGACGTGATAGAGGAGGCCAAGAGCAAGCTGCTGGAGAAGAGGAAGAGCAAGGTGAAGGCTCTGGTGGGGGCGTTTGAGACTGTCATGGACACCAGCCCGGGCAAGTCGAGCTGATTTGGAGGGAAAGCTTCAGTAGTTGATGTGTGGTTTGAATTGTGTGGCGTTTTGTGATCTGGTGTTCCGATTTGTTGTTTTCTTTGTTATGTTGATCATTGATTGGTTTGATCACTGAAACAAATGGAGAATTTATTGCTGGTTTGCTTATTTGTTGATGTAGATGTTGTCTATGAGGACAGGTTAAGTAGCTGTATTTTCTTGACACTGGTGGTTGTGCTATATGGCCTTTTCACTTTAGATTTATGTTTGACGAGGATTGAATAATCCATTATTGGTCGTAAATCACCTAAAACAACACTGTTTGAGTATCTCTGGCTGGAAGATTATTACTTGAATACCCCCTAGTCGGAGGAATACTACTTGACCAGCCACTATTCAGAGATTCTATGATACAATAATTAGACTTAACTTCAGGCAACCTCCTGTGTACGGCAATTGACCTTATGCCTCTGACAACAACCGCCTCACGGTTATCTATATGATCTTCTACTAACAAGTAATCAATCGATAATTATTTGTTAGATCTCTCTCGCTAACAGTAACCGATTGCTCGGCCAGACATGAGAAATTGACAAGATGCATGTTTGTATGGATAACTGACACCTCTTTGGAGCTATTTAAGCCTTATAGGAGAAGACGAAGAGAAGAATCAATGAATGAATTAAGAGATCAAGCAATACAGCAATAGACAACAAAGAAAAGGAATAAAAAAAGTGAGGGCTAATAGCATCATGTGTAATCGCTCTGCAAGAGCAGATTGTAATCCTAATACAGTCATAAAGATAGTCGTTTTTCCCATTTCAATCCTTTTGTGAGGCTCGCCTTTTTCTCTACAATTTGTAAGATCGACGTTTTGATCATTGACAATTGGCACTGTCTATGGAGAAGTAGCCGAGCCCTCAAGATTATCATCAACATCACCATTCTTCTCTGTTTCTATCAACATCGCATATGCGATAATAGTAGAAATTTGTGATGAGGAGAATTGGTTTGACTTTGCAGACTACGTCAACCTCGATATGAATGCATGTATCTGTGCCATAGAACACGATGCCTTCTCATCATCGTCCTCCATCCTAAGGTCACCAGTCCTTGCGCCCAATGAGATCAACCAGATGGAAGAAGACACGTTGTCCCTATCATCAACACCTCCTGTGGAGTCAGGCGTCCCAACTTTGTCAAAGTGCCTAGGCACCATGACAAGTCCAACACACTTGATCGGAAAACATAGCTCCAAGAATGCGATGTCGCGATCCAAGGGTCAAAGTAATATCAATTCGATCATGGACGACCACTATTCGCCAACAGCTCCTACGCATTACAGGAGCCAGTCGATACCTGATCACGGTGTCGATAAAGTTACCCCGACAAAAAATCGGGCAAAGACAATAACACTTACCATACGATCAGCAATTCGCTGAATCAAATTGAGTCCACCACATAGTCCCCTGGAAACCATGATTTCCAATTGGTTTCCGTCATGGAAGCTCCTTGCCAAAGCGATAGAAGATACTCTCTTAGTTTCGATGAGAATTCCTCAGGAGATTCCTGTTAGAAGCGCGAGGTTAACACAATCAGTGATACCGCTATAAATACCATTCATGACTCTCCACGACAGGTCCCCCACAATCCATTGGTCGAGATGGCACAAACTCTCCTGTGTTAGTCGAAGGAGCCAAAAATGATGGAATTGGTAGATATCAACCACCTAATCCGCCTATTCCTACTCCTCCATGTTTGCTAAGTCACGTGGAGCGAGTAGAGAACTTGGGGCGAAACTTAGGTCATCGTGCTCCTTCCGCCAATAGGAACGCTTCAAAATCTTTAGTAACTGCTCAAAATCTGCAATGTGCCTATGATATTCTTATCAACTTGAACTCTGCTTTGGTTGAAACCCCTGAGATATAGCCAAGTTGCAGGTTAGGTATCAGAAATCCTCTAGTGAGCTAAACATTAACTTCCTCTATGCATTCCTCACTCAACAGAAGCCAACAAGGTCGGACTGACAATCACCCATCAGTAGGTGCAAGACCCTCTCAAAGGTTTCGATAAGAAAGTGATGAGGGAAGAAGGCTATTTGATAATGAAGCAACCCCTCCCCTTCATCATGAGGGACAAAACCGGGGACACGATCCAAGTGATCTATGACATTATCCGAACCAAGCATCTGGTCAGAGACACCATACGAGTGTCCACAACCAGGTTGGGGCACCAATTCCCCACTACAACTATTAGAGGAATAGATCTCTGACAAACTATAATCTGGCTCCTTTTTAGAGAAGGCGCTATGATTTGATCATGGGTTGTTGAGCTTTGTCGGTAAGTCTCCATGCAGTACGCTAGCCGGATAGGTTCCGACCAGCTAATCTCGGGAAATTTGATGGGTAGTAGAATCCATTAGAATTATTACAGATTTATACAACTACAATCAGGGCTGCAGGACGCGATGACAATATGATGGCAAACTATTTGCTATTAGTCATAGTTGGTTAATCAACTGGTTGGAACAATCTACACTTGAGAACAACTCTATGATATGCTGATCACCAACTTTTTGGAAACATATGATCGATCTGGTAAGGAAGACGACCTTATGGTTTTTTCATTTATTTCTATTTTTCTTCTTTTTTCTTAGAAAAAATCGTAGAACTAATATGGTAACAAAAGGGGTAAATGGGACTTCAAATTTTTCCCAAGTATTTCCCTAATCTTTACTCAATAGCATGAGAAGCTATGAAGATCAAGAATCCAAAAATTCTCGGAGCTATTGAAATTTTCAGCCTATAAATAGTGATTTCAGTACTATTTCAAATCCGAAAAATCATGTAACTTTTGATCCATCGATCCAAAAGACATGAAACTTGAACCAAAACTAGTTCATGACCTTAGAAACCTATCGCAATCAAAAAACTTCTCTAGGATATCAGGAATCTATTCTAATCAACAATTATGAAAATTATTGCCAAAGTTCTAACATTTTCTCGTTTCAAGGCAGATTGCACCAAAAATGGGTCAAAAATCTAAAACGGTAAATACGACTTGCTTGTGGGTGGATGATGGGCAAGATGGCTCTAGATGTATTCCCATATGTCATAGTAAATTAGAACACCGAAGAAATCAAGTCAAAAACCCTCATATCAAGAAATCACTTGAAGGATCAAAAAGTGCAAAAATTGAGTTTCTTGATGAACTTGCTACCAAAGTATCTAGATAGATAGAAATTGATTTTCTGATATTATCTTCATCTCTTACACATCCTTGGCATAGCAATATCAAGAAGAAGGAAGAGAAGATATCAAAACCAACCAGATCAAAAGCAAATCTATCAAAGCAAGAGATAGCTATTGAGATGATCAAAGATTGATGTATTGCCACTTAAGGAGGTAAGTTTTTTAGCCACTCTACCTTAGAGGACAGAGAGCACACCACAAGCACTCAACTCTCAAACCCTAACCCTAAATCAAAAGAGCACACAAGAGAGGTAGGTTGAATGGTTAATCACAAATCTTCATCCCAACTCCTTTAAATAAATGAGCTAACCAGTCATATCTAACTCTTAGTGGATACTATTCACTTAGAATAATAGGAAAAATCCGCTAACCCCTCACACACGGGTTTTAGCTTACACATTACACTTATGCACGCTTTTCAAATTACATAAGCCCAAATCCGCTACGTCCTTAGCTTTGATCCATCTTGATTAGACCAGCTTCTCTATAACATAAACCACTTTCCCAAGCGTCGCTCCCGCGCCGCGGTTTTCTTTCAAAGTCGTTTCCGATATTTTGGCAAAACTACCAAAATATCCTTTCTTGACCCAGTCTTCATCTTTCATTGTAAGCAATCGCCATACTTGCCATGTGTAGATGCACTACTAGTTTGCCACGCGTTAGCAAGTCTCTTACGCTTCGGTTCCATCGAACCATGCCTCACTTGGACAGACTAAGCCACATGGTACAAACCCGCCATTCGAACTTTCCTTCAATATTTTTCGCATTTCTCGTGCCATGCTTGTGCTCACCGTCTCACCTGACATTCTCAATCGTTATGGGCCTCAGCTCCTCCATGAGTGTAGCCCCAATCCTCGCCGTTCACTACGGATCACTCCAAGCGACCCTGCACATCCAAAGACAAAAAAAATCATTTTTGAGCACAAATTCTTCACAACTTGACCCACATTAGCAATGACATATTTCATACAATCTACAACTAATGATCTAGGCCACCAAATCATCCTATGACTCAAAATTTCTAAAACCATCCATTTCTACAGCCTGTACATTAAAATCTGCAAATTTCACATTTTCACTCCTCTAAAATGACAATAATTCATCACAACAAAACTATAGATCTTTTCACATGATCCTTCAAAAGTTAATAGCCACTACAGTGCAATTTCAGCTATTAGCTAAAAGACATAACCAGAAGCTTAGGCTGTAAGTCAGTTGAAGCAAGACGGAAGGGCAGAAAGTCCGCTGTGCTCGAGCATGGCTGGCTGGCTTTGTGAAGCCGCCGCAGCCGGAGTGGCGCGCGGTGTGGAAGGTGGCCGTCGCCGCCGGAGTGGAGCGCGACGCAGAGCTTGCTAGTTGTGGGAACACTTAATTTGCAATGTTATCAGAGATTGGTTCCCCTATATCAATTGGTACTTTTGAATTGATATTATATACGTATACCCTTTTGTCAGTGGTGTCACAGGCGAAACAAACTACCAAACATCAGAGGTCAACAGCTTTGAGACGAAAGAACAGAGCAAATTCATTGGAGAGACTTTTATTTTACACACATTCTTAGCTATCAAAAATACCTTTATGCGCATAGAAGATATTAGATGATATCAGCTCACAATCTCATTTCGCGCCAAAGTGCACACAGCATGATCGTATCAAAATGACGGCTACACATCCGAATTACACAAATTACCAACGTATACGTAGATCTTCCTCCGGCTCATTCAGAGGAGATCGATGTTCAAGGCGACGATCAACATTTAGCTGAGCTCCAGGAAGCGCCGGGCCATCGGATGCTTGGCTCCAGACAGCTCCGACGGAGCGAGCACCTCCACGACCTCGCCGGCGACCACAAGGCACACCAGATCCGCAATCCGCTGGATCTGCTTCACGCTGTGCGAGACCATCACCGTCGTGAGCCCCCTCGTCTTCTTCAGGCGCACGATCGCCTCCTCGATGTTCTGCGTGGATATGGGGTCCAACGCACTCGTCGGCTCATCCAACAGGAGCACCTGCAACAACAGAGTGCCAAACTGAACACGAAATGCATTGTACTGCGACAATGAAATCTCTGAAGCGGTGACAGACAACGTGGGAGACAGCAAGGGTAATTAACAATGGAATGAACATGCATGAGCTGCGTGTGCATGCCTCGGGGTCGTTGGCGAGGGTGCGGGCCAAGGCGACGCGCTGCGCCTGGCCGACGGACAGCTCGGACGCCGGTTTGGAGGACAGAGCAGGGTCCAGATCGGCCAGGCTCAGTAGGTTCTGCACTTCGGCTTCTGTGAGCTTCTTGCCGCGCAACTGTGGCCCATATCGCACGTTGTCTTCCACGGTTCCTGGAACAGCACATAGAAAGACAAATCAGCGGTATATTGATTACAAAGGCAGCTGGAAGTCTGAAACTTATTTCTGTTCGTTGCATCGGACAGCTTATCTTGCATCTCTGTTACTGAAGAAATCTCTTTAATTATCAATTTTCTTGGATCAACATCTCTTTCAATCTTTTGTTTCTGTATTTTTCTTGCTTGCTTCTTTCATCAAAATTGTCACGAATGTTTTATTTAAGCGACATTTGACTATTCATTCGGAAGGATACATTATACCGCACATACTTTTGAAATGGTGTTTTCTAGGGAACTTTTCAAAAGGTGTAAGAGGTACTTTCACTTCATTTTTTTTACTTTTCTTTTCTTTTATAACTAGCAGGTTTGTCTGCATAATTACACGATTAGTTATTATGATACAATTATCTTTAGTATACTACTCTATCATCTATGATTGAAATACAATTGTATTTGCTATACAACTCTGATATACATATATGATTAATTTACGCCGTTATAATTTGGCCCTGCAAAAATAAGTGGTAGAGATGTTTCTCTTTTTCTTGATTAATGTGAGAATTTCTAGAATTTTTCTTTTTATGATTATTATAGGATTTTCTTACTCTCAAAACAAATGAGTGCCTTAAATCTCATCAGCTGTTTTTATTTATATAGATTTAGAACAAGTTTCTCTCTCTCTAATAGAAAGTAGGGGTAGATAACGAGGGTTCTTTTTGGCTTCAGCTTTGGCTTATCACTTCTTTACAGTAACTAGTAAATATTGTACGGAGTTCAGTTATATTGGTCAAAATCGCATATGACTATTTCCTTCTGCATATTGTCTCTTACGAACAATCAATTTTAAAAACCATAAATTAAAAGATAAAGTCACTATATAAAAGAACCCACTCATTGTATACAATACGGCTGGGCCCGTTAAGCAAATGAGCTAAATTAGTTGCATGGCTAGGTTTGTTTAAAAGCTCAAGCTGGCTGTTGGACTAGTTAGACGCGAAGGACCAAGTGGTTGTGTGAGGACGGCGGCTACCGGCCATCTCCACCCCTACTTGCACACACAGAACGCAGAGCACTGCAGCGGAGCGCGAACACGGGCGGGAGCTGGAAGGGACGAGGAGGCCGAGGACCGAGGGGGTAGCACGAGGACAAGGCAATTTCTTCCGCCCAAAACGCGTGGATGGCGTCGTCGTGAGTCGCATAACGATGGCGAGTAGCTGATCAGCCGAGCACTGTGGCGGCGGCGACGCATGCATGTGCCTAGTGCGATGGAGGAACGAACACTCTCTAGGGTTGTTGTTGGGACCTGACTAGCTTGCTACATTGCTGGGTTGTGTTTCATTTCGATCGAACCTGACGAGATAGAAAGCGGCTCGTCAAGCCGGCGCAGGTCACGCGAGCCGCTTGCTAGCTTGACAAGCAAAAGAGGGGTTTCGCTAGGCAGGTCGGATCACGAGCTTCGAACTTTCTTTCGCACCTAATCGTAAAGCAGGAGCTCAGAAGAAGTCTTCCACATCGGTAGTCAACGCCACATTGTCAATCGACATTGTTGTGCCAAGTACTACTCAAGTGGCCTTAGCAAGCGGAGTAGTCGCGCAAGAGCATCCTGTAGAATGTCCATCCAATTGTACATGGACATGGCATGTAGACTTCAGAAAATCCATGTTCTCTTCACCTAGCATGAAATCTTGTAATTTGTACTGAAGGTTGTTGAGACATGGTGGCTGTAATCCTTTGGTACTTCCACATCGGTAGTCAACGCCACATTATCAATTGACATTATTGTACCAAGTACTACTCAGGTGACCTTAGCAAGCGGAGTAGTTGCGCAAGAATGCCCATCCGGTTGTACATGGACACGGCACGTAGACTTCAGAAAGTCCATGTTCTCTTCACCTCTTATGAAATCTTGTAATTTGTATCAAGTTTGCTGAGATATGGTGACTTATATCTTAATTATTTGGGATTTGGAGAGGTGAGTTATAAGAATTCATAGATGAACATTAATAGAATTAAGATTCTACCTCTTTATAGTATGATTTCTACTTCTCTTTAGTTTAGAGGAGAACTAGAGAGGCCACGAGGTGTAGCCGTTGAAAAGAAGAAAAAGCAAGCCGCAAGTCAAGCAAGAGAAACTCATCTAAAAAAGAGACGCACAAAATGATTAGAGACTAGATTATTCTTTAGAACTAAGTTCTTGTATACACCAAGGATCCGATGGTTCTAAAAGTTTCGAGATGATTGTGAGAAAGCGACAATCATTGTAAGAAAGTGACAATCTCTTGTACACTTTTAAAATTATGTTTAAGAAAATTGCGGTCGGCTTTGTCAAGTCTTTCTCTCTCATCGTGGTTATTTCATCACCATTATTTTTGTTCTCTACAAAATTCATCTACTTCGTTCTTGCTATTGTACATGCTCGTGACATATCGCATAAATTCTGATCCGATCCAGAAACTAATATGAATAAAGGAGGAGATTAGAGTGCAACAAAGGTATTATAGTACCTGCTTAAGTAATTGATCAAGCAGAATTGTTCTGATTACCACAAGAATGACCGTCTGAACTAAACCACGTCTTGATTGTCAGTAAAAGTTCAAAACGATTTCATTGAAGCTAATTGTTCATTTGCATGGCACTGCTCTTAATGAAGGTCGTAATGGAAATCACCTATCTGTATTGATTTTTATTTCTATCTTTTGTTTAGAAAATTTAAAAATTAATAAAATATCTGATTTTTTGAAGCAGTTTATCTACTACTCTCGTTACCGTCTAACTTTAAGGATATAGCAAGAGGTCACGAGTACATCACCTACATCACTCATCTTGCTCCTATCATACACACGTATCTCTTTCTCATTTTTTTTATACAACTCACTCCTTCTTCTAAAAGTTACTTCTTTCCTAAATAATTATTATTTTCAATCAAAACTAATAAATCACAACTAAAAAATACCAGCAAAAATCAATAAGAATCTGCCGCACCAACTAAAATGACAGTATGACTTACATCTAGCTAACATACTATTATATCTAGTCATGTCAGAGGGCCGTACTTTGGGTAATAAACTATCCTTGTATCAAATAAATAAATCTGAGTAGGCCAGTGATGATGGCATCATGGAAGCAAGAATCCGCTTAAACCTGTCGATGGTTCATGCATTCTTTTAGCTTACCAATCTCCTCCTCTAACGTCTAAAAACAACTGCATCATCCTCATCATCAATGCTAAGCAGTCAACCTGTTCTTGTGAGTTTTAGGATGGCTTTTAGCAGGGCCTGTTTCACCCAGCTTCTATTTCTAAGGGGGTGTTTGGCTCGCCGCCACACTTCGCCTGCCAAAGCTGCGGCGCGCCACAGAGCAAAGGCAGCTGTTTGGTTCAGCTTTAAGGTGGGGCAGCCATATTGTTTCACAGTACAAATTTACGCCAAGGTGTGGCGGCCATATTCTCCGCCACAAGTCTTGGGCGACGCCACAACCGAGTGGCTGGTGTGGGCTGTGAACCAAACAGCCCCTAACTTTTAACTTCTTGTTTTTATCTTTTTTTATGTTTTTGTCTTTTATTTTTTTTCCATTATTCCTTTTCATTGTTTATGATGATATAACTTTTTATTTTTTATTTTTATTAAAATTTGATTTTGTTGAAAAAGCTAACAACAATTACAGTGCATTTTCAGCCACTACAGTGAAAAAAGTCAAAAGTCTAGACTTATACCCAAATGAACACCACCTCGATTTCTCCGAAAGCTGAAACAAATAAGACGGCTTCTTATGCTGCATTCATATTAGTATTTCTACCGTCCACTGTAGATAGCCAGTAGCCACCCCTTTATCCTCTGCTTTATGGACTATCATTCACAAGTATCCAACTTGTTTATCACCTAGACGGCTAGACCCGTGACATGCTTATATCTCCAAGTTTAATCTAAAAGACCAATATCTATAACTGTTAGACCATGTGGATAGTTGTAAATAAAGTGATGATGAATAATTGATATTTGGATTGTTTTGAATTTTGCGTTTGAAAAAAGTTTTGGTCAATCGCGGTCGAAGGTTTCAAGTTCAAGTGGTTTCAGTCTGCTTCGAGTGGTTTTTGTCTTCTCCGAGTGTTTTTGATTGCTCCAAGTAGTTTCAGACCAGTTCAATCAAGTCCGAGTGGCATCGGACGGCTTCAAGTGGTTTTGGTTGCTCCGAGTAGTTTCAGACCAGTCCGATCGGGTTCGAGTGGCATTGGACGTCGTTCTAGTAGCAATGGAGTATTGGACGGTATTCGAGTAGCTCTGGAGCATTAGACGGCTTTCAAGACACATCGGAACATCGGACTGCACTCAAGTGGCATCAGAGGATCGCACGACTAAACGACCATGGCAGACTTCGACCACAGCAGCTTTCGATCACTGCAGACTTCGACCATGCCAAACTTCGACCACATTGGTTATGACTCAAAGTCGTTTATGATCACGTTCAACTATAATCACATTCAACTACGACCACATTCTACTTCGACCACGTCTGACTCGACCGCAGAATATCAACTACGGTAGTTCTACCACGACAAAATGACCACTGAAGGTAATCGTAACTATAGTACCTTTTATGGTCATAGCTACACTACTTTTCATGGTTGTAGCTACAGTACCTGGTCGGTACTCGATAGTCGTAGATTTTACTGGTTGATAGTTGAAGACTTTGCAGTCAATGGCCGTAGACTTTGTGGACTACTGTTATAGTCATAGACTTTGCAGTCTTATTTTCCTAGTCGTAGACTTTGCAGTCTACTGTCGTTGTCTTCGGTAACAAAGGCTTTGCGATCTGTTGCTGTAGGTTTCGTGGTGGGTACTCGTAGACTTTATGGTCGGTATGAGTGCTTTTAATTCCTGTGATCTTCGAGTACCTTGAGTACTTGTGTTAGGTCAGTGGCTGACTGATCTGGTCAGAGTGGTTGTCGGTGATACTCGGTGCTCGGTGATCGATGGTACGTTGATTTATAGTCGTAGACTTACCGTTCGGTACTCAATGGTTTTGGTTGGAAGCAATGCATGGTATCTCTGAGTGTTTGGAGCGGAGCGATATTATTTTCCAAGTACTTGTAGTTTTTGAGTACTCATTGAGCCAGCGGTCGTAAGAAGTTGTTTGGAGCTAATTTGCTGTAAGCGATGGAATGTGTGGTCGTAGATGACCTGGTTGATGGTCGTGGATAGTTTTGTTCTTGTCTATAAATGGACAAGGGTGGTGTGAATGAGTGTACTGATGACGATCAAGTTGTGGAGAACTTGGGCCGGAAAACATTTTCTTTGTTCTTTGCATATGCAGGATGGCATAGAGACAATCATGGTCGGTGACAAGGAGGACCCAGACTAGGATAGGAAGATCTAAGGTTCAGACGGTTTAGGATGTCACGCGGGATGGTCAGGCTAACGCGGGAGTACATGGAGATCAAAGGTGGTGATGCATGGAAAAGCTGTCGGCGGTGCGGTCCTAGAGGCTTCAACACGGAGGTTGATGATATGAGATGGAGCTACAGAAGGTGCGTTCCTGGAGGCTTTATCACGTGGTGAGACTGAAAACGTTATGGAAAGAGTCCGTAACGGAGGGATTAGAGATTTGGTAAAAACTTGTGTTATGAAGGGTTTCGGACCCCTTGATTTGAGGAAGAGATAGGATTTCGTATTCGTGTTTGAGTCAAACACGGTTTAGAGCTCTAGCATATAAAAGCAAGGAGAGACCAAGTGTTTTGGACATGGCTTTGCAAGGCTTTTTTGTGTTAGGGTTTTTAGAGGTGCTTGTAATGGCACTTTGTAACTCCACAAAAATTCAGGCAATAAATAACATCTTAAATCTATCTGGTTCGTGATTTTTGGTGATTGTTATTTGAGCGACGCATACAACTACGAGCAAAGCTGAGTATTAAATGTTCATTCGAGCGGTCAGATTCTTCATCGACTACGTAGAGATTTCAAGAAGCGAAGGCAAACATTTACCCTCCTCTGATTACGTCATACGATTATACAATAAATGTTCTAGACTTTAGTTTAAGGCTAACGAAAGCTTAAAGGCCCGTTTAAAATGGCTTTTGATTTATAGCTTTTAGCTTCAAAGTCGGAAGCCGTTTTGAAACATTGGTTGCTTAACGCATCATTGTTTTCTTTTTTTTCATTTGTATTGTCCGTACAAATATAACATTTTCATTTTTCTCATTTTTTTAATTGAATGATGCTAGCAGCTGTTGCAACTGTTACCGTGACTATTTTAGCTAATAGCCACAATAAAAAACTATCAACAAAAGTCGTCTTGAGCAGCACCTAAGTTTTCGAAACAGCATTCAGCTTCTTGTGCTTCTCAAGAAAGCTGAATCCACTTTGTTGTAAGAAGCTGAAACTAATTGTCAACCCATCGCCAACTTCAGGAATAGGATAAGCCCCCCAAAGGAGGCCTTTGCCAAAAGCGACTTGTTAGGTCTTGACGGGGGCAGTTCCCCATTTTATCAGCATTGCCCTGCCCACTAACTTCCTATAACCCATCGCCAACTGGACTAATTAATCGATCTAAAAGGCAAGGAAAGGTTGCACTATGCAAATGTCAAACGTAGCTGCCTCTACATGTTCTGGGTAATTTCCAATCATTCGTTTGTTCTTTTCTCCTTTTTTTTTGCCATAAAAAATTGAACATAAGTCTGGACAAGTTAACGCTTGCAGGAAATTGATTTCAGTTTTTGTGCCATATTTGCAGGAGGAATTAATGGCCTGCGTACGTACCGTCGAACATGGCTGGAAGCTGGAAGAGCATGCCGACCTTGCGCCGGAGGGCGAGGACGTCAAGGTCGCAGATGTCTGCGCCGTCGAGGAGCACGGCGCCGGGCGCGGGCTCCCAGAGTCGGTTGAGCGCGCGGAGCAGCGTGGACTTGCCGCTGCCGCTGGGTCCGATGACGCCCATCACCACCCCGCGCGGCACTTCCAGGTCCACCCCGCGCAGGATCTCCTCGCCGCTCGCCTCCGAGCGCCGCCTCAGCCCCCGCACCCGTATCTTGGGCCCGCCCGGCGCCGCAGCTCCACCGTCGGCGAGGCCGTCCACGTCGAGCAGATGCTCCCTGACATCATCTGTTCCGTTTGACACACATGTGATCAGATCAGTACGCTAGCTGCAACACGCTGCGTGATTGGATGTAAGAAGCCGCTTGAGTTGTCCTGGTTACCTGAAGCTGAGCCCATTTTGGGAGAAGCGATCAAGCTAGAGGAAAGGTGATGCAACTGGCGCAAGGAGCAGCTTAGCACTGGAGAGTGGAGACCGGAGGAGAGGGGTTGGAATCGCGGCCGGCCGGTGTGGTTGCCGTTGAACATAACGTCGGATTCGGCCTGTCCCTTCTCCTTTTTATTAGCTTTTGCTTACTTTTCCGGGCTCCAACTGAGGTGGGCGGCTTTTGGTGCATGCGTGACTCATGAGAACGGTGGCATTCGGTGGCGGCCAGACCCGTGTCGTTACGTTAAGGAACAATACAGTTCGGTCGATCAAGCCGCGGACGGCGGATCAGATGGCGTATAGCTTATCGGCATGGTCGTTCGCTCTAGACTTCTCGTATTCACTAGTCCCAGCGTACTCAGAAAACTACAACGGTATAAATCTGCAAGCTACCAGTAAGCAGTACATGCATACGGGGCCCTAGATATAGAATTTTTGGCACATATAGTTCATTTTAAATCCGTATTTATAAAAATAACCATATATATGTGAGAGCGACAGAAATAGCACTTCTACTGTCTGGTTACCGGGCGGCAACACCGTACATATGACATGTGGCTAGCGGAGTCCAGCCACCATACGGCAAGGGCCTGCCACCCGGCCACCGTGAGGCTCCCCCTTGTCGTCTTACCACGGGACAACAATCGGCTTAATTACCTAGTCGAATTAATATTTTTCTATTTACTAATTGTTTGAATTTTTAAATATGGAAAATGAGCTCAAAAAATTACCAAATTTTATGTCCATCCTTTTAATATAATGTTGCTCATTTGCTATATTTAAAAATTCAAACAAATAGTACATATAAAATACTAATTCAGACAAGTAATTAAGCCGGCTAATTCGTTGGTTTAATTACTTGCCGTCCGGTGGTGGGGCGGCAAGGAGCATGCTGTACGGTGGCCAGGCGGCAAGCCCCTGCCGCCTAGTAGCCAAGCTCCTATGACCTAGGTGTCAGCTGCAGGGCGCTGTCGCCCGGTGACCGAACAGCAAAAGTGTTGTTCTACTATTCTCACGTTCATACAACTATTTTTTATAAATATAAATTCGAGTAGCAACCAAAAATCAATCATTATACAGGATAACTGCTGTAGAGATAAAATGTAGGAAGGAGAAAGTTGGTTTCAATGAGTTATGTGAATTGTAGAAGAAATAGGCAAACAAGACGGGTTAATATATATACGTTGAAAAGGAAGGGGATAAATTGAACGAAATGGAGAGCAATTCAGAATCCTATTTTGTATACTAATAAGAAAAAGGCACTGAAAACTTCTTTTGGACTACGTACGTGTACGCCACTGAACGAAACAAGATGTTGTAACTGATATGGGTAGTCACACATTAGAAGGAAAAAAAAATGGTGTAGTGGCTGGGCCAGGTAGCTTCTTCTTTTGAACTACGTACGTGTACGCCACTGGATACGGTCGATCTCTCATGAACGTGTGAACGTGAGCTCTGCTGGTGGGGCCCACCGCCAGGACTGTATCAGCGATAGGGTGCGATCGTTGCTGTGGACCTGTGGGCAGAACGGACAAGAAGATTCTGTAGGCCGCACTCCCAACCCAGAAAACACCGCGACCAGATAAGCTCCACGGCCGCCGGCGTGCGTGCCGTCCGTGGTTATGAGAAGTACGATCCCGGCCCGGTGAGCGCGTCGCGTACGCAGGCAGGATTTCCGCGTGCGTACGTCGGCGTCACCCGGGGCAGGCAAGGCACCGCGCGACGTCCGCGTCAGCTGGCAACGCCCCGAGGTGGCGCCGGCGCCGGCGTTTTTCCTGTTTTTTCTCAGCAAAATGCATCACGTATTCACGACGTCGTATGCTGCATGCAATGTTAAGGCCGCTCGATTGGACTAAAATGTTGTGATTTATAGTTAAAATTACATTGCAGTGGCTGAAATTTTACTATAGCTGAAGATAGCTTATTTGGCATAATTAAATTTAAAAAATTAAAAAAAACAAGAAATAATAAACTAGGTCATCACGGACAAAGCAAACGAATACGAGAAAAAAAGAACCGACAAAAAAGCTCAAAAAGCCAAAATTTCAGAAAAAACAAAATTTATAAATAGTGAAAAATAAGCCAGAATCTAAAAGTTGAAGCCGAAACGAGTGGAGCCACGTCTCTAGCCATCTGGCCATGATATAACATGGCCCCTTCACAGTTTTGTCGAAAAAAAAAATTTTTTTGAGAGGATGGTGATGGTCCCTTTGCAGCTGCTACATGGATCCTTGCTTGGGCTTCATGGAATGTGGGCTCTCCGTTCACTAAATTGGGCTAGATCTTGTTTAGGATGAGAGCGTTTGGGGCCTTGGGCTAGATGCGACTTGGGTTCCCTCGTTTGCATCATCAGGATAGGTTTTTATCATTTCTGAGAGAACGTCTTCAGGTCAGGTGGAGGTAGGAATAAGAACGGGCCTCAGCCTATTAATAGGCCTGCTTATAGCCCACGGCCGTGAAGGAAGAAACTCCAACTTTATAACTTGACTGGCCCTCTAAGAAATAAATTGACTGGGCTGTAGGGCAGCATTTTACTCCACACAGGCCCGCCTAACTAGTCCGCTAAGTTAACAGAGCAGGCTTTCCCAATTTCGAGAGGAGGTTTGCTGATTTGCAGCTCTTACCATATCACAAATTTGACTCCAACAAATTCCCTATCCCAGCCAGACAAGCCTGAATGCATGATTGACCATTTGACCATGACACAGTTCATTCCAGGACATTACCAGTTCATTTCCACGGTTGTGATATTTATCACTCAAGACATACTGCATACTCCGTACATAGTGCTCTAAACTGCATTGATTATTGGATAACAACAAAATTACGATACTACTAGACAATGCATGAAATTAGTGGACTTGGGTTTTTGATAAATGCAGAGGTCCGTGTTAGGATGATCTCCACCCACGGTTGGCCCAACGGCCACCTGGGCCTTGAGCTCGCGCCCTGATCGGGGGCGCCCAACCCTAATGGTTGGTGGGCCCCTGTCACACTGCGCTATATATAAAGGTGGGGGCCAGCGGCTCATGTTACGAGGTTGAACGGAGCCGTACTGCCCCACCGACAAAACCCTAAAACCCGATCTTGAGGGGGAGCGCAGCCAGTGACGGGAAGCACCACCGCCACGCCGCCACTGGACAGCGCCATCGCCGGACTTCACCGCCGACCTCTCCCGACTCCACCGACTCCATGGCGGACCCCATTGCACCCGCAGCCAAGACCACGGATGGTCGGTAACACCCTGCTCCCTCTCTTTACTCTCTGTTCTTTTAGATCTACTCGCATCCTACCTTGTTCATCCCGAATAGCAACCCTACCCTAGCAGATCTACTACTAGTGATCCTACCTTAATAGCTTACAATGGTATCAGAGCGTACTTTTAGTAGATCTAGTTCTTTGGGTAGAAAGAAAGAGATTAGAAGGAGAAGAGGAACTCTAACCCTAGAACACCCGAACTCAGAAATCCCAAACCCTAACCCTAACGCAAGATGCGTTGAGAAAGAAAGGGGGAGGACCTACCGTGGTTTTTCCCCGCACCGTAGACCTCGCCGCCACCTTGCCGGCACGCGGGAAGAACCGCCGCGTCGCGCGCGCGACGAGCTCCGGATCGGCACCGCCAAAGGACCGCTTCGGCGGCGCGCTCGCCACCTCGGCGACAGCGCGCGTGAGGACCACGGCGCGCGCCGCCGCTCTTCTCCTCTTTGGCCGATGACGCGGCTCGGTTCCTTTCTTCTTTGCGGCGAGAGAGAGAGAGGAGAACAGAATGAGAGTTAGGGTTTGGTCGGCGCGGGAGGCTTTTGTTCTTCCGATCCGCGCTTGGCCGTTGGATCGATGATGGGCGGTGGCGTTGGCGGGCCGTTCGAGCCAGCGGGATCGCGAAATCGCGCCAGCCCGAGTTGCGGCTTTGGCGCGAGGCTGCTGCGCGGCGAGGCGGTGGTGCTCTCTGGCGCGCACCAAGCAAGCCGGCGCAGCACGATGAAAATTTTTTCTTTCTTTTTGAAGTATTCATTTGATGTTTTTGTTAAGTTTGTGATCAAATTTACATTCAATTTTGATCCAAGACTAGAATTTAGAATTTTTCATTGCGAGCTAAAGTTTATTATCTT
This sequence comes from Dendrocalamus sinicus, assembly GCA_036346575.1. Lineage (NCBI taxonomy): Eukaryota > Viridiplantae > Streptophyta > Magnoliopsida > Poales > Poaceae > Dendrocalamus > Dendrocalamus sinicus. The sequence goes on along the minus strand of CM070657.1, from coordinate 1,942,715 downwards.
CTTATTAAATTCGAACCAACGGAGAATTTAATTTTGAAGAGCGAGAATTTTATGTTTTCTCTAATTTTAATTGGAACCAACGGAAAATTAAAATTAGAGGAATAGTTACATATATTCTGATTCATGTTTATAATTTTGCTATTTTCGACCAAAGTTGATGATAGCAATATTATAAATTGATTTATTTATGAATTTATGCATTGATTCTATCTTACGCCAACGGTGATGTAGAATTAATGTACAAAATTTTGCATGTTTTAATTTTGACCAACGTTAAATCATGGCATGCAATTATTATATTATGTTTCCTCATTTTCTCTTGACATCGCTTTGAGACTCAACCCAATGGCATACATCTCGCACATCCCAAAGACTTGATGGGAACAATTATCAGTCCGCGAGAAAAGTATGATTTGGCACTTGCGCTGTCAGAGAATGACTTAGCCACGACCTCTCCGTGTCCTCACGGAGCGAGAGGACCGGTGAGGGCAAAAAGAGCGATGCTGATTTCACCGCCGGCGTGATCATGCGAAGTCGAATGAAATATGATCTTGAGAAAAGAAATGGGACATCTCGAATCGCAAGTGCTGATGGTGGCTAAGGCCACTATTGCGAGATCAATAAGGATCCATCCCATCGTGTGACAACGCCACGAGTATCTACGAAAGTGAAGAATCGGTTCTTGGCTCTTCAAAGGCCACAGCAAGCACGCTGATTAAGAAACTAGTGAATGAGAGATACTCTAGTGGTGGAATAAGAGAGATATACTAAAGATGAGCACAACGACAGCTAAGCTAAATTCGATGGATATGGGGCTCAAGGATGAGTTTCTAATTCATTTGATCTTTGCTTCTCTGCCAAAAGAATTTGACACTTTTGTTGTTAATTACAACATGCAGCCCGACAAATGGGACATAGAAAAGCTCATTGCAATGTGTGTGCAAGAAGAGGAGAGGCTTAAAACCTCACAGGGTGACTCTGCAAACCTTGTGAAGAACAACAAAAGAAAGAACTTTAATGCCAAACCACAAGGGAAACCTCAGTGGGATAGTAGCTCCTCTTCTAAGTCACAGGAAAGGTTCCCCGTTTCATAAGCCCAACCAATTTACAGTGAGACAAAGACACTGTAAATTTTGTAAGAAGAAGGCGGGCACTATCGGAGGGATTGCCCGAGTTCTGAAGCATCTGTTGAAGAATGGTAAGGATGTCATTACATTTATAGATGAATCCTTGTATTTAAGTTATGAAAAATCTACTTGGTGGATTGACTCAGTGCAACTATTCATGTTGCTAATTCATTCTGAGGATTCCATACAAGGAGGACCCTACAAAGAGGAGAAAGAACAATTAAAGTTGCGAATGGAGTTGAAGCCAAGTCGAGGCCATTGGAGATCTCTCTTTAGAATTTCATGATGGTTTTGTACTTAGGCTTTGGGCGTTCTTTATGTACCCTCTTTGCGCAGAAACTTAATAAGTGTGTCGAGATTAGATGATGATGGATATGATTGCCATTTTGGTAATGGCAAATGCAGACTTGTGTTTAATAATAAATGTGTTGGTCTTGCCTTCCGACAAGACAAGCTTTATTTATTATCACTTTCTGAGAATGTGAATCATGTGACTATTGAGAATGAGAATACCTCTTCGTCTATGAATGTAAGTAAAAAGCGGAAGATAAATCATGATGTATCGTCGAAATTATGGCATTGTCGTTTAGGCCATATTTGAGGGGAGAATAGAACGATTGATTAAGAAAACACTTCTTCCGCCATTAGAATTTTCAGATTTAGAACAATGTATTGATTGCATAAAAGGAAAATATGTTAAGAAAATAAAGAAAGACGCCAAACGAAGCGCGAAATTTAGAAATAATTCACACGGATATCGTGGTCTATTTCTGTGAAAAGTGTGGATGGTTATGATTCATTTATAACATTCACAGATGACTATTCGCGTTATGGCTATATTTATCCAATTAAAGAAAGAACGAAGCATTGGATAAATTTAAGATATTTAAGGTTTGAAGTAGAAAATCAGCACAATTTAAAAATTAAGATAGTAAGATCCGATAGTGGGGAGTACTACGGTCGGCACACCGTATGGCCAAGTTCTGGACCTTTTGCAAGGTTCTTATAGGAAAATGGCATAGTTGCCCGATACTCTACAGGCGAGAATGGAGTGGTGAAAGACGCAACCGTACCTTAATGGATATGGTGAGAAGTATGATAAGTTACTCCACGCTACCGATAAGTTTATGGATGGAGCGTTAAAACCGCCATTCATATTCTTAATCGAGTACCAAGCAAGTCGGTACCCAAAACACCGTATGAGTTGTGGACGGAAGAGAACCCTCACTTAACTATTTACGTGTGTGGGGTTGTCTCTTGAGGCTAAAGTTTTTAACCCAAACATAGGAAGCTAGATCCCAAGACAGTCACTTGCCATTTTATTGGCTATCCGAGAAAAATCGAAGGGTTATCGCTTCTATTGTCACGACAGACATACGGAGTTTGTAAAACAAGACACGCTGTCTTCTTGGAGGAAGAGATGATCGAGAGGGCGAGTAGCGAGAAATTAACCTAGAGGAAAAGCGGGTACATGTGCCCACTCCAATGGTTCAGGAACCATTTTCACGCTACTGTTGTTGCTACACCATGATGCGGACAACATCAGTAGTGACAGCACTGTTGTTAGTTCTCTGTGGAAACGATGAGTGAACATGAGGAACTGTCCTTCAGGATCCCATAGAACCCATTGTCACCCAAGAGGAAGAGCAACAACAGCCTCACACAGAACAAGCATCAAATAGCGAGGGACTCAGAAGGTCTCAAAGAGTCAGAATATCAGCTATCCCTAATGATTACGAAGTCTATGAAACTGAGGAATTTCAAATGGAGGGTGATCCCACCTCTTTTGAAGAAGCCATGAGAAGCGCTCATTCATCCAAGTGGCTTGAAGCTATGCAGGATGAAATGAAGTCAATGAGCACCAACGGTGTTTGGGACTTAGAAACTATTCCTAAAGGAGCCAAGACAGTAGGCTGTAAATGGGTCTACAAAACCAAACATGACTCTAGAGGGAATATAGAAAGATTTAAAGCGCGACTTGTGGCAAAGGGCTTTACGCAAAGAGAAGGCATAGATTACAATGAGACATTTTCTCCGGTCTCGTAAAGATTCTTTTAGAATAATAATGGCGCTTGTAGCTCATTATGATTTAGAATTGCATCAGATGGATGTAAAGACGGCGTTCCTAAATGGGGATTTGGAGGAAAATGTCTACATGGCACAACCAAAAGGTTTTGTTGTGGAAGGAAAAGAACGTATGGGATGCTTGGTGAAGAAATCCATTTACAGTTGAAACAAGCATCAAGGCGGTGGTACTTGAAGTTTGATAGTACAATAAGAAGTTTTGGGTTCAAGGAGAATGTAGAGGACAATTGCGTGTATGCAAAGTTTAAGAATGGGAAATACATTTTCCTAATCCTGTATGTGGATGACATCTTACTTGCTAGTAGTGATGTTAACCTATTACAAGAGACCAAGAAGTTCTTGTCCTCGAATTTTGATATGAAGGATCTTGGTGAAGCTTCGTTAGTTGCAGAATAGAAATTCACGAGATAGAACTAAGGGTTTTAGGTTTATCTCAAAGGCATACTTAGAAACGGTTCTAAAGAAATATAGTATGCAAAATTGTAAGCCTTCACCTGCTCCTATAGTCAAGGGCGACAGGTATGGGGAATTTCAATGCCCCAGGAACCAATATGAGATCGATCAAATGAAAGCGGTTCCATACGCTTCAGCTGTCGGAAGCTTACAGTATGCTCAAGTATGCACACGCCCTGACTTAGCATTTGTTACCGGGTTGCTTGGCAGATATCAGAGTAATCCAGGAATAGAACACTGGAAATTAGTAAAGAAAGTTTTGCGCTATTTGCAAGGTACGAAAGGCCTCATGCTAACGTCTGAAAAATCGATTCTCTCTGAGATAATAGGGTATTCAGACTCGGACTATGCGGAGATGAAAGAAAATCTCGTCAGTTACATATTCACTCGCGGAGGAGCTATATCGTGGAAAAGCTCGAAACAAACCGTCACTACATCATCCACAATGTATGCCGAGTTTGTAGCATGTTATGAGGCCACGGGCCAGGTGAATTGGCTAAAGAAATTCATACCCGGGTTGAAAGTGGTAGACGGCATACATAAGCCACTAAAGTTATACTGTGATAATGAACCAGCAGTATGTTACGCTCACAACAATAAGTCAAGTGGTGCTGCCAAACACATTGACATAAAGTATTATGTTGTGAAAGATAAAGTCCGGGATCATATAATCAGTCTTAAGCATATAAGGACAGAAAATATGCTCGCGGATCCGCTTACAAAAGGCTTACCGCCCAATGTGTTCAGAGAACACTTAGCCGGCATGGGTTTACGGGAAAGCCTATGATTCCTGGACAACAAGGGCCCAGTTGAGAGTTCATTTCAAAACAGAGAAGTGCATTGCAGCTGTTGAATCTAATGGCATAAGACCGTGACGATGAGACACGCTCTATGCACTGATCTGTGATGGAATGAGAAAAGCAATGAGTGATAAGTATAGAGTTCAGAATATAAGTTGAGATCAAGGGGGAGAATGTTAGGATGATCTCCACCCACGGTTGGCCCAACGGCCACCTGGGCCTTGAGCTCGCGCCCTGATCGGGGGCGCTCAACCCTAATGGTTGGTAGGCCCCTGTCACACTGCGCTATATATAAAGGTGGGGGCCGACGGCTCATGTTACGAGGTTGAACGGAGCCGTACTACCCCACCGACAAAACCCTAAAACCCGATCTTGAGGGGGAGCGCAGCCAGTGACGGGAAGCACCACCGCCACGCCGCCACTGGACGACGCCATTGCCGGACTTCACCGCCGACCTCTCCCGACTCCACCGACTCCATGGCGGACCCCATTGCACCCGCAGCCAAGACCACAGATGGTCGGTAACACCCTGCTCCCTCTCTTTACTCTCTGTTCTTTTAGATCTACTCGTATCCTACCTTGTTCATCCCGAATAGCAACTTTACCCTAGCAGATCTACTACTAGTGATCCTGCCTTAATAGCTTACAGTCCGGACGCCAGAGGGTTATCCAATTGCCTTCATGTCTGAAATCGCAGTTTCATCATCACATCACACTGCATCCCAACATGGAATTATTGAACGAAATCGATAGGTTCGATTGAGCGGTCAATGCCGTAATGGCTAGCTAGCTAGCTAGCTGAGCTGGCGTCTTTCTAAACACTGCAAGGTGATGCAACGTACAGCACTCTTGCATGATAGCTCAACAGTGGAATTAATCAGCTCAAGAATCTCAGCAATCATGCAAATGGTACCACAGCATTGGTTACACACAAGAAAAAACGGTCGATCGGTGTGCATGATTTCAGGCTAGGGCACCCTCAGCATGCTCACTGCAGAGCATCGCCGTCGGTGGTCAGGTCTCTACAGAAAACCTCTCAACTATCACATCGCCAGATCGACGAAGAAAGGAGTGCATGTGTAGCCAAAGGCTGGCCGTTGAAAGGAACAGGGGACGTGATATGATGGTATCCACAGGTGAATAGGGTGCCCAGAAATGCCCTGTTCGTGTGAAACTTCAGGTGAAAATGTAAATCTTGGTTTCGCCTACGTAAGAGCTACCTACTATTAGATTAACCACAAGGAGTGCCCTAACTAAACAGTGGCAAAATTTATGGTAGATTGAATTAACGAAGAAAAAAAGAAGAGAGAGAACTACTTGAGTGCACAAAAGAACACAATATACAGCTAGGGTAATTGATTGTTTGTCACGAGAACCATGTCGGCTGTACAACACCTCCTGAGGCAGTGATGCCAGTTCCCTGTCTACGGAAAAAGAAAGGCTTGTGCTTCGAGTTTTTTTTGGCAGATTGGTCATATTTTTAATTTGCATTTATAAAAATAACTGTAGTCATATAAAAATAACAAAAATAGTGTTTCTACTATCTAGTGACCGAGCGACAGCAGCATAGAACTGACACGTGGACCTATCGTCCAGCCACCGTACGGCTCCCTGCCTACCGCCCTGCCACTAGACGGTAGGTAATTAAGCTAACTAATTAGCTGACTTAATTATCTACCTTAATTAGTAGTTCCTGTCGCAGGCGCTTTCCTAACTTTTGACCACCGACCACATTATCCCGACCACGGTCGTTTATGACCACAGCCACTCCGACCGCTCCCGATCAGTTTCGAGTCCCGAACACCCTTTGTACTCTGTAGCTTTTGACCATCTAAAGTATATCTACTAGCTACTGTAGATTTGATCACCTCGTCCATTCGACCACTTCATCCATCCGACCATGGCCATTCGATCACCTCGGCCATTTAACCACTTCAGTCGGCCGACCACCTTGACCATTCGACCGCTCCAGCCGACCGACCATGGCTATTCGACCACTTCAGCCATCGACTACTTAAGGTAGGTAATTAAGTCAGCTAATTAGACGGTTTAATTACCTGCCGTTTGGTGGCAAGGCGGCAGGCCTATGTGTCAGCTCTACGTTGTTGTCGTCTGGTGACCGGACGACAGAAGTGTTATTTTTGCTATGACTATATCTATTTTTATAAGTATTGATTTAAAACGTATCAAAAATGCTAAAAATTATTCCGCTTCTTGCACACCATACAGAAAGTACATCTGCAGTAGCAGGCAGTCTCTGGCTCCGGATACCGTATCGAACCAGCGATCATCAAAGCATGTCACGAGGAGAGGAAACTGTGCCGGAAGCCCGGAATCATGACAAAGTTTCCGTAAGAAAAACTTTTCTTTTATGTCGAGTAAAAAACTAGTATTAGCTAGTACCACTACCGATCGTGTGTTTAGTTGCCTCCACCAACGCATGCAAGAAACGGGTGTTTGGATGCCTGCTCGTGCCCTGGAGCCTGGCCCGTTGGATGCAGAAAGTGCTGCAGAGCCTGGCTCGCCTCGTCAGCTCCCTCATCGCGAGACTTCTCCCGAAGGGAGCAGCTAGCCAGCGCAACCGTATAGCAAAATTTCATGGAATTTTAACAGTATAGCAAATTTTATGTAAATCTCAACATGCAATAAGTCTCTGAGAAGCTTCAGGCTTAGAAAAGTTGAGGTTTTAAGAAGATTTAAACAAAAGTTTTGAGTAGATTTTAACAAGTGTCATAAATTTGAACAAGATTCGAGAGATTTCGAGAAAAGTTTTCAAAAATGCAAGCAAAAACTTCAACAAGTTTCATAAAATTTTAGAGAGTTTTCGTGTATTTTTAGAGTATTTCAGGCTTTCATCGTGTTTCAATTAATTTCAAAATATAAAACTTAATTAAAAAATAAGCTTCAGAATAGAGATACAAAAATAAACTTCAATGTTTTATGGAAGTTTTATGAAGTTCTAAAAAATCGAGCAACGGTATAGCAGTTTTTATGAAGTTTCAAAAAATTTAAGCAAATTTCACATTGGTTCCAAACTAGCTTCATATGATTTTTATGAGGTTTCATTTGCATAAAACTTTTGTGAAGGTTTCATGATCCGAGTTTAAAGTTTAAAAACAAGATTCAGCGCATTTCATCAGAAGTTTCGAAAAAATAAAGTTGTCAAAAAATCAAGCAAGTTTCACATTAGATTCAAACCAGCTTCATATGAGTTTCATAAGATTTCATTTACATAAAAGTTTCGTGAAGGTTTCATGATTCGAGTTTAAAGTTTCAAAACAAGTTTCAGCATGTTTCATCAAAAGTTTAATGTTTTGAGCTTGATGTCTCAAGCAGGTTCCACCGACAATTCACTCAGATTTCAAATAGTTAGAGAGTTTGAAAATTTAAAATTTTAAGTTTCAAAAAGGTTTGAAAATAGTTTCAAAAAACAAAATTTTAAATTCAAAGAGTTTCACCAAAGGAGGAAAAATTCAAGCGAGTTTCAAGAAAATTTCACGCTAAGTTTCATAACAAGACATACAAGTTTCACTCGAGTTTCACAATAAACCAAATAGGTTTCACAAAAAGACCAAATTTCACTCAAGTTTCACAAACAAAACGAACAGGTTTCAATGAAGGTTCGCAAAAAATAGTAAAAATTCAGAAAATTAGAGGACTAGTTTATGCATATTTACCAAAGATTAGACGATGTAAGCGAAGTTTATGCATGTCTCAACCGAGTTTCATAGGAAATCATAAAAGATTCTGAGCAAGTTTCAGAAAGCTCAGGATCATTACGAATTTCAAACAAAAGGAGAAATCAAGTTTCAAATAAATTTCATAGAATTTTCAAATGTTTAGGTGAATTTCACATATTTTCATGCACCTAGACTCAACAACGACCACTCGTGTCGACCCGCCACGCTCGGCACTCTCCCACTCGATTTGTTGCGCCTACAATTATGACCTTTGCCATCGTCATTGTGTGGCCGCACGTAGTCATTGCTCTTGCACCCTCGCTTTGCATCTCTATGGCATCACAAACCTTCACCACGCTCTCGTCTGTTGCCTCAGTAGCCACCAGGGGCGGAGATGGGCCTCGGGCCGGTTGGGCAACGGCCTGAGGCCCGGGAAAAATAGCAATGGAAAAATTTTGTAAATATAACCTAGAAAAATTTTGTACAGTGTATAGGCCCGAGTCTTATTGGCCGGCCCGAGACTATTCCCGGCCGGCCCGATTCCTAGCCGGCCCAACTGCGGAGCCGCCCAGCCGCGGAACGGCCCAAACGCCCGTCGCCCGACCTAACCCTAGCCTCTAGCCCCAAATCTCGCAATGGCGCAACACGATTCCTCCTGAGTCTCCGCCTCCAGCCCCAATCTTGCGATGCCTCCGCGACTCCGCCGCCGGCCGCCCGCAGCCCCCGCCTCCTCTCTGCCGCGCCCTCGCCTCCTCTCCGTCGCAGACTCGCGGCACCATCCCCCGTGGGCCGTGGCCCCGCCTCCTCTCTGCCCGTCTGTCGCGACGCCTCCTCTTCGCTGCTCCGCTGCCGCCCGCTTCCGCTCCGCCATGGCCCCGCCCCTACCTCCTCTCCGTCAGTCCGCCCAGCATCGTCCCGCCGTCTCCTTTCCGCCGTGACGCCGACCCCGGCTCCTCTTCACCCGTCCGCCGCGATGCCTCCTCTTCACCGCTCCGCCGCCGCCGCTCTGCCGCGACGCCAACCACGCCTCCTCTCGCTGCGGCCGCGGCGGTGTAGCACCGCTAGTCCGCCGCGACGCGCGACGCCGCCCCAACAAAGATCGCTCACCGCCGTCCGCCGACCGCCGGTGCTGGCTCCCGATGAGCTATTGCCTCTGCTTTATGCGATGCTTGTTTGTTGAACTAGGTTTTCTTTTCTTTTTTTTTCTGAATTCTGATGGATGCTTGAACTTGGTTTGGCACTTCAGTGGCTTTCCTTTGCAGTTTGCTCACGTCAATGCGTGCTATTGGCTCTTCTGATCTTGCCTTTCTTACAGGAACAGTCGTGGCTCGCGCCATTTGCGCGAGCAATCTCCCGGGCGACATCTGCGAGAGGGAAGTCGAGAATGTCTTCTACAAGGTTAGGTTTTTGAATTGATTGAGTTTACTTTACACGTACATTGTCCTAGTGCTTTTGGCTATAGGAAAATGCCAGATCAATTATAATTTGCAATTTGAATTGATTGAATTAACTGGAAGGTGGAGATTATAGTTGCTGTTGGAACAAAGAACTACTATTAGTACTATTAGTCAAGGGATGGCTTGGACAAACTCACTAAAATACCATCTAAACCTAGAGGTTTAAAATCCGACGCTTTTCCATGATACAATTCAATATTAGTTGTAGACTTATAGCCCCTAGTTTTGGGCCCGAGGTTTCGTGAAATCCTGGCTCCGTCACTGGTAGCCACAATGGCCAGTGGCCGTTGCTCGCATGACCCACACGGATGCTCACCATCGCTCAACTATCGTGCTCGCCGGCGGCTTGCTCGACAGCGCTCGTGTACCAACCCGCACGCTCGTTGGCTGCTGGAGAGAGTCAGAGAGAGAGAGAGAGGATATAGGTAAGAAATGTGTGGATTGTATCGAATAGAGAGAGAGGATAAATGTTTATATCTGAAACTCTGGACGAAGGGGTAACCTCACGTCACTCACCAAAGTCACACAACCAATCAACAAGTGAGTTTTTTTACTGTAGTTTTTGGTTTAAAATTTTAAATTGTAGTTGTTCATGATAGAGAGTATGTGAAGAAGATACTCGTATACGATTTTAACAGATATAAATAAAATCGAGATAATATCTACTATAATCACTTATAAACTGCACTTAAAAAACACTCAAAATTACTATAAAAAAAGTAAGTCATAATAAAAAAGGAACGAGGTACTCATCCCGGTTTGGTCAAGCCAGCTCGCAGCGAGCTCACGGACATCGATCGCAGCGTCGCTGATGCGTACCAGACCGCTGCCGTATAACGCTCGCGTTCGCGTGCAAGGTACAGCACGGCGGCTGCACGCGCTCGTGAGTCACTTCCCGGCCAGCCAGCACCGCCCAGTAGAGCCAAACGGGAAGGCGCCTGGCGACTGCCACGCACGTTCCTCCGCAGGCTCACAGCTGTGCGCCCCCAAGAAACCCATACAAAAACGCAAGGGAAAAGACCTCCAAGTACGACGGGATCAGTGATGAGGTCGCAGAGCTGCGTCCAGCCAACTGATCGCAGCAAAGCATGTCAGTATGTCACCATGTCCGAGAGCAGACGCAGAAGAGTAGGACGACGCTTCAATGCGGCACCAGCACAGCGGAAAATGGAGTAGTAAATAAACACGTACGGGTAAAACGAGAGCACGGGTTTCACGACGGCATCGCCACTCATCAGCGTCATTTTACTGTGGAGGGAGTCAGTGAATGTTAAGTGATGAGTCCGAGCAACAGAACAAAAAAAGGTTGGGTTGGGGACAATTGTACGGGCCAGGAGAGCACGAGGCCACGACGGTGTTGCTTTCCAGTTTCCATGCCGCAACATGGCGGTCATGTACGAGGCAAGTGTGCGGCAGCTGATCGCTCCTCACGTGGTACTACCGGTCACTCCACTGGAGAGCGAAACCAAACCAAACCAAAGATCAGCAACGCAAGAAAAAACAAAAGGAGATGCGAGATTGGCACGGTGCTTTGGCCGAGCCATCGCCCGGGTAAGGCACGCCCCACCTTATACCCAAAAGTGGCAGCACTTTCTCATACAGACAAAAGAATTACACACGTACGAACAGCTTTTGTATGGTTCCCTAACCACCGACCCGGCCGACGCAAGGCGCCACAACCTCACCTGTGCAACCGCGAGGACGCAACGCCCGCCGGCCGCGCACGCCGGCATCCATAGTAGTTCCGGCCCGCAGAAGATCCAGAGCTCGCGCGCAGCCGTATGCGGCCGAGCCGCACCCAATCGCGGCCGCCCGTGTCCCGGAGGCAGCACCGGCCTCGAGATTCCCGCAAAAGCAACGTACTCCGGCGCCGCTCCCGAGGCGGGCATGGCGTGGCCCCGGGAAAGGGGAGGAGGGCAACAATTACCGTGCTGCCCCTCACGTGACCCGCAACTCGAAGCTTAGGGTGCCGTAGTTACGTGGGCATGTCGGGGTAGTCTCGCCAGCGAAAACGGAGGAAACCTTTCCGGGCTGCAACGCGGGCCCCGCGCAACAGCGGGCTAGGTGCTAGGGCCGTTACGGACTGGCGGGCCCCGGGCCCACCAGCTCGAGCCCGGCCACCGACGCGCCCCGGCTCGCGGCTCGCCCTCGGCGGCGCCGGCGCGTATGGGTGGGAGGCGGCTCACGCCAGCGAGCTCCGACAGGCTCCGACGGCTAATTACGCACCTGCCGTTGCCGGAGTTGACGGCGGCCGAGCAGGAGTACCGACCGGCCTCCGTGACCAGCATCTCCGACCGCACGAACATCAGATCGGACGGACGCAGGTCGCTCCACCGCTGCTGCGCCGCCGGAGCGGTCTCTCCCTCGCAGCCACCGGCGGTGCTCACCAGGATACGGTGGCCGAACCGCCGGTCGAACGCCTCCGGGTCAGGCTCAGCCACCGCCGCCGCCGGCTCCACCATCAGCACCCGGTCCTTCCGAACCTTCGCGACGTCGAAACAGCCCACCACTGCTGCACCGTGGCCACCTCCCGCCATATCGGCCGATCGCCGCGAGGCAGGACCCACGCGCCCCGGCGCCCGCACTGACCCCGTCGAGTGACGGCCGGAGATCCTTATCCCAGCTGGAGAGGGAGCAGGAGCAGAAGCCAAAGCCGCCTCCTTGGTCGCTGCGGCAGCAGCCGCCTTCTGCTCCGGCGGGTCAGGAGGCCCCGTGGTGGACGGCTTCGGCGGCTCTGGGAGGAGCAGCACATCCTCCGGGTCGACGCGGGAGCGGCAGAGCGGGCACGTGGAGTGCGCGTCTAGCCACGTATCGACGCACTCGACGTGGAACCCATGCCGGCATTTCGGCAGCAGCCGCAACGCCTCCGTCGGCTCGAACTGGCCCAGGCAGACTGCGCACTCAAGCCCAGCCTTCTGGCCCCGCAGCGCGCCGAAGCGGAACACCGGGAGCGAGTCCACCACCGAGCGGTCGACGCCGGAGTTCCTCCGGTCCCCTGCCGCCCCACCGGAAGACCCGAACCCGCCGCTCCCGTAGGGCCCCGACGACTCCGCCGGGCTTCTCTTGCAGTGCTTCGCGTAGAGCAGCAGAAGGAACGTGATGGAGAACACGCTCGTCAGGATGCCCACGACCACCGCCACGCCCGGCCTGAAGGGCGTGGCCGACGGAGGCGGCGACGGCAGCGGCGACACGATCGCGCCGTCGTAGTCGGAGAGCAGAAGCCGCCGCGACGGCTCCATTGGCACCCTCGCTCGAGCGGCAAAACTAACTTCGCAGCTGCGATGAGACGGCGAGATAGATGTACCACTACACTACTCCGACCACCACCACCAAGTGTGGTTTGTAAACAAGCGGTAGGGGTAATAATAGCGGTCGAGACTAGAGCGCAGCGGCGTGCAGGCTAAATAGTGGGGGCGGTGAGCGGATCTTCCGGCGGTGGGGCCGCGTGGCCCTCGGGGCCGGACACGGGTGGGGCCACCGCGGCTGCGCTGCTCGCCGGTGAGGGTAACGAAACGAAACCCCGTGCGGCTTGTCGCGGAGCGCGCGAGGGAGAGAGCGGCACTACTCTACGGCCACTGACAGTTTAGTTGTGCAAGTGGGGCCATGTGTCAGCAGATGAATGGAGTGCGTGTGTGTGTATAGGAGTTTTTTTTCCCTGGGAGAAAAAAAAGGAAAGGGGAGCAGGATGGGCTGGAGAGCAGAGACCCCTGTTTCAAGCGAGTACTGGGCATTTAAGAATGGTGGGAGGCGAGATTACTGTTTTGGCCGCCGTTTAAGAGCCTGTTAATGCAGATGGATCGGGGGTAATATGGTAAAATGACGGAGCCTTAGAGGCCGTGCGCGCGCAGCGAGAGCGAGGGAATGAATGCCCGTGCAAGGAAACACAAGAAAACAAAAGATGCGCGCACGCGAGCCGGACAGCGCTTCGGTCGCTGACACGGCGGTCGTCGGAGGTCGTGGGCCCCACTGGTCAGTGATTACGTGCCCTTCTGCCGCATCATCCAAGTTCGGGACACGTGAGCTCTGGTCTGACCCGCGAAATTTTGAATGCTTGCTTCCGAAAATTTCTAGCTCTGGGGGGTCGCCCCGTGCGGCATTCAGGTTCAGGCAGGCAGGACCAGTACCTTTTCGTTTCAGAGATTGCTGTGCGAATTTCATGGCGCAAGTTAATTCGGTTCCTCACATACGTAAGTACACTACTCCAGAGTTCTACCGATACCTGATCGATCGACGCGAATTTGAACAGCGCACCAGCTAATTGCTACTTGTGAGGATGGATGTGGGACCGCAAGTCTGCAATACTGCATTGATCTTTCAACGGCATACTCACGTCAGGTACTGTTCATCAGAGCTCTCTTCTCCCCTGGGGGAAAACAGTACGGAGTGCTCTGCTCCTGCTAGGGACGTTGCATGCATCCCTGCAGATCTGGATGCGTGGGCACTGTGCAAGTACACGCCAATGATAGCCTACCATGGCAACGTGCATGCAGCGCATGGGGGGCCTATGGACGGCCAGGATGATTGATACAAACCTCCATGCATCCAACACTTGCAATCATCTTAATTTCAAAGATCGTGGGGCTCGCATGCTCTACAGCTCATACGTGCGTGCCCGGTGTCCCCTGCTCTACAACTCCGTCGTACGTGCCGCCGTTGCTTTTGCGCCAGTGTCGATCCTCCACGGGCCAGCTCAAGCTAGCTCTAGTTTCATTGCGCTAAGAAAAAAAGCTGATCAATCGAGGGGATCGACAGGGTGTGGAGGCTGCATGTTCAACAATAGTTAGCGCCGCTGTTGCGCAACAACTCGCGGACGTTTTTGTGGCGATCGCACGGCCATAGCCCCGTGCGATTCCGCACTGCCGCGATGCCGGTTTCCGCCAGTGCGGCCATGTAGCGCCGTGCACGGCGAACGACATAAGTCTATTCCCTTCGATTGTGACAGCGTTCATCATCGAGCGGGGAGAAACCAGAAGCTCTGGCTGCCGCAACAGCGCATGGCGCAGCACCGTCTGTAGCTCTGAGCAGCCGGAGCAGTGGACTGGTGACGGCGTTACAGTCGAGCGGCTTGTCGTGTGCGTCGATCGATCGCATGCGCGTGCAAGCATGCGTGGAAGGGAATATCGTTTACTGTTAACTCTGAGCCCTCTTCGGACGTCTCATGGACGCTGCTAGAAGCCTAGAATGGAAGCTATCACATCAATGAAGCAGACAAGATAGTGCCATTTACCGTGCACGGCGGGGTATGATTACCATGACGCCACTGCAAATTACCGGCCTCTTTCCGCTTGCTCAGTTTAGCAACTGTACTTATGTGCATTAGCAATAGCATTCCATTTTACAGCGCGGTGCAGAGCAATATCGCGGTGCAGAATTTCACCTTGTTCCACGAAATTGTACAGCGGCAGCCGATTGCCAAAGGAAGAATGAATACTTTTCGTGGCCATCACACAACTACAGAAACACAGGATGAAAATTCACCCCGGCAGCTCCTCTTCATACCTAGATTATCCATCGTCAGGTTACAATGGCATATGATTGTGTTGACCACAGAAGCAGGGTTTTTACTGCTTTTGATGTTTGCTTTGTTCGTAGGCATTGTAATGTTGCTGCTCATGTTCCTGCAAAGCAAGCTTCTGTAAACATGCAGGGGTGCACATGGATTTACTAGGCACCTAATTTCTTACATGAACACTTATGTAACCCTGTGTCAAGCTAATGAAAGAGAGCTCCTTGTTCGGAAAAAAAAAAGAAAAAGGAAAAGAAGCATGCGGGGAGCGGGGTTGCTTCATAAATCATAAGCACCAGGGCCGCTTCCCGCTTGAGCTTTAGCTAATCAATTTGATTGCCCAGGCCCAAAGGCTCCGCCACATGCGCGATATGGATGACCACTTCCCCCAATTCCGCGCAGGCAAAGAAGCCGGCAGCCACAACGAAACGGCCCACTACGGCCACCTCTGCGCTGCCGTTTTGGGGAAACATTATACACCGCGCGCTCAGGCCTGACCATCTATCGGCCCGGTTGGTTTGCGCAGTTTTAGTTCAAGGTAGCTAAGGACCCCACACGGCCTAGCTAGCCATATTGGAGTCTGGAGAGTAGCCAAGCATGCAAATTAGGCCTTCTTTGGAAGTACTGTGAATTGAAATCAACAAGATTCAGTACTAAACAGTAGTAAATTATACAGAACCGAGATATGAAACTAGTTCTAACAAATCTAAACTAGTGGAATACTTCCTCAATAGTCACAATGATTTCAATTTAACAAGCTATCCTCATCGAGCATCATAAAACCCACAGAATATCATACATAAGTCCTCCCGGTGCTAGAACTTCCCACAAATTTCAAATATCAACATATATGAACTAGCACGGCTTAACCAAAGCACAACATAAGTAAAAGAGTAGAGAGCAAGCTCATAGAGCGGCGGCACTCCAAGCCACTGTGATGACCAAAGGGGCTAGGCTCAGCGGAGATGATGTCCCAACAAACCAATCACCGGCGAATACCAGAGAATCACCGGAGAGGCAATCCGAGATACAAAGCCCTACTCCACAAATCAATACTCACCAATCTGTTGAGCCGAGGTACAAGTCGATGCTGCACAAAGCCAACAAGAAGAAGAGATTGCGTCGTACGCCACAAGACCACAGCTAGGCCAATAAATCAAAGAACCACTATGTGCGAGCACATAGTCCAGAGATGGGACCAGAGGACAAAGAGCACGAGCATCACAATCCAGCAACCGTCAAAACATGGTGTCGCCGAACTCTCCCCAAGACCAAATCGGTAATCGAAATTTGGATCTGATGGCTCTTGCTTACTCTGCCTTCACCCACTCTCCCCATCTCCGATTTAATGCCCAGGAGACTGAAAACCTCGAGGAGGAGGAGGCGGCGCCCACAAATGGGTGGAGCCGGATCGAAGGAAAACCTCGAGGATGGAGGAGGCGGTGCCTCACAAATAGGTGGAGCCAACGCGTAGATCGTTTAACTTGTAGACGAGGAGAAGAGATCCGCGAAAGTGTCGACTAAATCGACCCCGCTTTGAAAAGCCAAAAAGAACAGCCCTAAATCGAGCCGTCCCTCTCTATCTCTTCTCATTCCCTCTCTTACACGTGGGCCTTATGGCCATTTTCTTTTCCTTTACCTGGAATTGAGAAAAATTACAAAATGATCCAAAAGACCCAATTTCTCTTGTGCCGTGCCAGCGTCACAGCATAGACATATGAACCGAGCCAGACAATCCATTTGGGCAGGGCTGCTCAGCGCGCACAGGCCATTCCGTTTGTTTCCTCCTCGTACTCGAGCTACCTAGTTCCCAGCTACTCGCCTACTCTCTTCTAGGGCTGGCACCACTGCTCCAGAACAAAGGGGACAGCTGTTCTTTGCAAGGATATGATGCTCTCTTCATTTTTTTTCATTTTGTTTAATTGAAGAAGAGGGATGGGCAGATCTGACTGTTGCACTGGTACAGGATTGGAGAGCAGGAGCAGTGCATCTGTGCATGCACTGAGTAGTAGGAGCCCAGCTGGCTCCTGCGTGGCCATCCACCCGTTCCTTTTGATGCCTACGTGTCCTCCCGTGGTGCCACTATGGAGTATTTATTTTTTTTGTATTTATTGGATGAAGTTGCAGTATGCTGAGCCGGCCATATATATGTATGATCAATCAGATTGCTTCTGAAAATCTGGAACAGACTCTTACTCATTGAAGATCCTAAGGTCAAAATCATCCGGATCATGCACATCATTGAACCTGGTTCTAGTGAGGCTCATCGGTTGGTTCACTTCAATATTCCGCATCCCACAAACCAAACGCGCCACCCGGATCAAACACGCTAGGTTTGTTCTCCTCCTCTCAATCTCCTCGCCAACGCGCAATGGGGCGGGCTAGCGCTCTAGGAGCGCACGCGCGACCGGATCGGGCGACAACGCCTCTCCTCGTGGCGGGCCGCCCTCGGCGATGAGGACGAGGAGGTGGGCAACGAGACCTCGGCCTCGAGATCGTCGCCCATGGCGCGGCGCGGCGGCGCGAGGCGGGCGCCGGGTTGGCGGGCCGTTGCCGCCGCTCCTCCAAATGAGGAGGTCAACGAGGACGCCGTGGTGGAGCTTCTGCGAGGCGACACCGGGAGGAAGCGAAGAAGAAGAATCGGCGCAAGGCAAAGAAGAAGCGATGGAAGGAGGCGCGGACGCGCAGCCGCGCCGGAGAGGAGGAGGTATTGCAGACTTCCGACGCCATCGGCTGAAATGGACCATCGGCCTCGCCGCCGGTGTTCAGTGCCTGAGCGGCCATCATGACGCTCGCCCCGCCGCTTCGAGGTGCTCATGCGCGGGAGGTCGGCGGCGGCACGGCATCGGGTTCGGCATCATGATAGCGCCACAGACATCTCGGAGATCTCGCGGCGACGTTGCAAGGCTCTTCGCCCTTCCGGAGATCTTCATAAGCTCGGGCATCCTCCCGGCTATGTGTCCAACCTCGTCTTCGCGGCCTCCACGACCACATCAATCGGCGCGTCATGGTCGCCGCCGCATCCTCCCGCCCATCTCCATCGCATTTGTGCTGATGGTGATTCTCGAGTCGCCGCAGATGGTGGTCATGCGCAGTACTGAGTTGCGGGATGTGCTACGTGCATCGATAGTTCTCCCTTGGAATCTCTGGAAAAAACAATCTGTTCTTCCATTGATCCAATGATATTATGAACATTAACCTCTTGGGGAAGCCTGAAACTAAAACTGGGCTTTGGCAGGAAGTCCGAGGAAGAAATACTTTCATAATCACATTTTGTCACAATCGGATACCAAATCTGAAGATTCACGCTTTATCGGTGTGATGGAGGCTAAAAACTTTTTATGCCTATTGTAAGAAAGAAATTGGGATGGGATTATTACTAACTTTTGGAATGATAACTAGATAAATGGGTGTCCAATATCTCGCAATTCCCAAGGTTGTCTCCATTATGTCAAGAATTCCCAAGGTTGTCTCCATTATCTCAAAGAATTTCCAAGGTCGTATCACCTCACCTTTACTAAAAATATCTCGAAGTGGCTTGGTGTGTGAGAAAAGGTTGGGGAAATATTAGGTTTAGAAGAACTTTGTTGGGTGCAACTTTGCAAACAACGGAGCATATGAAAACCTTTGTAATCAAGTTCACCTGAAAAATTGTTGGGTGCAACTTTGCGAACGGGAGCATCTGAAAACCTTTGTGCATACGTATTTAATCAACTGATGCTATATGTGTTTGATGTCTTGTGTGAATTGCTCTTTCCAAAGAACATCTAGATAGCGCTTTGCATAATGAATTGATCCATTTTCAGCTTCAAATATGGTCACAACAACTTAACATAACACACTTTCCTAGAACCACAAAATCACCACTTAGATGCAACCGGTTTGTCATAAAGCAAACGAGGATTTAATACTTAATTTCTATCTTTTTTGTATTTTTAATACATGTCATTTGTATCAATGTATCGGTGACTTTGGGGAAATCCCGTGTCGCGTATCGGTGCTACATAGATTCTATAGATATATCTTAATTGTGAGGAGGTAGTGTTCATGTTTAAGTCTCAAACATATGATGAAACAGACTTTTGCTTAATACACTATATTCATGCTCATTGACTTTTCATTTCAGATATCTGCAACCTGCCAGTGGAACACCATTATTCTGTATGTTGAATATTCCTTTCTATTCAGTCCAAGTTTCAAAATTATGTATCCAGTAACATAGTATAAGTAGAATATAAGCATGTTGTGCAGAGCGATGAATTTGTTAGTGATGGATATCTGTTTTTACGTGCTCTATCTTTTGTTGATTGTTAATTCTGTGATGCCACAACTGACTATCATTTTTTTGTTCTTCTTTAAATATCAGCATTTGCCTACATTTTCTGATGATAGTTGTTTATTTATGTGTCTAGCATGTGCATTTCCAAACTCTACTTCAGACCATGGATTGCTTGCGGCAAATGGAACCTATGCACTTACTGCTGGCAACTATGTGCAATGCACTTAGGACATTCATGCTTGGTAAATTTCAATTGTATTCTAAAATATGCTTATAAAAATAGCATGTATTGTGGATTGAGAGGGTGGGATGTACTTATAGAGACTGCAATTGTGATAGAACTACTTTGTTGGTGGCTTGTGTGGATGTTATTGCATTTACAAATGATATTTCCGTTCCTTGTGTTTTTTGGGGTGGTCTGTAGTCTGTCTCGTTCCAAGGATTCTTTGTTGAAGAAGATATCATCGAGTAAGAAGGGTGGTAGTGCTGGAAAAGTTACAACAAAGTTGGTACTTCTATACTTATTTTGTATTTCCTATTACATGAGCACATAATTCATTGGTCATTGCTTGATACTTTCTTCAGAGATAATGGCCTACACAAATTGGTCTTTAAGGTTTTGCTTGATGGCACTGAAGTAGCCTACTATGTTGACGGGAAGGTTGTTAAACCAAGACTACACCTAGCTACTCTGAAATTCTGATCTTGATGATGTTGTAGCTTAGGGTTAAGTGAAATCGATGGGTATATCAAGGATCAAAGAATCTCATCAGAATCACCGCAATAGAGTGGTGCGCCTCTTTCTCATCGAAGCTATTTCTTTATATTCATCATACTCTTTATGAAGTAATTGACCTTTCTATGAGGAATATTCGGGTTAGCCCTCAAAGATTCGAGGCTCATGCTAGTGAGGAACAAGGCGCAAACCATAAGTCTATATGGTATCCTGTTTTATCTTATGCCACCTACATTTATGATCAATGCTTATTGATCAAAGGATATGGAATTGTTGAAGCGCAAATGATGAGTTGTGTGGAGAATGCGGTCAGGATGACTTACTGATTTGTTTAGTTGTTTACTTGAGGTGGCCGCACCAACAGGCGTCCATTAGGGGAGGGTGTGCTCTATGCAAGTGAGTACAGTGTGTCTTAGTTTTTTCCTTTTTAATGTATTTGCTCTAATTAAAGGAGTTTCAAATTCGTCTGGTCGACGGCAATGTATGGTCCTGTTTTAGACGAGTCCAGCCGTGGGTCTGTTCGTTTGTCTAGAGGCGTCCAAATCAACGTACCCGTATCTGACAAGAGCTTAATTGATCTACGGCCGTCCTTACTCTCCCAACTCGACCATGATGTAAGCCTTCAGCCATTTTAATGTAGATCCAGGCTAATGAAACCTCACTAGCTACCGTCCTTAAGGCAGATTTCTGGCAGTAGTTAATCACTCGCACGTACCTATGTACGTCTTGGAATGCCCTAGACGGCAAGGCCGGCCGGCCGCCACGTTCCTTCGCCCATGGGGCAAACCGGACGAAGCTTCCCCGAATCCCAGTACTGCGCGCACATGCCACGGCCGGATCAGACCACGCGCAAGCAGGCAGGCAACAAAAACTGCTGCCGAGCTAGCACGCGCTTGACTGTAAAGCCATGCCAAACCACTGCGCGCATGGCCCGTGCCGTCAGAGTGGCAAGCAAAGCAAAGCAAAAGCTGCACACGGACTCCACCCATCCATCCACCCAGCATAAGTTTGGTAGTGCTTCAAACGGTTTGGGCCCGCTCATGTATGCTTTTGTTTGCGTCTTTTTTTTTTTTTGCTTATAAACAGTAAAGTTTATTGAGATAGGTACTTGCGTGTGGTTTTAACAAATATAAATAAAGTCGTTGTAATGTGTAGTACAATTAACTATAGACCCTATCATAAAAATACACTCCATTTAAAAATTAGATACCGTAGAAAAACTATTTACTATAAGAAAATAGTTTTTAGAAGCCAATATGAACATGACACATCATGGTTTTTTGCTGTAATTACATGATAGCGACTATTAGCTTTTTCTGAGTCAAAAAATAAGAAAAATTTGAAAATTTGAAAAATATTGTTATATCTTTTCAAATAATGTAAATGAATAAAAGGAAAATAAAAAATCAAATTGCTAAAAAATCAAAATTAAAAATCAATACGTTTTACGTCGCTCCTAACTCTGAAAATCAGAAACCAGAAATTGGAACCCTTTTCAGTGGGACGTTTAGACATTGACTCCTGTTTATCGGATTCCGCCGCGGGTGGGTGTGGTCAAGTAAAGTCTTCCGTCCGGCCGCACCGGCGCATCGCGTATGTACGTACGCGCTTGCGTTTGGCCTGGAGCCAGGGCGCCTCCATCCGTGCCGGGACCCAAAATCTTTCTCTCACTCACCCCGCACCAGAGACGCGCCAGCCAGGCGGCACTTCCCACCTGCCTAAGGAACCAGCCGGGCGCTCTCCCGTATAAATACCACCCCAGTGCTCACCTCAGTGCATCGCATTCCAATCCATCCAGCTCCTAGCCAGTGTAGTACTTCCCCACACTACACTTGTGTTTGCTAAGTTTGGTTCTTGTGCTTGCGCGATGACGACGGTGGCGCTCGGCATTGTGGCGATGGCCTGCTTGGTGGCCATGGCGCAGGGTGGCAACTTCTACCAGGATGCCGAGATGACGTGGGGGCAGGGCCGCGGCAAGTTCGTGGACGGCGGCCGTGGGCTCGACCTCACGCTAGACAGGAGCTCCGGGTCTGGGTTCCAGTCCAAGAACGAGTACCTCTTCGGCAAGATCGACATGCAGATCAAGCTCGTCCCGGGCAACTCCGCCGGCACCGTCACCACCTTCTACGTAAGCTTCAATGCATCTAAATCTCAGTACATTTTATTAATCGCTCCACGTTCGATCGGCAAAGCAAAATTAACATCTAGGAGTATCTTACTGGAAGTCGAGCAGTGAAGCTGATGGTTAGCTGTGGTTTTCTGCGCATGCAGTTGTCGTCGCAGGGATCGACGCACGACGAGATCGACTTCGAGTTCCTGGGCAACGTGACCGGCGAGCCGTACACGCTGCACACCAACGTGTTCACGCAGGGGCAGGGCCAGCGGGAGCAGCAGTTCCGCCTCTGGTACGACCCCACCAGGAGTTCCACACCTACTCCATCATCTGGAACCCGCAGCACGTCATGTGAGTGCTCAATCCACCCGTCGTCACAGCATCGATCGACTCGCTTCTTCATGCACGCACGCCCATGGTTTTTCACGGGCTGACACTGTTGATACGTGCAGATTTGCGGTGGACGGCACCCCGATCAGGGACTTCAAGAACTTGGAGGCGCGCGGCGTGGCGTTCCCCAGGAGCCAGCCGATGCGGCTGCACGCGAGCCTGTGGAACGCGGACGACTGGGCCACACAGGGCGGGCGGGTGAAGGCGGACTGGAGCCAGGCGCCGTTCGTCGCCTCGTTCCGCGGCTTCAACGCCGACGCGTGCGTGTGGTCTGCCGGCGCGCAGCGGTGCCCCGTCGGCACGATGGAGGCGGCCGCGGCGGCGCCAGGCGGGAGGCGCGGCGGCAGCCGCAGCAGCTGGTGGAACCAGCAGCTCAGCGACATGAGCTACCGCCGCATGCGGTGGGTGCAGAGGAAGTTCATGATCTACAACTATTGCACTGACACCAAGCGGTTCCCGCAGGGCGTGCCCGCCGAGTGCAGGCTGCGTTGAGGTCTCGACCGGCGAGTGACGGCCACCCATGACCCGTCATCGAATCTGAAGTTTGAGACTGATCAACGAGAACGAAGTGAGAGCGTCAGAGATGGCGAATAATGTATTGGAATATATGGGATGATGTAAATGAATGTAGCGTGCACATCGCATTCTTTCATTTTGTTTTGTAACACGGGATCGATGTACGTACCAAGTTTGGAAACCAGTGAGTTGCTTTTAGCCCTAAGCTGCAGGTGTGTTTTGCTCGTGTTCTGTGTGCGGAGCCTCTGAACCAGCAGGCAGGCAGGCAGGTTGGCCAAAAGCACAATACACAATAAAATATTTATGATTTCAAAATGAGGGACAATATTTAAATTTATGAATTCAAATACGAATATTCAAATTTAAATTCAAATTTGTTTCGAATTTTATTGTTCCAAATTTAAATTCAAATTTGTTCCGAATATTCAAATTTAAATTCAAATTTGTTCCGAATATTCAAATTTAAATTCAAATTTGTTTCGAATATCCAAATTTGAATTTAAATTTGTTCCGAATATTCAAATTTAAATTCAAATTTGTTCCGAATATCCAAATTTGAATTTAAATTTGTTCCGAATATTCAAATTTGTTTCGAATATTCAAATTTGTTCCGAATATCCAAATTTGAATTTAAATTTGTTCCGAATATTCAAATTTAAATTCAAATTTGTTCCGAATTTAAATTTGTTTCACTCAGACGGGAAAAACGAGGAAAGTCAAAAATAAGGGCCAAGTAGGGCCCCTTGGAATGATGGACACGCTGTAAAATTGGACCCTCCGCGAGGGGAAAGCTTATCTGGTTTTGATTATTTTAACAGGGGACGAAGGGGAACATGCATGATGCATGCAAGAACCGATTGAGACCGGGATTGAAACCGGAGGGACCAACATTCATATCAGCTGAGTTGCTGACACACTTAACACTTCTACCGATAATGTCGAGGCGTGTTGAGTGCCATTTTTGGGTTTATACTTAGGTTGTAATCGTTTTGGATTCAGCTTTTAGCTTCCGGCTTATTTTTCACTATTCATAAATTTCGTCTTTTTCTGAACTTTTGGCTTTTTGTTGAGTTTTTTTGCCAGTTCTTTTTCCCCGTATTTGTTTGTATTATATGTAATGGGCTAACATATTTTTAAAATTTTTTAAATTTAATTATGCTAAATAAGCATCTGTCAGCTATAGTGTTTTTCAACCAACTACAGTGCTTTTCAGTATAAGCCACCAAAAAAGCTCAAATGATCACCACCTTAGACTTTAGTTTTTATTGTTATAATAATTAATTTTTAAATGGTATATTTTTTAGACAAAGTCTACAGGTAGATTATAATAGACACCGTATCGAACTCAGCTGTATCAGTTAAAATTATATAGGACTATTTTTTTCTATGTATTATCTCATAAATAGTTAGAATTCAAAACTATAAGCCAAAAATCATATAACACAGTTCAAAAGAACCCACTGATTAATTGAGGAATATAAGAGCTGCAAGTAGTAAACAAAACTAAAGCTCACGCTCGGTTTTCTCTGTGAGCCGTCTGCCAGACGCGTTTTCTTTAGGAAGCGCCCGTTACTGTTTCTTCCACGAAACCCCCGAGATGGTTTCCGTCACACCCATGTAACACGATTGCTGCATCTTGCACTTACGTCGAATGTAACATCCAGACCATGATCTGCCGTTATTGGAAGGCCTTGTGAAGCGCCTCTGACCAAGGGCAAATTTGAAGTGTACCCTCATGTTTACTAAACTACTACTAATGAAATGGTGATAAAGTAAATTAATATCTTTTTCGCACTTGTGGTCAGCGTAGAGCCTTGGACGGGGACATAGGCA
This sequence comes from Dendrocalamus sinicus, assembly GCA_036346575.1. Classification (NCBI taxonomy): domain Eukaryota; kingdom Viridiplantae; phylum Streptophyta; class Magnoliopsida; order Poales; family Poaceae; genus Dendrocalamus; species Dendrocalamus sinicus. The sequence continues at coordinate 1,917,740 of CM070657.1, read as the reverse complement.
GTAGATTCGGCCAACCCAGCCACCCGGCCCATCCGACCCCGAGTCCCCTAGTAAGCCTAGTCCTATTGGACCCAATGTATTGAGCCAGCCCAAACCCAGCTTTTTTTTTCTTTTACCCGGCTCAGTTTTATCAAAAATCTTTGCACTGATAAATACATTTTAGTACTTGGATCCGTTCACGATCACGGGTTCTCTGGCCCAAATTAAAAATACGCACCAGCCAAACACCAACCTGACTTCTTCTGTCTTCATGATTCATGAAAACCGTCGATTTTATATCAAGCGCGTTGTTTGTTTCATCGTCAACTATATATATATATATATATATATATATATATATATATATATATATATATATATATATATATATATATATATATATATATATATATAGACGAGTGTTTCATGCACCATGGTGCCTAGGCACCAATATCAATATCCGTTGATTTGCTTGAGATTCGCAACGTTTGATGTGGGTATCTTCATATACCCATAAAAAGTATATTTGAGATGTCAAACTCAAAAAAATTTAAATTCAACTTCAGTTTAATTAGTTTGAACTATTTTTATGGTATATACTCATCAGTAGTTGCATTGAACTCAAAAGTAGTTCAAACTAATTTGAACTGAGTTCAAAACTTACTTACCATAAATATATCAAGGGTATAAAACATTTTCATACCCAAACTCAAAAAATTATCAATCATACACGTGTATCGGATGTTGGTGCCTAGGCACCATGGTGCCTTATGTAATTTTCTATATATATATATATATATATATATATATATATATATATATATATATATATATATATATATATATATATATATATATATATATATATATATATATATATATATATATATATATATATATATATATATATATATATATATATGTGTTTCATGCACCACAGTGCCTAGGCACCTATATCAATACCCATTGATTTGCTTTGAGATTCATAACGTTTGATGTGGGTATCTTCATATACCCATAAAAAAGTATATTTGAGATGTCAAACTCGAAAAAATTAAATTCAACTTCAGTTTAATTAGTTTGAACTATTTTTATGGTATATACTCACTGTAGTCGCATTGAACTCAAAAGTAATTCAAACTAGTTTGAGCTGAGTTCAAAACTTACTTACCATAAATATATCAAGGGTATAAAATATTTTCATATCCAAACTCAAAAAAATCATCAATCATACACGCGTATCGGATATGGGTGCCTAGGTGCCTTACGTAATTTTCCTATATATATATATATATATATATATATATATATATATATATATATATATATATATATATATATATATATATATATATATATATATATATATATATATATATATATATATACGAGTGTTTCATGCACCATGGTGCTTAGGCACCCATATCAATACCCGTTGATTTGCTTTGAGATTATAACGTTTGATATGTGTATCTTCATATACCCATAAAAAGTATATTTGAGATGTCAAACTCAAAAAAATTAAATTCAACTTCAGTTTAATTAGTTTGAACTATTTTTATGGTATATACTCACTTGTAGTCGCATTGAATTCAAAAGTAGCTCAAACTAGTTTGAATTGAGTTCAAAACTTACTTACCATAAATATATTAAGGGTATAAAATATTTTCATACCCAAACTAAAAAAATTATCAATCATACACGTATATCGGATGTGGGTGCCTAGGCACCATGATGCCTTACGTAATTTTCATATATATATATATATATATATATATATATATATATATATATATATATATATATATATATATATATATATATATATATATATATATATATATATATATATATATATATATATGTATGTATGTATGTATAGCGTTGATGATTCAAATCCAGTGAATCAAGCCCACCGAATTCTGCACTAGAAGCCCACTATACAGGTTTAATTTGGTCAATCTACGCAGCAGCAACTCTTTTTTTTTTATCAAAAAGCGGCAGCAACTTGAGCTTGCTAGAGCTTCAGTACAGTACCAGCCGAAAAAAAGTCGTAGTATGTAGGACCGAAATGGCGACAGAGGGGGGTGAATGTCGTTCGCTTCAAAAAACGCCCCCGAAAAATCTGTACGCAGATATTGCAGAAACAGAGCAGCTCAAAAAAAAAATAATTGTGCTGAAACTTGAAACGCATGTGATACCCAAAAATCCAGCATAAATCACAGATTAACCAGTAAAAAAATCAGCTGAAAATATCGCAGTTTGAATCGCATGCAAAATGGCAGAAGATCAGCACAAAAAAGAAAGGAACACAACTAAAGCATGCTTCCAATGCTTGCCGAGAGAGAGAGAAAAGAAAAGGATTAAGAAAATGATTACTTCATGCATGCACCACCAGGCTGCAGCCGAAAGAATGAAGAATTAATTCAAGCTAGCAGTAGGTAAGAGAAGCCAAGAATCAGATGGCAACCTGAGAAGAGATCGGATGGCAAAAGAACGGACTGAACTTCAGATACCCGAAAAACTGAATATGGAGAACAACGCTGAAAGCAGCAGTTGGGTCTTCAACCGAAAATAGCTCCTCTGCAGTAAAGAGATTCAGAACATGAAACCACAAGAAAATTAGAGAAATCCTGCTATTGTCCTTTGGCCAAAGGAACACACAACTAATCTAAATAGCATGAAGGCCTCAAATAGCAAGAAGATTCAGTAAGGAGGACAGAAATTCAGAATTGAACCAAGAATTGAAAAGTACAGAGACAACACTAAAAATCAAATTACTCTCCATCCTTTAATCCTTTGACCATGAGATTTTGCAGATATGTTAGGAATAGCCAAGGGATAATCCAGATCAAATTTCATGCCATTTCTCCAAGAGAATCGAAAATGGCACCAAAACCCTAGATGGCCAAAACAAGAACAGAGCAACCCTAAATATGAAATCTGAGATTAAACCAAAGTTTGCTCTTGGGAACTCGATCAAATGATCTTGAGGCAACATCCCAACCTAGAGCAACCCATTTTGGCACTCTCCAGCAAGAATCAACAAGAAAACAAGAAACTCACAAATCCACCCAAGAGAGTATCGAAGGAAAAACAGAGAAGAACAGGATTAAACTTCAAGGATTTCATTCCAATCAAAAGGAATACAGAGAACTACGTCCCCATACGCATGGACATTAGAACAAGACTTGATTACATGGATTCACCACTCAATCCCTCTCCTCTCTCTCTCAAACCCTCTCTACATGCTAAGGAGGAAGAACACCACCACTCTGTTCTTGGAGAGGAGACACAGAGAGCTACGAGACAACACAGGAGACAAGCTTCTGCCCTTCTCAACCACTAAAGAGCCAAGGCAAAACCACCTCCTAAAGACTCTTTTGACTCTCTAAAACCCTAACTCTCTCCCAAAAAAAATGCTCAAGTGGGCATACAGCCCCTCAATCCCTTTTATAGCCCACGGCTAACGGGTCTCCACCCCGTTACGCCCGCTATGTCCAACGGAGCCTGCTCCCGCTTGTGCAGCCTTGCGAAATTCCCGTTTCGCCTCTCCTGCACCTTCCGGGAAGCTTCCGCGCTCCTTGCCTCGCACGTCTCGCAACCACCTCGAGTCCACGTCGTCTTCGACACATCCCGACCGTTCTGACCTCAGCGCCACCTGCGCCTAGTCCGGTCCACCGTGTCTCGCCACGACTCCAACTCGATGTCTGCGATCACAGACAAGAACCACGTCAAATAGCACCGCTCGATACATGAAAGCGTAAATACCATCACACTTACCATATATGAAGTCCAAACCTGTCAAAACATTAGAATATGCATCCTAAGCCCAAATGACCAAGTTTGACCAAAGTCCGACCGAGCCCGATTGCGCCACGCAATGACTCGACTCCGAACCACTCAAACCAAACTCGACTAACCTAAACCCTTGTCAATTACTCATCACTCTCATGGAGTCACAACCACATGGTCTCTCATAGTAGTAGATGCGAAGGTAGAGCACGGGCAGGGTAAAAACGCGCCCGACCAGGGAGAGACGGGGAAACGGAAGGGTACCCTGGCCTGTACGGATAACTTTTAGTTGAGATTGGTGATTTTTGTCTACGTTTTTTTAAGACGCCAGTGGACGATGAAGATACAAAAGTAAACAGCGTACATAATTTTAGACTCAGAAAATCATTTAAAAAATTGTTTCTCAAAACCGTTTAGAGAAACTATCATATTTATTTTGACTTAAAAAAATAGGAGTCCAAAGATTAAAAAAACCAAAAAGATGGTAGACCAAACCTCGCCTGACCTGAAGGAATAGCCTCCGCTTGCTCCGTGCCATGCACTCATCGGCGGCTGAGTGCATCGTCCCCATCCGGAGAAGTGATATTAGGGCTGTAAACGAGTTGAGTTCGAGCGAGCTTGGTTTTTCAGACTCGAACTCGGTAGAAGTTCGAGCTGAGCTCGGGTTGGGGTCCGAGTCTGGACTTAGGCTCGAGTTCGGCTCGGCCTAAGCTCGAGTAGGCTCGAGCTCGGCTCGTTAAAACTCGACAGCAATTAAAATAATTTATTATACACTATTTTTCAATAATAAGAAATTTTTGAGTTCGAGTTCGACTATAGTAAACTCGATAACAGTCAAAATAATTCAAACATACACTAAATTTCAACAATAAAAAAAACTCGAGCTCGAATTCGACTTGAATAAGCTCGGTAAGAGTTAATATGTATCACTATTTAAGCTCAATTTGAGGCTCGCGAACTATTCGAACTCGGCTCGGTAAAGCTCGCGAGCTCGAGTTCGGCTCGTTTAAAGTTCGAACCGAGTTCAAATCCAACCTAAAGCGAACCAAACTTGAATAGTTCGCGAGCTTCGGGTTTTTTTTACAGCCACATCCATCTTCCGTTCATGTGTAGAGATCAGTACTAGAGTACGTGTTTTGTTTCGCCTTATCCGCGTGCAACAAATCTCCAAAATCTTTCATTAGACGGGGTTGTGTAGGGTAATTTTGAGTCGTCGAAGGGATTGGATTGGTTACAAAAACTGTAAAAAGAACTTTTGATTTTGATTTGTGAAAAAGATTTAAAAAGCTTTGGAAGAAATCAGGAATCTTCTTTTCAGCTTCTAAAAGCTGTTTTTCGGCTCCTACACTACCTACTTTTCAAATAGAGTGTCTTTTTAAAGTGAAATTTATAGATTAATTGTAATACACACTATATCAACTTTATTTACATCGTTTAAAATCGTACATGAGTTTCTGTTACTCCGT